>OX940861.1:43535200-44135200 GCA_954871525.1 Parietaria judaica
ATGATAACTTCCGGAGTTTAAGTCAGGTCAAGTCCAGTATGAAGACACTTCATACTTAATGCACTTCTTGTGAGTGTGACACACAAAAAAATCCATAATAGGATTGTCACTTAGTCACATTAATGACCTTATGCGATTAATGGGCTCCCACCCAGTTAATCAGGTCACAGACATTTTAAGTTCATTTATTATGATTATTAATTCTTCATCGCGTTGACTTTGTTGTGATAATAATAACATAATTGCATCCTTTATGAACTAAGGATCAAACATTATATTTTACTCTACCAGAAACTATAATAAGATTAACATAATAAGCACCATATTTTATTCAACGACTTGTCATAATCTTTTACAAATGGATAAAAATATCTTGTTTAAGGATACACATGTCCAACAATTTAATCCTTACATATTTTTACATGAGAATTTTTTTTATTGTCAAATTCCAATGTATAAGCCCCAAAAATTTTATTTTTTGAATTGGTTATAAATTTGAGGTCAAATTTTTAGAATACATATGCATACTCGAGTACACAATATGAACATCAAGAACACCAAAATCAAATTAAAATTAAAACATTATATGAACATCAAAAACACCATATGAATCTCGAGAACACTATGTGAACATTAAAAACACTATATGAATATAAAAAAATCAAAAAATATCCATATAAAAAAAAATCAAAAAACTTTTACCTGAACAAAAAATTTTGGTTTTGAGGAGCTAAACGTTGAAATTCGGCTAAAATCCAAAAAGCTCGCGTATTCGAGATCTCTATGTGCCAACTTTGTCTTATTAATGACGATATCGGCTTCTCAAAATTTAGACATCCCTACCTTACTTGAGGCTTAAATACCGTGGTATAGTCTATGTTTCGTATCAGTGGTTGAATTTAGTTATGGGTCACACTAGAGACTACGACTCTTATTACGAATATAATACATGTCCCAAAATAATTTTTTTATAATTTATACTATCATTGATTTTGTAACGACTGTAAACCGTGTAGAATATATGAATGCTACTATAAATGTTGTAGCATTTCCTGTAGCGTTTATCTTCGGCAATTTAATCCTTACATATTTTTGCATGAGATTTTTTTTTATAGTCAAATTCTAATGTATAAGCCTCTGAAACATTGCTTTTTGAATTGGTTGTAAATTTCAGGTCAAGTTTTTTGAACAGATATGCGAACATCAAGAACACCAAAATCAAATTAACATTAAAGATATTATATCAACATTAAGAACATCATATGAACCTGTAGAACACCATGTGAATTTAGAATGCAATCATGTTTTATGTTTATGGAGTCTATATGTATTAATATTAATTTTTTCAAAAACCTTCAAAGACTTTTTTTTTTTTGAAGGGGGGTTTCAACCTCACTCTCCTCCTTACTACATCTGCCCATGTTTGGGGATGTCCAACTTGAGATTAAACAATGCGAAACGAGACACTCGTACCAAGATTCGAGACAACAACATAAGATTACTGAATCAAGGCCTCCCCGAAGAATTTATAGGGCCACCATTGATGATTGACTCAACCAAAGTCAAAAGTTCAGAGAGCTTTAATGCTCAACTGTTCAAATATGACATTGAATATTGTTGAACGGTTTATCTAAATTGTTTGATTTAATCAATTCAAATCTTCAAATTGCCACTATAAATAGACACTAAACTCATGTAGTTTTGACACATCAAGAAAGTACTAAACTCGTAATTTTTTCTAAAAAAATTTCTTTCCAACTTTCCTTTTCTTCGAAATTTAAAATTTTCTAAGGTTTCTTAGAATATTATTTGGTAATAAAGTACTTACGGTTTTGTTCATCGGAGCCTTTGATAGTGCTAGAAGTCAATGTTTGCCATTGTATCTTTGGAAGAAGACGATTGACGATTGCAAGACTATTGCGAGAGGTCGAATCTGCTTTAAGGAAAGTGTGTTAAACACTTTGAATTTCGTTCTTTCTTTGCTCGTGAAGCTTTCCACCATTGAAGTCTCTAAACAACTCAAAGTTCGTCTTTCTTTCATCGCTCAAAATATAGAGTTTCAGTCTCTTAACTTGTTATCGCACCAACGAAAACATATTCCTAAAAAAATTCGCTTAACTTGACGACTCTCTTACCCCAATTTAAAGATAAATAGATTTCACCTGGGAATGTGCCAGACAACTAGAAAATCTATGCCTTTGATTAAGGTTGTTAACTCAATTTTGTAGTCGAAGTCGAACGAGTAACAGATCGAGGAAAATAGTAATTCGAAACGAATTAGATAAAGCGAGTCGAATCATAAAAATGACACACGGGAGTTTACGTGGATCAGCCCATTAAATACGTGCTTATTATGTTTTCACTGTGAATTTCTATTGATATTACACGAGGAAGTATAAATAAGAAATGTTTCTACTAGTCCTAAGCGGAGGGGAGGTCAACAAGAATTACAAGAGGGATTCAAGCCTTGAAATGAAGAAAAGGAAAGTCCTAGAAGTGGCTGCACTTGGACCGCACGAGGGCTCGGGGAAGCCTCTTTGGTATAGGATTCCTCGCTCGGATATAAGAGTAGCTCGGTGGTCTGAATCCTCACAAAGTCGAATCATTCTCTCTTCTTTTTACATGTTCAGTTTGATCATTCTCTCTTCTTTTCACTTAGTCATCATCCTTTTTTTGGAGTCGCCCAAGGAGCGATGATTATGCCTCATGGTAGAGCCAGAAAGGAGAGAGTGTTGGAAGACAATGTGCGTAAATAAGAACATGAACAGTAGAATGAACAAGAGTAGAAATATTCCCAGTCAACCATTAGTGATGAGAGGTTTCTGTAGTTTCCGAAGGTTTGCGCGGCGCTAGAGCGTCAATGGACCATCTTGTCGCATCTCATTGGTCGTCCTATCTTCCACGTCACGCAATGTAAGAATCAGGGCCAGCCCTGTAGATCGGGAGGCCCGAGGCGAAGTCTAATTTTAGGCCCCTTTCATAAGATATTTTATAAAATCAGAATGGTGCACAAGTATTAATCAAATTTATACAATAAAGTCTAGAAAAACTTAATACAATCTACTTAAAAAAATTACAATCAAGTACTCACTTAATACAATCTCCTTTTGTGTTGTCGTGACACAGTTTCCGAAAGAATTGGTGGGAAACCCTAGGAGAGACCAGATCTTTGGTGAGTGGCACCAAAGTCAAGTGGGTTAGTAGAGGATGGTTGGATATTTAGGGCCGTTTTAAATTTTTAGGTTAAAATATTTGGTCTTTTTACTTGATAAAGGTAAACGATATAAGTTTTTTATATATATTTTTAGGCCAGATAATAAGATTTCGGAACCCCAATGTAAGTTTAAAAGACCAACAAAAAAGTGGGCCTAAGGCCATGGCCTTACCTGCCTTAATACAAGGCCGGTACTGGCAGGAATTGCACCCGTTATGGAGCGGGTCAAACAATGACAATATGGTAGACGAGGCCGAAAGGGTTTCCTACAAGTGTCTCGAACTCACAAGCCCGAAAATGGATCCAATAGTGATGATAAAAGATTAAAAGTGGTTCACTTAGTTGTTTATTATGCAACTAAAAGATTATAACTTTGGATTTTTATATGTTAATCGTCAACGAAAGCTATTTAACTCAAACACCTCGTGGCTCATGGAAAGTTACATTCGGGGAAAAATAAAATTGTCGGGTCAAATTCAATGATGTCTAGTTGCCTACAAATTATCCGGGTCGGGTGGGCCCAGAGTGTACCAGTTTGAGCGAGAGTATGATATATATATTTCTTTTTACATGTTCAGTTTGATCATTCTCTCTTCTTTTCACTTAGTCATCATCCTTTTTTTGGAGTCGCCCAAGGAGCGATGATTATGCCTCATGGTAGAGCCAGAAAGGAGAGAGTGTTGGAAGACAATGTGCGTAAATAAGAACATGAACAGTAGAATGAACAAGAGTAGAAATATTCCCAGTCAACCATTAGTGATGAGAGGTTTCTGTAGTTTCCGAAGGTTTGCGCGGCGCTAGAGCGTCAATGGACCATCTTGTCGCATCTCATTGGTCGTCCTATCTTCCACGTCACGCAATGTAAGAATCAGGGCCAGCCCTGTAGATCGGGAGGCCCGAGGCGAAGTCTAATTTTAGGCCCCTTTCATAAGATATTTTATAAAATCAGAATGGTGCACAAGTATTAATCAAATTTATACAATAAAGTCTAGAAAAACTTAATACAATCTACTTAAAAAAATTACAATCAAGTACTCACTTAATACAATCTCCTTTTGTGTTGTCGTGACACAGTTTCCGAAAGAATTGGTGGGAAACCCTAGGAGAGACCAGATCTTTGGTGAGTGGCACCAAAGTCAAGTGGGTTAGTAGAGGATGGTTGGATATTTAGGGCCGTTTTAAATTTTTAGGTTAAAATATTTGGTCTTTTTACTTGATAAAGGTAAACGATATAAGTTTTTTATATATATTTTTAGGCCAGATAATAAGATTTCGGAACCCCAATGTAAGTTTAAAAGACCAACAAAAAAGTGGGCCTAAGGCCATGGCCTTACCTGCCTTAATACAAGGCCGGTACTGGCAGGAATTGCACCCGTTATGGAGCGGGTCAAACAATGACAATATGGTAGACGAGGCCGAAAGGGTTTCCTACAAGTGTCTCGAACTCACAAGCCCGAAAATGGATCCAATAGTGATGATAAAAGATTAAAAGTGGTTCACTTAGTTGTTTATTATGCAACTAAAAGATTATAACTTTGGATTTTTATATGTTAATCGTCAACGAAAGCTATTTAACTCAAACACCTCGTGGCTCATGGAAAGTTACATTCGGGGAAAAATAAAATTGTCGGGTCAAATTCAATGATGTCTAGTTGCCTACTAATTATCCGGGTCGGGTAGGCCAAGAGTGTACCCGTTTGAGGGAGAGTATGATATTTTTTTTTATATATATTTTCTGTACCCAAAAATCGAATATGCCAGCCACCGTGTCCAGTTGTCCCGATTCTCGAGAGATCATTAAAACAACAAAACCCGGTCCAAATCCAGATCAACGGTCACGAAGCTTCATCTTCGCGCAGCTCCAGATCCAACGGTCCCAACTCATCTTCTCAAGCAAGACCAGTCCTAGGGCATTTCTTGCCCCAATTTCCATCTCTTCGGAACCATTTGCTCCAACCAAATCACAAATTCCAATCCTCACTGATTCCGGTGCTCATCTCCAGACCAAAAATGGTGAAAGGTCCAGGTCTCTACTCCGATATCGGCAAGAAAGCCAAAGGTCAGTCGTTTTTTCGAGCAAGATTCTTTCGTGTTTTTTTTTTCCGATTTGTGATTTTTGTTTTTCGTCGCAGATCTTCTGTACAAGGATTACCAGTCCGATCACAAGTTCACCGTCACCACTTACACCACCACTGGAGTCGTATGCTGCTTCTTCTTCTTCTTCTTGTTTCAGTTTTTTTTTTTTTTTTTCAATTTCAGTTTGAGTAACTTGTTGATGCGATTGCGCATAGTTGTTTTGTAATCGAAGTTACTTCGAAAATGAATGCTTGCTAGTTTTTTTTTTTTTTTTTCTTGAAGGAGAATGCTTGCTAGTTTGACGCTAATCAGTAATGGCTCTGAAAGATTGTAAAGGCTATCCGGTTTAAAGAATTTGAGATCTGAATATAATATGCTTCACGGATATTGCTTCTCAGATTATATTGTGTTCTTGTGATATAGTTGAATAATTACTATGCTCTTTGTTTGTGAATCAATGGTTTTGAGTGTTTATATTTGCTAAGTTGCTTAGGAATTAAAGATTTTAGTTCATTTTTCTGACATGGAATTAGAGGAATTGAGATTATGAATGAATGGAAGCTATGTTACAGGTCTAGATAGAACCGAAAAATCTCAAGAAGTCGAGTTCGATTTTGTGGGCGTCTTTTTTTTTTCTTGATGTTTGAATATTGAGCTGTAAAGTTCAGTTACGGAATAAGCTGTGATTGCGTCGCTCATGAGTTCTTATTGTGCTGTTGTAGGCAATCTCTGCAACTGGAGTCAAGAAAGGCGAACTCTTTTTGGCTGATTTGAACACTCAGTTGAAAAACAAGAACATCACGACCGATGTCAAAGTTGACACCAACTCAAATGTTAGTTTCGGAAACCATCGATTCTTTCATGTAGTTTCTTTTTCTTCGCATATGTTGCTGATTGATGGATTGATTGATTGATGTTGAAACGTGATCTTTCAGCTTCGCACCACCATCACGGTCGATGAACCAGCACCTGGACTCAAGACCATTTTTAGTTTTATTGTCCCTGATCAGAGGTCTGGCAAGGTATGGACTAGTATTTTATATCGCGGCATAGATTTTTTATGACTAAAAATAGTTAATTATAGAAAATGATATTTTGTAGGAATATTTATGAATATCAAATGTTAAGATTACAATAAAGTATCAACTCTATTCGTTTTTTTTATTACCTCTGAATAAATTGCTGAATTAGCGTATTTAATGTGCCGGAAATTATAGGTGGAGCTCCAATATCAACATGAGTACGCCGGAATCAGCACCAGCATTGGGTTGACCGCAAACCCCCCCATCAACTTCTCCGGTGTGGTTGGAAACAGCTGTGTGGCTGTCGGAACAGATCTCACTTTCGACACCGCTTCCGGAAACTTCACCAAATTCAATGCAGCTTTGAACGTCACCCATGCCGACCTCATCGCTTCCCTGACTTTGTGAGTTTCTCTATCCTTGTTTAACTGATATTCCAGTTCTTCCTGTAATAACGGTTGTAAATATTTTCCCAGTTCTACTTGCCCTGTTCGGAACTCAAAGAAAGAACAGAAAAAAAAAAAAAAAGCGAGAAGAAAGTTCTACGTGCTTGGAACCAAAAACTTTTGAGATTGTTTCGACGTCTAAATTATTCAAAATTATTTAGGATTTCCACTACCTTTTCTAGAAGGCTTCAACCACACTAAAGAATTTTTTTTCCTTAAAATAACTGGGTTTGAAACATAGCCGTAATCGTGCAATCTTTGCAGGAACGACAAGGGTGACACCGCCACCGCTTCGTACTACCACTTTGTGAAGCCGCTGACCAGCACCGCGGTGGGAGCAGAACTGACACATTGCTTCTCCAGCAACGAAATCTCCCTCACGCTCGGAACCCAGCATGCCCTCGACCCATTGACTTCCGTGAAGGCTCGGCTCAACAGCTACGGGAAGGCGAGCGCTCTGATTCAGCACGAGTGGCGCCCGAAGTCGCTCTTCACCATCTCGGGAGAGGTCGACACGCGGGCGATCGAGAAGAGCGCCAAGATCGGTCTGGCATTGGCGCTGAAGCCTTGAAATGCTAACGGAAGGTTGTTCAGGAAATAAAGTTAGGGAGGTGGATGGCGCGTTGTTGCTTTGTTGATGCGTTCAGGGTGGGTCATGGGATTGTATAAAATAATTGGCGCGAACTTACTGTCAAATTTCCGGTTTCAGATTCTTCTTCTTCGGGCTCCCTCGTCAATGGAGGGCTTTACTTGAAATTGAACCAAAAATTTGGTTATGAAATTTTGTTGGTTTACGTTCTTTGTTCTTCCGAATGTTTCGATTCGGTTTTCAAATGGAGAGTTGAGAGAAACTACAACAAAATTTTATCTTTAAATAGGAAGGGCGGGGTACAATTAACAAATAATAAGATAAGAGTATTCTAAGAAAAATGATAAAAGAAAAGTGGATATAAAAGATTAAATGAAATTGTAAATATTTAATGAATGTTTTGTTAATTTTCTGCATATTATATATTGTTTAATTGTATTAATATGTATGTACATTTTGAACTTTTAATTTGTGTATTACCGTGATTTTTATTTATAAAAACAGTTAGTGATAGTTGATTTTACCGCTTAAAAGGTAAAATATATACCCTTTAATTTTACTTGCACTAGTTGGTAATTGGTATGTCCATTTTTTTTTACTTGAAATTTATGTGTATTAGCGACATGGAAGAGACGAGTGATGTATTTTTGGTCACTTAAAAAATATACATATATCATGAAGGTGTGGTTCACACTTCAGTTTACATCGAACATTAGTAATTGGTCAAATTAGATTTTCAATTTAATTGTTTAATTTCAGGGTTTAGAGTGAAAAACAAAATAAAATGTAAACTTTTTTTTAAGTGAGATTTATTTTTTTTGTTCATACCTTGAACTATCCACCACATTAATTGTTGCTCTACAGTCTACTATCTTAAGTTCTTAATCAAACATGATACAATTACGGATAATAAATTTTGATCAAATCATCAAGATTAAATTTTGTCAAGATAAAATCGTTTTGATCGCCTTGAATTTTGTCAATAATCACTAAAAGTAAGAAGACTGACGGAAGTTTACAGCAATTTTATTTTCGTCCTTTTCTAATTAAATAGAAAAAAAAGTATTAAATAGGAAAGGTTGCAAATTAAATGAAAATGGTTTATTTTTTAATAAATTATAAATTTAAGAGAGAACTATTATTAAAAAAAAAAGGAAATTATACGAAATACTTTAAAATATATATATATACGACAATAGTTACTCTAATTATAAGGTATCTCTAACTGACAGTTAATCTAATTATATACCGAATACTGTGGCAAACCTTTAGAGTTTATACACAAAAACACCAATTATAATACGTAATACGTATGATAGTCTATCAACTCGTACCCCAATCACAGCGAGGCCGTTTTCGCCTGAATGAAACCGCCCCTGATCTGAGACGTAACATCCCCTACGGCGCCGGGCCCGTGCGGGATGAAAACCGAAGAGGCCTTGGACGACGCACCGATTTCCTTCAAGGTGTCGAAGTACTGCGTCACGAGCACCAAGTCCATCACGTCCTTGGGCGACGTCCCCGGCACGTTGGAAGAGAACGCCAGCACGCTGTCGCGCAGCCCGTCGACGATGGCTTGGCGCTGCCGCGCTATCCCCATCCCGGCCAGATACTTGGCCTCGGCCCCTCCCTCCGCTCGCTTTATCTGCAGAATCTTCTCCGCCTCCGCTTTCTCGTTCGCCGCTAACCTCATTCTCGTGGCTATTGCAATAAGAATCAAGAGAGTAAGGTTTTATTAGATAACAAGAAAGTAAGAGGAGTCAATATGTTATATTTGATTCATTAAGACCTGTATTAGCTAATCGGGATTTGTTTAGTTAGATTAAGAGGATGGTTGTGAATGAACATCAAAGAAAGTAATAGGGGTCAATTTCTTATTTTTGGTAAGTTAAGGACCTCTATTTAACTTAAGAAGGTTATAAAAGAACAATAAAGAAAGTTAAGAGGGGTCAAGTTGCTATCTGATTTTGTTGTAGGAGGTTAAAATACCAAAGACATGATTATGAAGTTTTAAACTTTAATCAAGTTTTAATCAATTTATGGTTATATAAAAAAAAAAAGAATGATGAAATTTGTGTACCTGCGTTGATCTCGTTCATCGCTCTCTTCACGCGCTCGTCGGGTTCAATGTCGACGATAAGGGTCTGGACTATCTCGAATCCGTAGTGTGACATGGCCTAGAACACTCGCGCGTAAATAAAACGAGGACAGCAAAATTCGGAACTGGAGACCCTATTTATTATTTTGTTTCAATTATCTTTTTACCTTTTCAAGCTCTTCTTCCACGGCTTTCGCTATGTCATTCTTCTGTTCAAAGGTTGAATCCAAGTCCAACTTCGGAACGCTCGCCCTGATAACTGAAACGGCGTAGATCTCGTTAGCTACTCGGACAAAAATATTTACTGAACATGAACATACGTGAAAACGATTGAGGACAACTGGAGCTGGCACAAGCTCCAATTCTAATCCGTACCGTCAAACACGTAAGATTGGATCTGCGATCTCGTGTTGGTGAGCTTGTAAAAAGCATCGGACGCCTTCTCTGCGATCGCACGATACTGAATCGAAGCAACCACAGTGACAAAAACGTTATCCTGGAAAGACAGAACACAGATCAGAATGCTAGACATACTACAGTTACAGCATCAAATCGTTCTGATCGAGATCACGGTCCGTTAAAACTCATCAACGCATATACTCGACACGAACCTTCGTCTTTGTTTCGCACCGAACATCGAGCTGCTGAACACGAAGCGAGAGTTCTCCGGCAAGCCGGCTCCCAAACCACCATGGCAAACAGTGACAACCGGGTTCGAGCACGCGATCGAACTTCCCAAACGTTTCTTTAATGGCTACATTGGATTGATCCACTTGAACGCAACCGAAAGATTGTCCCATTCTTAATTGCTCTGAAAATTTAAAACAACAATGAAGGTCAGTTATCTTCGATACTCGTCTCTCTGTTCATAGGCTCCAATTCTGAAATTTGCTCATTCACCGGAACCTCATCAAATAATACTCCGATAGATTAACAACCTCGACTAAATTATACTTTTTTCCGGTCCCGACTCAAACCAACATTAATAAATTACTAACCTCGATACTTTTTTATGCGGAAATTCATCTCCGCATAATAAAAAAATTGAAACTGGAAAATTTAAGTTAAAGTCTTGGCATCTATAATTATAATTTATAGTTTACATAGAGGTTAAAATGGTCATTTCTGGACCTGGATAGCTAAAGATAACCCCCTTTTCCCACACTCGTTCAATCTTCGATGACTATACGAATATATATATATACATATTAGAGATTAGAGTAATCAATTCAGCTCAAACTCGGCAGATTTCGCTTTTATCAATTGCTGATTTCGATCAAAGAAACAGCAGATTCTTGCGACCTAACTACGAAATTCAAATATCCAGAACAAGAACGAGATAGAAATGTAGAGGAATTTGAATGGCGAATTGCAGAGAGAAATATGGCGTAACTCACCGATATGACTGCGAAGCTGTTTGGTGGCAGAGATTGTCTCAGGAAGAGAGAGTCGTGAAGAACAAGAGGAAGATGAAGAGGAAGAAAGTGAATGAAACGTGAAACTGGGGAGGATAGGATATGGGCAAGATGACCAACCGTATTCATGTATGTGGATATAAAATAATTGTATCCACTAACCATTTTATTTTTCAATTATCCACCTGAAATGCGGTTAGCGGACCGAATTGGTTAATTTAAAGCGGATAGCGGATATTATCCAATTAATTTTGTTAGTGAAAAAACAAATACATCATACATAAAAATATAGCAGAAATAGTGAAACATAAACTTTCAAAAATGTCATAAATAATATTTTATAAATAACCAAACCAAACTATTAACACACTCTAATATTTCTATGACATAAAAGACCACAAAAACATATACAACATTTTTCTGTCACAAAGAATTTTAAAAAAAGAAAAACTTAAATAAGTGAATAACCTACATAGGTTTAATATAAGGGAATAGGGATTAGGGATGTATATAATAAACGACACGAAGCACTAACCAATAACATCCAACAACATTTAAGCACTAACAAAATAAAATAAAGGATATATAATTATTAGTATATATTTATTTTTTATTTTTAAAACTGGTTGCGGTTAAAGCGGATATCCAATTTAAACTGAAAAATATAACCATTAACCAATCCAATTCTATAAAGCAGTTGCGGATATCCATAACCATATTAAGCAGCTGATTAAAAATGGATAAATATGAAGATAATTTGTAGCGGAGCGAATAGGATATGGTTGCGATCAGCGGATGGCGGATAATTATTTCAGCCTAAATGGAACGATTTGTTTTGTTCTTCACGCAAAAACAAGACTCCTAATTTAATTTTTTCTATTTTCAAACATTTCGGAGTAGGGGTGAAACCGGTACCGATAACCAGTAAATTAGTTTTTTTTTTTGTCTTGGTATTGAAAAATCGATATATATATATATATATAGGGAAACTTCAATTTGTGTGCCCGGTTGAACATATATATATATATATATATATATATATATATATATATATATATATATATATATATTGGTATTGGTATTGGTATTGGTGTCGGTTCTAAAATTTCTTAGTTTTTTTTTATCAAACCGAGACCGAGACCAAAACCGAGAAAAAAGAAAATGGGAAATAAACCGAGACATAAACCGGGAAAAATCTGGGGCAAAATCCGAATAAAATACAATATACCACGTCCGAAATATAAAATACATGTCTGATACATAAAAACAGGACCTGTTTAAATACATATACATATTTAATCAAATTAATGTTGAGATTTACTGGTTAATATTAATACTACATAATCTGGATAATCAAATTAATGTTAGAAATTGTCTTACATAAGCTAACATCAATATATTATTATACAGTGTGTAATATATATATCATAAGAACTAAAGCTTCCTCTCGGTGTGTAGCTTCCTCGTGGTTACACACTGAGCTCGCAAAATAAAAGAGATACGAAATTGCGAGCTATGGAGGAGAGTTTGAAGGTTGGTGGGAAAAAAAAAAAAAAAAAAGTGTGAGGAATAAGACTGAATGTGCCCTAATTTTTTTAAGGAAAAAATGACATGTAGTGCAAAATCTAAAACGGCATGTAGTTCACTGCCGAAACCGATACCAAAAATTCGAGAAATATGGTTTTGGTATAGATTCTCGGTATCGGTATCGGTATCGGAAACCGATAACCGATGAGTAAGGGTTCTTGGTTTTAAACTAAATTTATCGGATTTTTTTAAAAACCGAACCACGATCGATTCCGAAACCAAGACGACACCGAGAAACGGTTACAAAATTTTGCACCCCTATTTCGGAGTACATGCTACATATGGTATGAAAAGTAACTACATCAAACCCGGCCCCGGCTGGCTACACCCAAGCAAGGCGGGCGCCTCGGGCCCTCAAATTTAAAAACTCTAATTTTGTTTATATAATATTTTATTTTTAAATATTAAATATTAAGGGCTCTAATTGTTTAATTATCCTAGAATCTTGATTAAAAAAACGATAAATTCAGAGTTGGCCCAAAACTACATAAACAGTTGGATACATAGTTACATACTACGTTACATAGACATGGTTTAAGAGTCTCCAAATCCATAACCTTCCGATGAGTCCATTTTAGTGATATACCGATGGCGGAATATTGACAAGATATTCGTAAAATTTTAATAATTAGTAACTTATCATGTCAATAAAATTTTATGAGTACAAATATTGATGTGGATACTGAAAGTAATAGAGCAATAATATTGAAAAATATTTATTATCAATATTAATTATTTAATAGTTAATAGTTAATCAAATCAAAATTAATATTTGTTTACCCTAAAAAGTTAAAATTTTATTTTTTTCAATCAAGATTTTCTGCCAAAATTTTTAGCTACTTTTATCCTCATCTTTGTAAATGTAAAAGCGATATCCCATGTCAATAACAAAAAAATCTTAAATTAAGGAGGTCCAATATTCCAGTTTAAGAGCTTAAAAGTTGCTTTGTGCGTACTAATATCAGACAGTTGCGCATGCAGAAGAAAGGTTCTCGAGTTAAAATTGATCAAGTTTTATCTTCGATAAATCATGTCCCGTGATACATTGAGTGATTTAGTTGCATTGTGTATTGAAAAAGATCTGGTCGAGAATCTCGACTATACAAATTTGATTAGTATTTTTGCCTTTAAAAATATTATTAACGTCATATTTAAATTGAACAGTTATTTATTTACGAATATTGTATATATTTTTAGTATCAAAATTTATATTTTACAACCGAAACGAAAGGATATCAAAATTAGTCATCACCTTGAACCCCGAAAATCTAACCATGGCCCTACCCTTACCTTACCTTACCTATCGACTCCAAATTTTTGCATCTAAACAATTTTAAACTCCAAATTTTTCGATAAAAAAAAAGGGTAAACTGCGGCTAATGTACCCAATGTTTGATTTTCTGCGGATTATGTACTCAATGTTTTTTTTCGACGGCTAATGTACTCAATGTTTGATCCGTTAGATTTTTTGGGTTTTCCGTCAGTTGACCGTTAGAGAGTTATATGTACACTTTTCGTATTTTTGACATAACTCACTCATTTTTTGTCCAAATTTTATGCACGACCTATGGTTGGAAAGATAAGAGATAGATCTACAACTTTAATGTTTTAAGTTTTGTAAAATTAGTTTTAAAAAAATACGAAATTTCAAGTACAACGTAAAACTGGACATTAGTTTAATGCAAAATATTTGTTTCGAGCAAATTTTAATATACTTAATGACTTTTTATAATGAAACGTAAAAGTAAAAAGTTGTAGATAAATGTTTTATCTTTCCAACGGGTGTTTATTTATAAATTTTGGATAAAAAACGAGTGAGTTATGCCAAAAATATGAAATATTATTTCACATCACATCTTTTATATTTTTGGCATAACTCACTCATTTTTTGTCAAAAATTTATAAATAAACACCCGTTGGAAAGATAAAACATTTATCTACAACTTTTTTCTTTTACGTTTCATCATAAAAATTCATTAAGTATATTAAAATTTGCTCGAAACAAATATTTTGCATTAAACTAATGTCCAATTTTATGTTATATTTGAAATTTCGTATTTTTTTACAACTTATTTTACAAAACTTAAAACATCAAAGTTGTAGATCTATCTCTTATCTTTCCAACCATAGGTCGTGCATAAAATTTGGACAACAAATGAGTGAGTTATGTCAAAAATACAAAAAGTGTACATATAGAGGAGGATAACTCTCTAACGGTCAACTGACGGAAAACCCAAAAATATCTAACGGATCAAACATCGGGTACATTAGCCGCCAAAAATAAACATTGGGTATATAATCCGTAGAAAATCAAACATTGGGTACATTAGCCGCAGTTTACCCAAAAAAAAAAGTGTAAAATTACCACTATTAAACACTAAAACTAAAGCTTATAGGATTTGGTTGACACGTTTATACATGTGTACATGTTGAGAGTATTGCCAATAAGGAGGTTACGTTACGTAACTTGCATTAATCACCTTCTTATCCCCACTACTCATATAGAATATAATTAATTACAGTACTAGTCAACGAACACGTTATTAAACTAATTAATTAATCAGATTAATTACACAGTTAATGACGTGGCAACTCACTCGTATATATTATACGTGAAGTGACAGGTGAAGAATTCCGAGAACTGAAAAACCAGAGCAACAATGGCGTCGATGAAGCTTTCCTCTCTGTACGTATCGACTTTCCGGAATAATCAATCGCTTCGCTCTCTCGCTCCTCCCGTTTCTCTTCGATCCGATTCCGTGAAGCTTATTTCTCTTCGCAGATCTCACGGCTCGGTTTCGGACCAGAAAGGAAGCTTCTCCGTCATGGCGAGCTCTGGTCGCGAAAATGGATCGCATGAGTCCTCTTTTCAGGTGCGCCGATCGTAATCTCGGTTCTATGTGAGTTAGTGTGATGTATTTCGAAGATTTTTCATGCATGTAATTCTGAGCTTGTATTTGGATGTAGATGGAAATTGGGTTTTGAATATTGTGATGATCAGAATTTAGCTGAATTAGGTCGTTTGAGCATCACTGCTTTTGTGGAGTATACTGTGTTCTTTATTGGTGATTTGTGTACGTTAGGGGGTGAAAATCTTATACGAGAATTGGTCATCGAGAAAAACCGGTTTCTGTGGCGCAAAATGATGTAACCGGTTTTTCTCAGCTCTAAAAGGAGCGGTTTTAGGCAGTGGCTGAACCAGGAATTACATCTCCGGGGCTAAATTTGAGCCGGAAACTACACTTGGGGGGTTATATTTAAGTTTTAGTGAAAATTTGGGGGGGCTTAAAGAGAAAATTTATATGAATTTACACTAGAAAAATGAAACTAGGTTATAAATTGTAACTCTGCTTAGTAGTTCCTTTACTTGTTTTAGGCCCACACTGGGCTGGTACTGACCTCGTTATTGGTTTTTACCAGTGAATAAAATCCTTTTTTTTTTCTTTTTTAACTGGTACTGGTTATTGGAAAAATCGGTTTTCATGAATCTAGAGTCGGGTTTCTTTTTTTATATATAAAAAAATCTAGAAAACTCTTACCGGGACTAAAAAATTCCAGACGAACAGGTATGAGGTCAATTTGCCCCTAGCTTGCTTATAGAGTATGTGAGTGATTAGCACATAAGTGTTCGAAACGTCATCGGATTGAAATTTGAATAGTTTTCTCGGTTATGATTTTGCATTATTATGTTTTTCATTGCAGCTTCTCACTCCATTTTTCCCCGTTGCAGGGTAAAGGCGAGTCGTTTTTCAGAAGCGTCTTGGCAAATATGGAGGCCGTCTACTTGAACAGAAATGCCACAGCGAAAGCAGTCCTCGAACTCGTTCGTTCCGCTGATGATGACCGAGTTTGCTACGATCATGTTGCTTTCAGGACATTTGGGGTAGTCAGTCTTCTCTGGTTGATAATCCTTTTGATTTTTTCTTTTTTCGCTTTACCTTGTTGTTGATATTCATTCTTCTTCATCAACAGGTGAATGGTCACGGGATTGACTCAGTTGCTAAGTTTTTCCTGGATTTTGGATACACTAAGAGGGAGGAACTGAGATTTCCCGCTAAAAAACTGAGAGCACTGTGGTTCTCTCCTCCTGAAAATGCGATTCCTGAGGGCGGTAGTGGTAGTGCTGGACCGTTGCCGAGGATATTTATATCCGAGCTTCTTGTTGACCAATTGAGCCCTGAATCTCAGGTGTGTTTAGGTTCATTATCATGATATTGAATGTATGTTATTCTGACTAGGGTTTTGAAAGTGTGAATATGTTAGAGCTCTGCTTTGGTTCCGCGATGCATCTTTGCACCTGTTTCCTTGATTGATTTTACTGTTGTAAATTAACATGCAGAAAATCATCAGAAAATACACCGATTTATCCGGCAACGGAAATAAACATGCTGCTCTAGCAAGTGCACTCGGAACTTTGACTTGGGAAACGCCGTTGTACTCGGAGTTTCAACAGTTAGCAAGGTATATCAATTTATATTCAAACACCGTGATATTGATATAAATATTCGGAAATACAAATATTTTGTGTTGATTTTATTGGTCTTTGAGCGTTGTAATTTTTGGAAGCGACCGGCTTCATGGAAACAAAGACGTTATAAATCTGTGTTTATGGCTTTGTTTTGCATGTACAGCGAGAGCGAATATGCTGCATGGACGCTTGTCAATGGTTACGCAGTGAACCACGTCACGATCTCTGCTCACCAGCTGAAATCTCGTCTGAGAAACATCAAAAGCCTCAATCAGTTCATCGAAGAGAGCGGCTACAAGTTGAATTCAGAAGGCGGAGTTCTCAAAGGTTAGTTTTTTTGAGTAATTGGCTCAACTTCGCCTGTTGGTACGCTTTTCCCCTTAAACTTTTAAAAAATAGCACATATCCGTTTAAAAAAATGATAGTAAATGTTAACTTGTACACAACACATGACTTTCTCAAGAATATTTTTATCAATTTGTTACCGAACGAGATCAATATAGTAGATTAGAAGACTATCTTAAAACAATCAGCAAGTCGAGTTTTCAAATAATATTTAGAATGGAAGTCTCACAAAATTGGAGAAAATAATAATTAATGAAAATTGCCCTAAAATAGGTCATGATTGCAAACATGTATTTTCTTTTAATCATTCTTTTAACATGTAAGGTGCTACTTTTTGAAAGTTTAGGGGGCAATTTGTCAAAATAAAATAAAAGGGAGATCTCTATAAATATAGGGATAACATTCAATTTCTAATTAATGATATGATTATGGCTATCTTCCAGTGAGCCCTGACGGTCTACTGCTGCAAAGTTCGACTGTCGCGGATTCCGTGTCCTTCACATTTTCCGATGGCTATTCCGAATCGGTCCCGTGCTCTTATATCGAGTTCGCTGAGCGATTAGTCCTGCCTCAGTTTGCCAAGGTTCCTGAAAATGAGGTAAATAAGCTTCTTTCAAACTTATTTTCTTTTTTAAAATTTTTCCATGAAAATTAGAAGTAGCTAAACTCTTTTATTATTATTATTTCAATGACCTCGTTAAGATCAAAGAGCACCATCGTCGCGACGGATTCGAGGTCGGAAACGCTGACAAGATCTTCGAGAGCACCTCGAGGGAGCAGCTGACAAGAAAAGTTGCATGAAGTTAGTATTTCTTACAAATGGTTGCCTTTATTGAATTGGGTTTACCTAAAAGCTTTGGTTAAAGAACATTGTGGCCAAAACTTGCTTTAAATAATATCAAGTTTTATTATTACTATAAAAAAAAAATTGCGGCAAAAATGCTTATACAGGTTTGGGGTCAATAGCGGCGTAAGTTTTAATTTTTGTGGTTGCATTTTTTAAGGTTAAAGTTCACAGTGTTCACAATTTTGCTTCTCACCCAAATTTTCTTCCACATTTTTTATTATTTAACAAATTTTTTGATGTGCTATTAATAAAATTCTTACTTAAAGATAAGACTTCTCAAAGAATGAATGGTACATCTAAAACTATATTAAAGCAATAGAAAAAACTCCAAAGCAAAAAATATGGAACATTGAAAATTATGACAAAATTGAGATTATGCCACAATAAAATATTAGGTATTTAGCTGTTAATTCTAAAATTGTAGTAGGAGTTTTATATCTAAAGTTAAATTTTGACGGTATTATAAGCTGATTATGATGTCACTTCATGTTTGATATATATATATATATATATATATATATATATATATATATATATATATATATATATATATATAAACTGATTCTGACATGAACCTTGGCTTACATAGGATATGAGGAAAATGTAATGCTAGCTATTTTTGCCATCAAAATTTTCTTTTCAGACCATCTCCATTCCAGCGGCATTTGGGTGAAATGGAGTAGACCAGCTCCACATTGGAGCTGCATTTCCCACCCCAAAATGGCGTGGGATCCTCTATTTTTACTGTGCTGCGTCAAGTTTGACGCAGTACTATTTATCTAATGCAATTTTTTATTTATTTATTCTTTAGTCCTTTTGAAATTTATAATTGACATGTTTTCACTGTTGTGTAAAATTATATCATATTTTCCTTAAAATTAGTTATATTTTTATTTTTATTTTTAAATTCTAAATTTATTATATTAAATATTTTAAAAGACCAAAAATATTTTAAAATACAATATTGACATTAGTAATTCGGAAAAAACTAAAATGACATTAATATTAATACCTAAACAAAATAACATTACAATGACATCATACTGTTAAAAAAAGAAGAAGACATTAACGTAATCAAATTGAAAATAAAATTACAATACATAAACTAATACTCGAGAAAATTAGGGTTGGGTCCTTCAAGGCCGGTGAAATATTACATGGACTAATATTTTATTTAAATAATGAATATGTGGTATAATTGAAAGATACTAAATAAATATAAAGGTATAGAGATAAATTAGAGAAAATTGAATATAAAATTATTATTTTAATTTAGTATGAAAAATAGAATTGGGTTGGAGATGAGGTAGTGTTTGATGTGCCATGCGTAAAAATGAGGTGGTGGGACGGAGATGGTCTCGGTACAATGATTACTATTATTGATGAATGATGATTTTTATTAAATTAAAAAAATAAAAATACAACAGTCAACTTGACTAGCTGTTTCGTTCATCCATAATGATGAAGAACAAGATTATGACACGTTGCACAAATTGCATAGGCATAATTTTTATTATTATTTCTAAGAAATGCATCTCCTACTTAACTTATTATTTTATAGTTGTTCGGCTTAATTAATTATTCGCAAAAGATTTGGGCTAACTAATTGACCATATCTATCCATTGTGTCCTTAGTTATGGATGACGTGGCATAATTAGCTTGACATTTTCATATCTTAAGGTTAAACTGTATAATATCGAATATTTTTTATATTTGTAGTGAAATAAACTTAAAAAATTTCGTAAATGAAGTTTTTAATATTAATCGTTTTTCTTATATTTTAAACTCTACTTAAAATTTTTAATAAAAATTTAACAAAATTTTAGATATCTCGTTATGTCTTAATTAATTTTTTTTAAAATAAACGGAATTTTGTTGAGAAATAAAAAAATAAATATCAAGAATTTTTAGCGCAAAAAAAAAAAAGTTCTACTTTATCATAAAATTAATATATTAAGTACTTTTATCGCTATTAATACATGTCAAAATATTATTCTTATTTCGTGCTTTGTGAATCGCGATCCGACCAAGTTTGATTCTCTAATTTTGTCTGTGTCGTGCTTGGAATATATGGCGAGCATCATTAAAGAAAAGCATAAACATGTCATTATCTTATCTAAACAATTATGGGAAAGAACAACTTTCGAGATCATTAATGGCAAATATTAATTAACAACTCTAATTAATTTCCCTGTTTATTATTCTATTTTTGTTTCAACTTCTCACCACAACTTTTCTGTGATTATTTATACTCAATCACAACGCGACCCACGACTTATATTTGAAGGTTAATATCAGTTACTTTTCACCAATTAGTAGTAGCTCGTGGGTGAAATTTGGGTATAGCTTTTTACTAACAGTAATATAGTACCGATTGCCGGTTTTTTTTTTTTAAATCTAATATTAATTTTTCGGGTTAAAAAACCTCATCCGCAAAGCTTGCAATTCGGTTTAGCAAGAAATCAACTTTTATTCGGTGCGTTTAGTTTTTGCCGTTTAAATTGCTATTTAGTACATACTATCTTGTTTAGAATTTGGTTAACGTGGGGATGACAATCTGGGCCGGACACGAGACACGCCACGCTGTAAATGAATTTGGGTCACGAGTCGACACGGTTAACTATGAAACAAGGACTTGTATTGATAAAGGAATAAGATAAAAATGATACAAAAATCAAAGGGAGTAAAGCAATATGCAAAAACTTACAAACAGACAATTGCTCCAAAACAACAAGCAAACTCGTTTCTCTCTCTTTCCCTTTTTCTTTTCTTTTTTTTTTTCCTTTTTCTCTCCACTTCAAATGATTAGCACAAGAAAGTACACTGAATGACTATACTTTTCCATTAGGTTTCGGGGATTGCTGCGGAAATTGATGGTGATAAGGAGAAGCGTAATTACCGTTCGGTATCGAGAGACTCCTCTGCCCATTCCTCGTGGCCAATCCCGCTTGCATTCTGGTGCCGTTTCGAGAATTCGGGCTTGAAGCAACACGGTCCGAGTTCATTGTCTGGAAATAATACGAAGAACTTGCCATGTCCTTGAGGTTCGGTAACGGCTTTAAGACTTCGACCACTTCGCTCATCAAAGGCCTCACCTTCGGGTCCCGGCTAAGGCAATGGGCAGCCAGCTGCGCAGCTTTTTGGGCGCCCTTTATCGAGAAGTGCCCTTCAAGCCGAGGGTCAATCAGTTTGTAGAACTTTCTCCTCTCGCCCAGGTGGGGCCGGGCCCACTCCACTAGGTTGTGTTCGCCGTTGGGACGGTTTTTGTCCATCGATCTCCGTCCCGTCAACATCTCGAGTAAAACGACGCCAAAACTATATACGTCGCTCTTTGATGTAAGATGTCCTAAAATTACAGAGTGGATTTTTAGTGATGAGATGAGATAGAGCAACGAAGAGTCAAAAAGACCCGATTTTATAGACGCAGCATTTTGCATTGTTAGTCCTAGAACCATATGTTTATTTTATTTTATAGATTATCCTCAATTCACATAGGTCCTAGAAGTATATCAACTTAATGAGACCCGGCATAGAAAGCCAACAGAAACAAGAATACTTTATTGAGATAATTGAAACCTTGGTCTCTAATTCGAGAGTTAGACCGGAATTCTCCCAATAGGAAATTCCATAAACACGACGGCTAACCCTAAACTTGAGTGCCTTATAATATAATACTTCAGGTCTAACACAATTTCACTGGCTTGTCAGTGACACTATGAAGGGTGTTTGGACAGTTAAATTGTCAGAAAATCATCTCTTCGATGCCTAAAAATTAAAATTTTAAAAACAAGTAACAACATGATTGTTTTGTTTACGAGCCATCTTTTTCATTTTATGCCCACTTAGAATGGGTGTCAGTATCACTATGTCAATGATCAAGGTTGAGAGGACTTACCGGTCATTACGTATTCAGGGGCTGCGTAGCCATAAGTTCCCATCACACGGGTCGACACGTGGGTTTTATCACCCTCTGGACCGTCTTTTGCAAGTCCAAAATCAGAGAGTTTGGCATTGTAATCCTGGAATTAACCTTATAAATATATACGGTACAAAGGGGAAAATGAAACTGCATCATGAAATCGGTCACATACTGCATCCAATAAGATGTTTGAGGTTTTGAAGTCGCGATATATGACGGGTCTTTCAGCTTCCTCGTGGAGAAAGGCAAGACCCTTTGCGGCACCTAATGCAATCTTCATTCTTATGGACCATGGAAGAGGCAAGGACCCTGAAAATACCAGAAAGATATACTTCTCATGAATACAGTTTTGTGAAGAAAAAAATTTCAATAGATAACCCATTGTATCATTTCTTCTAAAATCAATTCCAATCAACCTCATAAAACTTGCTGCTATTCCAAATATTAAGCAGCCATCCAAGTTAACAATGACAATCTCGGAAACCTCGTGTCCTAGCAAATAAGAAGGAGCAAATTCTAAGGATGAAAGTAGCTTACTCCTAAACAGGTGGTTCTCCAAGCTCCCTCGAGGCATAAACTCGTAAACTAAAAGTCTTTGATCGTCTTCAATGCAGTATCCGATCAGTTTAACTAAGTTCGGATGAACAAGGTCACCAAGGAAATTCACCTCAGCCTGTCAAATACAACACAAATAAAGAAAAATCTTAAAAAAAAAAAAAAGATAGAAAATGAAAACCCGAGGTGAAGAAAGTTCTAACCAGCCACTCTTTGTGGCCCTGAAGCCCATCATGGTTGAGCGTCTTTACAGCAACCGTGAGCCCGGTTCCAGGCTTTACAGGAGCCGTTCCGTTCTCTTCGATCCACCCCTTGAAAACACAGCCAAAACCTCCTTCTCCGAGAAGACTTTCCGGTCTGAAGTTCCGAGTCGCCATCTTAAGATCGTTGAACGTGAATTTTCTAAGGCGGGAGGCAACTTTAAGCTCTTCTTCAAGTTTCGATGTTGAAGCATTACTCTCTGCGTTACTAGTAGTTGTGGATGGGACTACTGTAGCCGTTGGTTGGTCTCTGCTACTGTCATTCGTTGATCTCGCTTCTGCAAAACGGCGTTCCTTAACTTTCCGATACGAAATAATACCATCTTAAAACCGAAAAAACACCCTTAAACTACACTGATTCAGTAAATACAGATACAGTTCTAATAGAATTACTCTAACACATCGAAACGTGTATGGTTCCTCCACAAGAGGTAATTCCCATACACGAAGCCGGGTTTAAAAAGGCGCGACCTTCAGAAATTCTCTTCTCTATTGACCAACAAGCTCTTAAGAAACCTTCAATACCGTAGAGTTTCCATACACAAAAATCACCATTTTCAGACTAGAGAAACACCAAACGAGCAATAATTTGACAAAATCAAACACCGAAACCCAAATGATTCCATGAAAATCCAACTTTCCGCAGCGAAAAAGCAAGAAATTTACCACAGTGAGCGCTCGTTCCACTGATTGAGGTATCGACTTTGGATCTTGAAGAAATGCAGCTCCTCCCCAGAAACCTAATGCTGAACCAACAACCAATCTCTTCACCATCGTCGACCTTCTTCTTCTCTCTATTCTTCTTCTTCGTCTTCTTCGGCTTCTTATACAAATCATCCCAAGCCTCATTCCGAGCAAAACCCATCGGACCAAAACCCTAACAGAATCGAGAGAAGAAAAACGAACCAGAAAACCCCCTTCTTCTTCTACTTTACACACGCACGAAGACGACGAAAATTCAAACCAGATCAAGCAAAGCAGATCACGCTTCGACGCCGAGAAGGCAAAAGGAAGGAAACTCTGTGAGAGAATTCGTAGTCGGTCAACTTTTGCGAGGAAGAAAAAATCCAGAGAGAGATAGAGAGAGAAAGTTCGGATTTAAGGAAGGAGAATGAAGCGAATTGAATTTTCGGACCAGAAATGTGTCTGCTCAGAGATACAACGAGAACTCTCAAGCTGACCAGTTTAAAGATGGTTAATTTTAAATAATTAAATCATAAATAATAAATAAAAGCACAAATTTCATTGTGGCATAAGTACCTATAAAATAGTACATCTGATCGTTTGATCACAAAAGTACCTAATGTGACGAAAAATCTACAAAGCTATATAAAAAGAAAAATAGTAATAAATAAAAAATTGAATTATATTCTTCCCAAGATAATATTTTGTAGATATTTATGCTGTGAATATTTAAAAGATAAGGATAATTATTTTTCATGTATTTTTATCAATTTTGAATTCTTGTTACACGCATACAAATATAAATACTTTTTCATATTGTCAATGAAAACGATAGAAAAAAGCTAATATGAAATGCAAATTTCACGAATTCGAATATTTATTTCGGGCAGTTAAAAGTTTAATATTTTGCCAAACAATTTTATATAAAATTGAGTAGTTTTGCCGCAATTATCTCAAACAAATATTATTCTATTAAAATAATGACACTAAGAAAACCTTTATTATTAAATCCGAATTAATCGATTCTCTCTCTCTTTCTGTCTTTTATTTCTTTTTGTTCTGTTCTCCATTGGAATCGAAGACGAAGACTACGGAAAGGTAATACGGGGGCTGCCCGAATATTTCGGGCAGAGAGGGGACGAGCTGCCCGAGTTGATGGGTTGGAGTGAAAAGGTTATCCGGGCAGTTTGGGCAGGCGAAAGGCGGACTTTAGGGTAGATGGGCAGGAGAGATAAAACTGGCGGGACCCACTGAGATGGTGACGTGGGCAGACTTTGTGTGGGCGGAACTCTACGCGCGTCGTCTTCATGTCATTGCGTTGCGTGCATGCATCTCTTTATTTTTTTTTTTCATTTTGAATTTATTAATTAATACTCTCTAATATATTTTTTCCATTACGATAGTTACAATTCTTCTAGACGAAAAACGGAACAAATCCGGATTCAAATACCGTACTTGTATATTGGATTAAGATTGGATTTTGGATCTGGATACTTGAATCCGGATAAGATTCAAACGCGAATTTCAATTTTTTTTAAAATCACACTCAAAAATAAATAGATGACTCACTTTATTGAGAAATATTGTTCAAAGTTCAAACTAGAAAAGTGGAGAATATTTTTTTGAGTTACATATCGAATAGGGCTCCTTTGTTTCTGGTTTTTTAATCGTGATTTTAGTTTTGGATTTTTATTTTCCTTCCAGTTCTCATAAATACAACACTGGTATAAATTATAAAAAAGTTAACAATCTTATTTTCAAAAGAATTAAACTCAGCAATCTTCAAAATGATTGGTGATGATTAAAAAAGAGAGTGAGATCTTCTTTGATATTTCCTAAGTTCTGTGGCTCCAAAAACTTGGTAGGTTTGGGTAGCTGTTGGGAACAAAATAATAATAATAAAAAAAAACATTAATGATGTGAATAATTGTATTTTATTTATGATTAATAGCCACATAAGTTCGTAATATTTTAATCCTGATAGTGTTATAAATTTCAAATATTTTTCGATCCAAGTTCTCAATGTTTATTATTATTTCTCTCTAATTTAATTTATCTATTTATTGTTAAAGTCTAATACTTATCGAAAAAGAGAAAAGATAAATATTAAAAAAATCTTAGAAGTCACACATGTACTCAAGACTTGACGGTGTACTTATAATTTTAGTAAATCAATTGAAAAAGTAGAAGGTATAACAAAATCATAGACAATAAAAATTTTAACAGTGAAAACAAAAGATTAGACAACAGAGTTTAATAAATTGAGTACCTTTTTTTTTAACTCTTTTATTTATGGCACTGTCTGTCTCATAATTTAGTTATGATGAAGTTGATGATTAGTGACTTCGGTTGGGAAGAAAAGATAAAGATTGTGAAGTTTTTCACCTTTTTTTTTTATATATAAAATCTCTTATTTTATTTAAATATATAAATAAATACGGCTTCTTGTATGATCACCATAACATGCAATAATAATTGCAAAAGGTGATTTAACTCTTTGCAGCATTGAAGGGAAGTGAGACAAAAATCGAATTCAAAATAGAAAGATGATGACACGTTTTGTTGAGAAAATAATGGTTGAAAAAGGTCACTGAATAAATATGGTGGCAAGTGGTTGTAATTTAATTATTGAATTATCTTATATAGTAATGTAATACCCTTTTTGTCATCTCATGGAACAAATAACATAAGGGTCAAACTTCTATTAAAAATATTTATGTCAAGCATGCTTAAATGACCATCACATGACATGCATATATAAATAACAAAATAAAAAACGAAGATTCTCGTGTTTCGAATTGAGCTATTATTTGATAAGATTCTGAACACATAGCTATATGGCTCAAGCTATAAAATACCGAAGAAATACTCGGATTAGGAAAATATCGATCAATTTTTTTTTTTACAATAAACCGTTCGATTTTATAGAAATCTTGGCAGGTAACTGAATACCTATCCTAACTAATAATTAGGGATAAAAGCGGAACCGGGAACCGGGAAATTACATTTGTTTGGTACCTATGTCGAAAATTCAGGATTTTTTTTTCTTGGTACCAGTTCCCGGTTCCGGTTGTATATTTCCCGTTTTTTTTTTAAACCGGAACCGGAACCGGGAAACATTAGTGAAAAAATCGTGAAAAAAAAAATCATGAAAAAATCGTGGAAAAATTCGTGACCAAATCCGGGACAAAATCTGAAACGAAATCCGGGACAAAAATCCGAAACAAAATACAAAATACATGTCCGAAATATAAAATACCATGTCTAATAAACAAAAATATCCACAATAATAAAACCGAGTCATTTCTTTTTCTTTGATTTCGCCTTGTCTTTCTTTTTCTTCTTCACTTTACTACTACGACCGGTAAGAGCGGAGGGAGCGGTACCAGTGCTACGACATATAATACCAAAACGACATTAAGAATACTGAAAAAAAAAAAAAAAAAAAAAAAACGACATGTAGTTTAAAACCGAAACTGGTACTAAAATCGGGGAAAATGGTTCTAGTTCCCTGTTCCAAAAATCGTGAACCGGGGAAGTACCAGTTCCCGGTTTTAAACACAATTTCCCTATTTTTTCTTAAAATCGGTCCGGGACCGGTACCGGAATCGGGAACCGGTTACAAAATTTTCACCCCTACTAATAATATTGACGGAAAAAAGACAACTCCTCGACAAATGTGATGATATATGCGATATTACTTTTATTTATTTATTAAAAGTGAATATTGAGTGAAAAAGGTCAAACGGGCAAAATTCGTCGTTTAAGTCTTCAAAACACCACTTTTAACTTTCGGCTAGTTACCGGTCCTCAAAATAATATTTATTATATTAATAAAAATAAATTTCTATATATAAATGTATATATTGTTATATTATTGATTATTATTATTATTTATATAATTATATGAAGCAAATATTATTATTATTATATTGAAAATCCGTGGGTACCCTGTAAAATAATATTAGTATTAAGAGCTAGCTTGTCAGCATAAGTAATCTCGAATTGACTTTTTGTAAGCACTTGTAGAAGCAGGCACACAGAAGATTGACTTCCATCAATTAATCACGCCCATTATTAATTTATTATATATATATATATATTGTAATATCATAATATTCCCATTCAAAACTAATCCAAATTTCCATTAATAAAAAAAAACTAATCCAAATTATACAAATTGGCCGTTCACTTTACGAGCAACAAAAAACATCAACATCTTGATTAGAGATCATTATTTTTTAAGCATTAGTTTTCGTCAATGACATTTTTAAATATAGTTTCAGATCATTATTTGTCATATTTAAAATTAAAAGAGTGACAATAATTAAATATTCCCTTACATTTAATTAATACGAGCATATCAGAATTCGACCTCTGTCCATCAGAATGTCTTTTGAGGATATACAACAAAAAATATACAAATCCCGCAACAATAAATAAATAAATTAGTGTCAATTATTGTTGTTGAGGGCCATAGGTGTCGTCGACTCTCCTCGTCGGGTATTGGTGTCGTCGACTCTCCTCGCCGGGCCTTGATGTCGTCGACTCTTCTCGCCGGGCCTTGGTGTCGTCGACTCTCCTCGTCGGGCTTTGGTGTCGTCGACTCTCCTCGCAGGGTCTTGGTGTCGTCGAATCTCCTCGTCGGGCTTTGGTGTCGTCGACTCTCCTCGCCGGGTCTTGGTGTCGTCGACTCTCCTCGTCGGGTCTTGTTCGTGCTCGGGGATCCGCTTCTCGGTCTCCATTCGTCGACCTTCGTGGCTCTCATAGTGTTAAGAGGATCCAACCAGATCCGACCTTAACAATTGTAGAATATATTTTTATATATTTCCCCTAAAGCAAGATTTTATCCTAAAGAAGTCGTGATCATGGTTTAAAACAACTTAACAATGACACGAACATCGAAGATCTGGTGTGTTTGGAAGCATTTTGGAAAATGATTTTGTGTTTTGGGAAAAGATGCTTATGGAATATTCTCTCCAAAATGTGATTGGTTGTGTTTTTAACAGTATTTTTAGAAAATCAATTTTCATTTTCTTTAGTTTACACATGAAAATAAAAACACCTTTATAGGTGTTTTCATTTTGAAAAGCTAAAGCTGAGATGAATAAATCTTAATAAAATATTAAAAGACCACATTGCAAATATAAAAGCGTTTATATTTTTTCTTTCATTGATATTTTTATAAATATAATATATATATATTTAGGATGTGTTGATCAACACCATTCGTTGATTACATATATATATAATGTTTATATTACATTTTATCATATATTTAATATATTAGACAGCAACATCTATTTATAATATATATTACATAGGATTATTACCGGCATATGTTCCTGTTCTTTTGTAAACATCCGACTTATGTTCCCGTTCTTTTTTTTTGCGGCATATATTCCATATTTGTAAAAGAACGGGAACATATGCCGGTATTAAGGGCGTGACAAACTAACGGACATAGACGGAAGTGTTAATGGAGGTTGACTTTGAGTACGTTTTAAGACTTATGGAATATATGCCGCGAAAAAAAAAAAAACGGGAACATAAGTCGGATGTTTGCAAAAGAACAGGAACATATGCCGGTAATAGCCCTATTACATATTATCAGTTTATAATTTGAATCATCGACTATCATATTACGTTGGATTCATGATGTTATATAATTTTGATGTGGTATAGTTTTTATTTATTTATATGTATGTGATTAGTTTCAATTAATTATAATTATTTTTTTAACATTAATTTCAAAAACAAAAAATAACAATCAAACACTATTTTTCTTTTTTCTTTTTTTAAAAACAATGTTACAAAATAATAACCAATCACATTTTCAAAACGTTTTTATGAAGCTGTTTTGCAAAATAAAAAATGCAAACACAAAATAGAAATATAAAACGCTTCCAAACGCTACACTGATTTTTTACGAATATGCCGACGGTTAAAGTGTAAGTTTCTAAATGTCGTTAACTAACAAGTAATCTTTAAATAAAATAAAAACATAGTTGTATAAGTATGTAAGCATGTAACAAAATCATTGTCAAGGTCAGTAAAAAATAAGTGTTAGATCGATCTAAAATAAAATTCTCGTGATAAAAGTATTCTAGGTATTTCCACTCAAAATTCACTAATCATAAGTATTTTTTATTAGCATACTCTCATTATTCTAATATTTTGTGATCTCGACAGTAAACTGATTATCTAGTAAACAATATTTTTCACCAAAATCAGTGGCGGAACTAGGATTTTATCATTAGGGGGGCTGGTTTAAATTTTTTTTGCAAAGGAGGGGCGAATTTGTAATTTTTAAAAATTTAGCACTAAAAAATACAAAAACAAAAATTTTAAGGGGTAAAACAAAAATTGAAAATTTGGGGGGGGGGGGGGGGGGGGGGGGGGGGGGGGGGGGGGGTAGAGTCCCCTTACTGATAGGCATGCTTCCGCCTATGACCAAAATTCATATTATCACGTCGCTGGTCTACCAATGGTTCAATTTTACCGGTTATTAACTGGTAATTGATTTATTGATAACTAATAAGAATTTAGTTTATCGTAATTGGTACTTATCGATAGATAAATTTTATATAAAATAATTTTAAGAAAGATATATATACAACTTAGTATACATAGAATCTACATATAATCTCATATCATAATACTAAGTACCAGGTCATAATCTCTACACACATAAATGTAAATAAGTAAACAATAGATTATTTTTATTCTGTTTAGCGATTGTTGATATTATGATGAATACAGTTATTATATGATATTGAGTGTATTATATTAAATGAAATAATTACTATACTAGTGTATTGAAAAGAAAAAGAGTTATTAGCTTTGGTCTTGGATAAATTGAGGCTCGATTTCTCGGTTTCTCCACAAATTCAACATGTTTATAAAATATCCTAAAACATTACTTTTATTACAACGTCCATCGCTGAAGATTTCAATGGCATGAATTAAAAAAAAAAAAAAAAAAAACCTTTATCTCATAAGACATAAACATAGAAACATCTTAGTTATATATATATATATATATATATATATATATATATATATATATATATATTTAACAAATTAACCTTTATCTCGTCGAAAATGCATGTATTGGTAAATATGGCTTTAGAACGAAAACAAACAGACGAAAAAAAGTGTTAATAATTAATTTTACATTACAGCGAAGGGCAGGCTTAGTCAAATCTGGCTCTGCATAAAAATTAGTCAGACAATCATATATTTCTTTCCCCTCCAATCGTTTAAATTAAAATGAGTATATTCACACATTGGGATTTGCCTACAGTTTCTTCCCTCTCTCGTTTTTCTTCGGATTGACGAGTACGCCACAAAGCGCCGTCTTCAGTACGATAAAAACACGACATTTTTAAGGTAAATCTGGGAACCAAAGCGGCGCCTCTTAAACAATTCCGGTGGAAATGCTAGACGTTGCGTTGATTCTTAGCGAGTGCTCGGGGATATAGGTCACGCCTGTAATGCCAGAAGAGAAATTTCAGGGTTATGTTGGCTCATCACAATTTAAACCAAAATCCAAACCTCTCAGTGAAAAAAAAAAAAAGAGAAAAGAAAAGAGAATTGGCAGTAATGCCTCCCAAATTTACTTGTTGTTGCACTTTGCCCCGTGAACTTATTTTTAGGCAGGAATGCCCCTTAAACTTTCAAAAAGTAGTACATTGCTCCTACACATTAAAAAGAGACGGAAAAACAAGTGCACAGCACATGACTAATTTTAGTGCAATTTCATCAATTTATCATGCTCTCCAATTTTGTGGAATTTTCATCCTAACTTCTCATCGAGAACTAGACTTCTTGATTGTTTCACAATAGCTTCATAAACTACTATATTGATCACTTTCGGAAAATAATTAATAAAAAACATACTCTCAAGTAAGTAATGTATAGCGCACAAGTTAACATTTTTGTCATGCAGGGAAATGTGCTACTTTATGAAAGTTTAGGGGGTATTTCTGCCAAAAATTAAAGTTCAGGGGCAAAGTGCACCAACATACAAAATCAGGGGGCATTACTGCCAAATACTAAAAATCATCCAAGATATGAAGAGAGATGATAGCAAGAATATTTACTAAGTCAAGATATGTAGCATTGAAATTGACAATGACTGCTTGAAATCAGAACACAGAAGTCAGAGTTGACAAAAGAGAACATTATCGTTATGAAAGTCAACGCAGAGGTGCAATTAAGATAATAGATTGATTGCATTAGTATTTGATGAAGATGACATTTCAGCTTCCAACCATAACAACAACAACAAGAAGAAAACGTGCCTTTTTCCTTCACGTCGATTTGCAGTGTGTCCAGCGTAATTATGCCATCGGTCAACGGGAGTAGTTCGAGCTTGATGGTTGCTGAAGAATTTGAAGGAACGCATCTGTTTGGGCCATGTCAAATTGGTCAAATTTGATGTTAGAAATCACAATCTCGGTCAACAAGGCGGGAAATGATAGTGGTAGAATCGAAACCGAATTTTTCAGGTTAAAACCGATTTTACCACCAACCGAATTTGTCGTTGTAAATTCGGTTTAACCCCATTATATATTTTAGCTTTAGCACGGCGAAAAACATATAAAGGACCCAAACCAAGACACAAACTAATGTATCATAATAACCTCACATGGTAACTTCGGTTATCATTTGCAGGTTTACAAATAAGGACCGCAACTGGTGGCGTATAAAAGAAAGTGGTTGCACTTTTAAACGCAATTACCAGTTTCTTCTAAAAAAAATATGCAGTAATTGAAATTCTGTTTGCGTTTTTTCACATAAAAAAGAGAAAGTATTCCGAAATTACCCTAATGGGACTCTGCTCTGTAGCCAAAGGTGTGTGCAACCCAAGCCAGTACTAGGGACAGAATCGGAATTGGGGTGTCCCTGGTCGGTGAAAGAAGCTGACCGAGCTCCTCCGTTACCATTATTCTGCTTCTGATTTCCAGATGCAATAGGTGCTGAGATCTGCCGTTGAACACTAGCCTTCCCAGTAAACTCGGGGAAAGCAACAAAAGGACTCATAGGAGAATTGGGAGACGAATTTAATGAAATGACCGAGGGAGGTGAAGTGAACGACGCTGGAGCAAGAACCGTTAAAGTGAGATCTTCCGATGTCAGATTTGAAGCCTGAAGAGTTAAAACCTGAAAAATCACACCAATTTCTTTCCATATTAATTATGAGTACAAGCACAACGGAAGAGGAACATATCTATAGAATAGGATATTGGCGGCAAATATACCTAAGCTTCCATATTTGTAGCATCCCTTTGGAAGTTGAATTCAAATTGGACAGAATCCAAGTGTTTAATTTCCAAAGGAATGCTACAAGTATTGAACTTAGGGGTATATTTACTGTCGAAATTAAACACAACGGAAAAGGAAAATATTAAAAATATACACTAACCTGAACAGGAAGCTGGTAAACTCCTCCATCAGGCCTGTGTTGCCCAGAGATTTCAGACGCAACGGAAATCATAAGATCCCTTGAGATACGTGGTCGCCAGCTTGTTGGGTGCTTGAAAAATAATCTTGATTCTAGAGAAAGGCAGCCAATATAGATGTTGGAAATCCGGAAAATATAATTGCAGTATATTATCTTTGTAAAGCTCTAAATCAGTGAATATACACCTGATTCTAGGGATTGTATATGAATTGTAAATTCTACATACTGTACCAAATAATACAATCAGTTATCACCACCATATATTCTACTGACTTATATAAAATCAGCAAATGCAGGACAATTTTTTTTTGGTGGAAGCATTTTGATACATCGTAAATTTAACCGTTAATAGTACCTGTGTAGTTGCACCGACATGATACCATAATAGCATATTGACCGGAAGTTGAATTAGTCTTTCCATCAACAGTCTTCAGCGCTGGACGCAAACTCAGTGCTGCATTTCCAGCCAACACTTGCGGTGGTTGGGTGCTTTTTTCACCGTTGGCATTTGTATTTTTCAACAAAGATATCGCCGGTCTGAGAATAAAAGAATGCTCTTCGCCTCTCCTGCCATAACATCTCTAAATAAGTTCAATGGGAAATGTTCTAGTAATTTTAAAAACACAGAAAAGAAAAGCCATGGGAAATTAAGATAGCAAGAGTAGGAACAAGAACAACCTGAGAACAAGATTTGGCAAACTGTGATCACTTCCCGCTTCAGTGCATGCTATAGGAAGGGATATAGGCTGTCCAGCTTTCAAAGCCTCCTCGAAAACGATTGTGATAGCATCGATATAAACCACAATCTCCGGTGCGTGTTCGGGAGAAACGTTCTGCAGAACAACAGTGATTATTAAAAAAAATAAAAAACTTAGTAACAGAGTTATAAACAGTTCAGGGAAGAAATCGCATTTGATACCTTTATCTGAACACAGAGAAGATCATCAGTATTGCAGTCAGCAGAAAAAGAATGAATCTCCACAGGTTGTATGATCTCGAGTTTCCGCCTCCACCTTCTTCCCGGCATGTAGATGCCTTCCAAGCCACAACAAACGGAAAACCTTTCTCTCTCCAATGATACACCTCTGAAAGACAACAGATCTTCGGAACCGATTTTCTGATTCTTCCAAAGCTTTTGTGATGAATACTGATCCCAATCTTCAAGATCATAGCTCGGCTTAGAGGTGATAGCTTTAGCATTTGAAGGAGGTGGTGTGTTATTTTGGGGCATTGACGACATGGAGTAACTTCTGAAATTGCCAAAGGAGAAAAGCTGTGAACCCGATGAGGAACTCAAATTGGGTTTTTGAGATGTGTTTCCAAATCCTGAATTCGAAGTTAATGGAGGAGACGAGGGCCGAGTTGGAGGAGGAATAGTATTATCCAATGGCAGAAGCCATCTTAACAATTCTTCACATGGATCCTGGTTGGAAGATGCTAGATTGCTCGGGTTCTGAGGAGTCAAGCTTCTCTCATGGTGCTTCTCGAATTGCAGAATTTCAATCACCGGGTCGTTCAGTAAGTCAACACCAACATTCACCTCTAAAAGCACCTGTACCCTTCCAGAGAAGAAAATGGAATGAGAATTAGTGGTCAGATCATCTCTTTTATGACTAAATACTAGAAAAAGAATTTCGTATTAAAAGTTCTCAAGAATGATATGCAAACTTTATGACACATAGTGATGTACATACCACTATATCTCCGTTAGAGAGAGCGCAACACTTCACAATATTTCTTGCCGTTCCACCGGAGACTGAGGGATTAAAATGTCCTCTGTCAATAGCCGCATTAAGACGAGAAGCGTGTTTTGCACTTTTCTGGCCATTTATTTGAGAAGCCTCTGAAGATTGATTGATGACACTCTTTTTTGACCAAAGCGGTTCACCGGATTCTGCAATTCTAACAAAATAGTGAGCCTTTTCAAATCTTTGTAACAACATTTCGATTTGTCTTCTTTGATCTTCCATCCTAAAAAGCGATTCACCATCAGTCTTCCCATGGGGTGGCTTTTCATCGTCTTCGTCGTTATTTGTTTTTTCTTTTCCATCTTCCATATTTCCATTTTGTTTCTGTGGGCTTTTCCCAAGGCCATTTTTACTCATCATAGCGGCAACTTTAAAGGGAGTGATGATTTCCGCATCCCCCTTACTTGCTGATAAGCATGCCAATATATGGACTTGTTCACCTGGATCAGATAATAATCTCAGATCTGTTGCTCGTGAAAAAGTCGCAATATCTTGCAATTGAGTAGCGACACGTGTTTGTTTATAATGGAAAGAAGAGGATCTGCCCAAAAACAAAAAGTTACCGGGGAAAACAAAGGAGCGATCCAATTTGCATAACGACTTTATATCCGGTGCGCTACTCCAATTATCAGGGAGTTCCCCTACAAGGTCATAGTGAGCATCAGAGCGAGAGAAAAAAAAATCTTCTTTAAAACTCAAGAAATAATATGGCCTTAAATGTCATTTAAATTGAAAGCATTATTTTGACTGGTTAGTGAGAAAATAAAAATGGAATCTTAAGATGCATTTTCAATATAAAAAAAATAGCCTAAATACTTTTTGTCATGAAAGTTGGACCGTAAACAGGGAAAGTCAAACAATGCCCGAAGAAAAATTCTGAATAAATCAACATAAAAGCCAGATTAAATAGATAACTCAAAGGGCTCATAAAAGAATTCACAAAAACTACCTTAAGTAATGAGCCAGTTAATGCTCAATAAGAAACAGATTCTGTTATATAAAACGTCGCCACAATATTAACTTTCAGACTTTCAAATTTGCTCAACTAAAAAAAAAGAAGAAAAAAAGAACAATTCTCAAGAAGTACATTTCATCTATTGCAAAACAAAGGCAGAAAATCAGACTGGTCTTTAGACATCTTTCAGGCCCAAACATGAACATGATTCTCTCTGTACAATCATTAAATAATGTTATATTATATATATAGATTATAGCAGAAAGTTTATATCTATATAGCTCCAAATGATATTAAATGCTGTACAAAATAATGTTGGGGCAAGAATGTACCATATGGAATTGTAATCCACCCTTCCTCTTCGGAAACGTCGATATGCTTAGCCACAGTAGGAATCAAGTCCTTCTTTGCATCTGGAACTTCAGTGCTGGAATTTTCACCGCTAAAATCATCAGCCTCTCCATCGTTATTTTCCACAGGTGAGAATCGTGGATACGGATCTTCCGATATAAGAGCCTCCAACGATGGTTTCGGTTTTGGCAATTTATGTGCCTCCCCTTGTGATCCATGATTCGTTGCCTGCTCCACTGCCATGCTCTGAGTAGATCTCATTAAGAAATTCATGGTTTCAGCACTTGTCGATACTGATCGCTATATTCTGATTTTTAGACGCGATTTGAACGCTGAAACGCTGCAATAGAATACGAAATTCAGTGCTTCTAGTACTAATCAAATGTGCCTTTAACCAGGGCAGATCAAGGAAATCATATTGGAGGGGGCTACAAATTTTTTCTAACGGAGTAAACCGTAAAATTATATGACGGACTCGGTTTTCCATTTTTGTACCAAAAAAACTTGGTTTCAGGTAGGGCCGGGTCGGAAACGGGCTATAAAATTGACCTTCAGCTCTTGAAATTTTTACCCACTAACCCTTAAATCTTACGTTAATCTTGATCATCATCAAATCAAAATATGTTTAGCATTTTCGTCAATAGTTTTAATCTGTAAAATACAAATCTAAATTCAATACAAAATTTAAGTTGTAACCAACCACAATTCAATACAATTTCGTTGCAATTTAAACACTTAAATCGAACAATCCAACACAAATCGAAATACCTAAATTAAATCTCTACACATAACATACCGCAATATGAGATAGATAAACAATCGGCGATTTGAAGTGCTCGAAAGAACCTAGGTTTGGGTTCAATATTGACCTGGGTTCTCTTCTCTAAGTCCAGAGCAGTGGCGAATCGAGAGGCGGAGGATCTGGGCAGACTTGTGGATGCGTGGATAGGCGCAGCCTAGAGAAGCTGGACGGAGGCAAGTATCTGTAGTATCTGTGGAGATGAGTCTCTGTAACATCTCTATCGGACGGAAAATCGAGAGACTGAAAGAAGCATTGGGAGTCGATGAGTCGGAGAAAGAGACGGAGAGAGTCGGCGAGTCGAAGAGAGCGAGGCAGCCGGCGAATCGAGGAACAACCGAGAGCAGAGGAGCAACGAAGCGAGGAAGATGAGGGCTCGGTCGAACGTGGGTCAAAAGGTCGTGCGTGAGGAAGATATATGTGAGGTGGTTGAAAATGCGGAGTTGGAATCTACGTTTCTTAATGAAGCTGGGAACGATGCAGTGGGATTAAAGAAGGCGCATCAGATTGTGGACAGAGTTGAGAATTTGACATCGGTTAATACTAAATTTTCAATCACGAAGAAGATACAAAAATCGATCAAATGATCTTCGATACGGAGATAGGAATCCAAACATCACATTCATCTAAATCCAAATATAGCATTCGATTCAACTCCGGAAATTCAACCTTCTCGATTTTAGAATCGAAACCAGCAAGAAAAAAAAAACAAAAGTATGCAGCACAGAGAACGATAACACTAAATTTTGCAGCTTCCTAACCTGCTAAAACCTCAAATCAGACCAAACAATCCGAAATTCAATGGAAATGAACTACTCGCATCTTCAATTTTTGTTGCAGATCATCACCATTGAAATCTAACAATCCGATCAAGAGAGAGCTGTGGCGTTAACGGAAACAGTTGGGATCGAGAACCAAGGTACCTGGTGATCGGAGATCACGCCGGAGAAGACAGAGAGGTCGGAGATCCAGTGAGAGAGAGAGAGAGCTCCGAGCAAGTAACGGACTTTTAAGTGAAGTGTCTAATTCTCAATCCTTCAATTTCTGCTTGGCTCTCACTATTTGACTCCTTTTGCCTTTATTTCCCAATTAGGCCCAATTCTGGCCCATAAGCCCAATTACTTGATAACTTTTATAATGCATAGGTGAACGTGAATTGTATAAAACTATTTTATGTATGGTTGGGAATTTGTGTTCCGTGCCTTCTCTTAATCGTCTTTTGGTATTTTTATATGAGCACAACCCCGCCTCATTTAATATTAGGAAATTGTAAGAAATACCCATTTTGTGTCAAACCTTTTAAAAAACTACCCATTGTGTGTGTAAAAAACTACCCATAATGGGTAGTTTTTTAAAAGGTTTGCACAAAATGGGTATTTCGTTAATTAACCATTTAATATTTATGTTTTAAGACGAGAGAAAACTTGTTTCGTTTTGTTAATGCCGTTTTTTGGATCAACATGAAAAGCGGTCCAAAGTTTGTTTTGGGCCGGGCCTAAGGACCGTACGATGGTCACAAAGGGCTTGAAGCTTCTTTCTTCGCCTTTGATATTCCGCCTCCGTTTCCGCTCCTGCAAAGATAGTAAAAAACATGAACTCCCGAGGAGGGCAGAGGGGGGACCTCTGTCGCTCGCTCCGACGCTCAACATTAGTCGAGTACTTTATGATCGGGAAGTGGGAATGGCGAGCAGAGGTTTTTTGGCTTGAGAAAGCTTACCGAATTGTGGTGGGGGGCTCTCGTATTTATCGAGAGCCTCGTGCGACCCCTAAGGGGTCATAGCGACCCCTAATTAGGGGTCGTAAGGCACGGTTTATGTTTTAGGGGTCGTAGCGACCCCTAAACCATGTTTTTATCTTTAGGGGTCGTAGCGACCTCTAATTAGGGGTCGTAACGACCCCTAAAGGCATGCTTTATTTATTAGGGATCGCAGCGACCCCTAATTAGGGGTCGTAGCGACCTCTAAAGGCATGTTTTCGGAATAGATCCCGCATTAGTATTCCCGAGTCGATTTTGGGTTGACTTTATCGGGGCGGATTTCATTGACTTTTCTGAGTCTGGTCAGAGTTGACTTTTTCGGGGCGGACCCGGATTGCCTTCGTAGACCTTTGGCGTTTGAACCTTTTCTAATGTGTTTTATTGGGCTGGGCCTTAACATTTTTAGGCTCCGAAAAATACCCATAACATTAACCCCCCAGTTTCTTGGGAGATTTAATCTTGCGAGAAACTTTAAGTCCTCTTCTTGAAAACCGGTTGGTGCTCGCGAAGAGCTTTATTTTTGCGGGCCGAGTCATCTCAGTCCTAATTTTGTGCCTGAACGTCTTACTTTTAATTATTTTGCCGGGTTTCGCGCCTTAACGTGTTACTTCCCAGTCTTTGCGCCTTAGCGTCTTATTTTTCATTATCTTGTCGAGTTTCGCGCCTTAGCGTCTTATCTTTTAGTAATTTTGCCGAGTTTTGCACTTTAGCGTTTTACTTCTCGGTCTTTATGCGTGAGTCGGCGGGATTAAGATCCAGCCTTTCTCGGTCTTATTTTGCCTAAGTCGGCGGGATTAAGATCCTACTAGTCTCGGTCTTATTTGCCTGAGTTGGCGGGATTAAGATCCTGCCTATCTCGGTCTTATATGCCTGAGTCGGCGGGATAAAGATCCAGCCTTGTTCTCGGTCTTTATATGCCTGAGTCGGCAGGATTAAGATCCCGCCTTTCTCGGCCTATGTTGCCTGAGTCGGCGAGATTAAGATCCCGTCTTTCTCAGCCTTTGTTGCCTGAGTCGGCGAGATTATGATCCGGCCTGTCTCGGTCTTCTTTTACCTGAGTCGGTGGGAGTAAGATCCGCCTTTCTCGGTCTTTATTACATGAGTAGGCGAGATTAATATCCGGCCTTTCTCGGTCTTACTTTGCCTGAGTCGACGGGATTATGATCCGGTCTTTCTCGGTCTTTATTGCCTGAGTCAGCGGGATTAAGATCCAGCCTTTCTCGGTCTTGTTTTGCCTGAGTCGGCGGGATTGAGATCCGGCCTTTCTCGGTCTTTATTGCCTGAGTCAGCGGGATTGAGATCCGGCCTTTCTCGGTCTTATTTTGCCTGAGTTGGCGGGATTAAGATCTGGCCTTTCTCGGTCTTCATTGCCTGAGTCGGCGGGATTAAGATCCGGCCTTTCTCGGTCTTTATGCCTGAGTAAGCGGGATTAAGATCCGGCTTTTCTCGATCTTTATGCCTAAGTCGGCGGGATTGTGATCCGACATTTTCTTGGTCATTGCTGCCTGAGTCGGCGGGATTAAGATCTCACCTTTCTCGGTCTTTGTTCCTGAGTTAGCGGGATTAAGATCGGGCGTTTCTCGGTCTTATTTTGCCTGAGTCGACAGGAATATGATCCGGTCTTTCTCGGTTTTTATTGCCTGAGTCGGCTGAATTATGATCCGGCCTTTCTCAGTCTTTGTGCCTGAGTCGGCGGGATTAAGATTCAGCCTGTCTCAGTCTTATTTTGCCTGAATCGGCGAGATTAAGATCCGGCCTTTCTCGGTCTTATTTTGCCTGAGTCGGCAAGATTAAGATCCGGCCTTTCTCGGTCTTTGTTTTCGGGCTTTGGCCGCCTTATTTTCCATTATTTTGACTTTCGACGTCGTTTCCGTGATTTGGATCTTCGATGTCGTCTTAGTGGTTCAGACTTGACCATCACTTTTCCCCGCATCAGGTCTTCAACGTCGTTTCCGTTATTCGGACTTTGACAGTTGATATTTACTCGGATTTGAGTTTTAACGTCGTCGCCGTGATTCAGACATTGACCGTCGATTTTTCTCAGATCGAGTCTTTGACGTCGATACCGTGATTTTGACTTTGACCTCCGTTATTTTTGGATCGGGTCTTCGTCTTTGTTTTCGTTATTCGGATGTTGACTGATGTTTTTCCCGTTATTTGGACATTGACGCCGTTCACTTTATTGGCTGCCATTTTTTGCCCGGATCAGGTTTTGATTTTCTTTTTTCCCGTGATTCGAATGAGGTCTTCGACGTCGTTTTCGTGGATACTTTGATTGTCGTTTCTGTTATTTGAATTCCGGTCATCGTATCCGTATTTGGCGTCGTCTTTCTCCGAAGAGGCGAGCCCTTTATAAATGTGTGTGTATATATATATTCATTTCAGAATTGTATATATATATTGTATATACATTGTCTTTGATTTTAGGATATGTATCTATTATATATATATATATGTTATAAATTCACTAACTTTGCACCTTGAATTTAAGTGGTAAGAAATTTGGTGAGTGGTGTGTTTTTATGGAAAAGATGATGGAGAGAAGTAAGATGTGAGTGAGATAAATGTAAGTGTAGAAATGTGAGAGGTGAATTTTATTCATCCACTTAGGGGGGTATTTATAGGAAATTTGGAGCATACAATTATTGACTAATATAGTGTGAAAATAAATGAGCATTTCACATTATACATAACATTCCCCCTTGGAATGCTCATTACAAGAATTACGTGTTCATGCTGCCTCATTAAAAACCTTACTAGGAAAAACCCAGTGGGATAAAAACCATAGTAAGGAAAAAAGAGTGCAGTCACGTAAAGCTCCCCCTCATGCTGACATGGGTGATAAATTCTGTAGTCTTCGCATCCCGATGTCATGAACATGTTTTCTGAAAGTTGAAGTAGGGAGCGCCTTTGTGAAGAGATCCGCCGAGTTTTCGCTGGAACGAACATACTGGATACTGATGACATTGTTCTTTTCCAGTTCTTGAGTAAACGAGAAAAACTTTGGAGGAATATGTTTTGTTCTGTCGCTTTTGATAAATCCTTCCTTCATCTGAGCAACACACGCAGCATTATCTTCGTAAAGTATGATGGGATCATCATTTGTTAGAAGACCACTTGTGGTTCTGATATGCTGTGTCACGGATCTAAGCCACACGCACTCACGGCTAGCTTCATGTAGTGCGATGATCTCAGCATGGTTTGATGATGTCGCTACGAGTGTCTGTTTCTGGGAGCGCCAAGAAATTGCAGTCCCTCCGCAGGTAAACACATATCCCGTTTGGGATCTCCCTTTATGTGGATCTGACAAGTAACCTGCATCTGCATAGCCAATCAAAACTGGTTTCGTATTGTTAGGGTAAAATAATCCCAAATCAATTGTTCCTTGGAGATAACGAAACACATGTTTAATCCCATTCCAGTGTCTTTTAGTAGGAGCCGAACTGAATCTTGCTAATAAATTAACAGCAAAAGCTATATCCGGTCGAGTACAATTAGCAAGGTACATAAGAGCTCCAATTGCACTGAAATATGGTACTTCTGGACCAAGAATCTCTTCGGATTCCTCACATGGACGATATGGATCCTTTCCTACATCAAGGGACCTTACGACCATTGGGGTACTCAATGGATTTGATTTATCCATATTGAATCTCTTTAAGATTCTTCTCGTGTAATTTGATTGATGCACAAGTATCCCCCTTTGAAAGTGCTCAATTTGCAAACCGAGACAATACTTTGTTTTCCCAAGGTCTTTCATCTCGAATTCTTTCTTTAAGTAAGAGATTACTTCCTGAATCTCTTCATTGGTCCCAATGATATTTAAATCATCAACATAGACAGCGATAATCACACAACCAGATGTTGTTTTCTTGATAAAAACGCAAGGGCAAAGCGGGTCGTTAATATATCCTTTTTGTAATAAATATTCACTTAGTCGGTTGTACCACATGCGTCCGGATTGCTTTAACCCATATAGAGACCTTTGTAATTTGATTGAATATCTTTCTCTGGGTTTTGAACTTAATGATTCAGGCATTTTGAATCCTTCAGGGATTCTCATGTAAATATCAGTATCAAGCGATCCGTATAAATAAGCGGTAACAACATCCATGAGGTGCATATTTAGTTCCTCATAAACAGCTAGACTGATCAAGTATCTGAATGTAATTCCATCCATGACAGGAGAATACGTTTCCTCAAAGTCAATTCCGGGCCTTTGAGAAAAACCTTGTGCAACAAGTCGAGCCTTGTATCTCACAATCTCATTTTTCTCATTTCTCTTTCGAACAAATACCCATTTGTATCCAACAGGCCTCACATCTTCAGGTGTGAGCACTATAGGCCCAAAAACATTGCGTTTGTTAAGTGATTCTAATTCAACATCAATAGCCTTTTTCCATTCAGCCCAATCATGTCTATTTTTACATTCGGTAACAGACCGTGGTTCAGGATCCCCATTATTTTCGTCCATAACATCGCATGCCAAACTGTAACAGAGTGCATCATCGATGTCCATATTTCGGTTCCATATTATACCTGTAGTGGCATAATTAATCGAAATTTCTAGATTTTCCTCGTCGCGTATTTCTTCAGGAATACGTTCCTCTATATTGGGGTCATCTTGTTTCTCTGCTCCTTTTCTTTTTCGAGGATTTTTATCTTTGGAACCGAGTGGTCTCCCACGCTTCAGGCGTGTTGTGATTTCATGGGTGACTTTATTTTCAATTTGCCCTTTTGGAATCTCTATTTGGGCAGGAGCGTTCTCAGCTGGTATATGAGATTTAGTCACTCTCTTTGTGTCTGTAAATGCATCAGGAAGTTGATTTGCTATATCTTGCAAATGCAAAATTCTTTGAACTTTTCCTTCACAATCTTTTGTGTAAGGATCAAGATGCAATAATGTTGGTACAGACCATGTAATTTCTCTTTCCAGCTGTTTTCTTTCTCCCCCTAATGCTGGGAAATTTTCTTCATCAAAGTGGCAATCAGCAAAACGAGCTGTGCAAATATTCCCAGTTTGAGGTTCAAGGTATTTAACAATAGATGGGCTTTCAAAGCCTACATAAATACCAAGACTTCTTTGTGGCCCCATCTTTGTTCTTTGGGGTGGTGCAATAGGCACATAAACAGCACAACCAAAAATCCTTAGATGGGATATATTTGGTTCTTGGCCGAATACAAGTTGCACTGGGGAGTATTTATGATATGCACTTGGTCTGATGCGAATTAATGCCGCAGCATGTAATATTGCATGACCCCATACCGAAGTAGGAAGCATTGTTCTCATTATCAATGGTCTAGCAATAAGCTGGAGGCGCTTGATCAATGATTCAGCCAGACCATTTTGTGTGTGAACATGAGCAACAGGATGCTCGACATCAATCCCAACTGACATACAATAATCATCGAATGCCTGGGATGTGAATTCACCGGCATTATCAAGTCTGATTTTCTTGATCGGATGATCGGGAAATTGAGCTCGCAATTTGATTATCTGAGCGAGTAATTTAGCAAATGCCATATTGCGAGTTGATAATAAACACACATGTGACCATTTTCTAGAGGCATCTATCAATACCATGAAGTATCGAAATGGTCCACACGGTGGGTGAATTGGCCCACATATATCACCTTGAATACGCTCAAGGAACATAGGTGATTCTGTTTCAACTTTTCCCGGTGAAGGTCTTATGATTAATTTTCCAAGAGAACAAGCTTTACAATGGAATATTTTTCCTTGAGGGATCTTCTGGTCCTTCAATGGATGTCCATGTGTATTTTCAATAATTCTCCGCATCATGGTTGAACCAGGATGACCTAGGCGGTCATGCCATATGGTAAATATTGGAGGTTTGGCAACTACCATATTTGATTCAATTGCACTTATATACGTAAAATGCAATCCTGTGTGGAGCATTGGTAGTTTTTCAAGTACGTATTTCTTCCCCGATTTATGCATTATAATAAACATATATTTCATGGCATTCTCAGTTGCATACTGAGTATCAAATTCATGAGAATATATATCCTTGAAACTCAACAGGTTTCTTTTAGATCTTGGGGAGAATAAGGCATTGTTTATGGTAAACATGGTGCCATTTGGTAATGTAAAATTCGCTTTACCAACTCCTTCAATCAGATCTACAGGACCTGATATTGTATCCACACTGGCTTGTGTTGATTTTATGTTTGAGAAAAACTTTTTATCCTTCAATATTGTGTGTGTCGTTCCACAGTCGAGTATACAAAATTCTCCAGCTTCACGATTAGCTTTGTCAATTTGAAAAACTTTAACTAAAAACAAAACACAAATTTTGATAAGAAAGGTAATTAATTAAACATGAGCATTAGTCTATTACACACCTTAAAAATCATGACATATTCTAAAAAGAAAAGACAAACAAACATCGGACCATTGGGCTTCATTCCCAAAAGGAATTACATAATTCATATTAGTTTCCACTAGTCGCTTGTTCAGCAAAATCGCCAACTGTGTCAATGAAATCACCATTGAAGTCGGATGCTTCGAGATGAGTGGATTCGTTATTGTCAATAAAGTTGACTTCTTTCTCTTTCCCTTTCCCCTTCATGGACTCTTGGTAGAGTTTGCATAAGTGTGGTGGGGCTCGGCAAACTCTTGACCAATGCCCTTTAGTGCCACATCTGAAACAAGTGGTTTCAAAGCCTTTTGGGGAGATCATCTCTTTTCCCTTTTTAGAAGGGTCATCGTGGCTCCTCCCGTGTTGCTGTTTTTTATGATAGTAGTTAGCGGACTTATAAGAGGGATTATAACCACCTCGTCCACGTCCGTAACTACGACCACGACCTCGACCTCGCCCACGACCTCGGCCTCGCTCTCGACCCTGAAAATAGTTCTTGGGCTCAGGCTCGTCAGAGTTGATAGCGTTTGCTTCAGGAAGCGCTTTTGAGCCGGTCGGGCGAGATTGATGATTTTTCATCAGCAACTCATTATTCTTTTCTGCGATAAGGAGACAAGCAATTAGTTCATAATACTTTTGAAAACCCCGTACACGATATTGTTGCTGTAGGGTTACATTTGATGCGTGGAAAGTAGAAAAAGTCTTTTCCAGCATTTCGGCGTCAGTTACCGTTACCCCACAAAATTTTAAGTGGGTCACGATTCTGAACATTGCAGAATTATAGTCTCCGACTTTCTTGTAGTCTTGGAACCTTAAAGCGGTCCATTCATCGCGAAAAATGGGGAGCATTACATCCCTTTGGTGATCGTATCTTTCTTTGAGATTTTTCCACAGCTCACTTGGATCTTTCACAGTGAGATATTCATTTTTGAGGCTTTCGTCAAGGTGTCGACGAAGGAAGATTAAAGATCTCGCCTTGTCCGTCCTTGACGATTCGTTTACCTCCTTGAGTGTCTCAAGAAGATTCATTGATTCCAAGTGCATCTCAATATCCACTGTCCAAGGCATGTAATTATTGCCAGTGATATCAAGAGGGCTGAATTCAAGCTTCACAAGATTTGACATAGTGGTAACTAACATGAAAATAAAATAATTCATTAGATTTAATTCAAAATATAAAAGTCTACAAATATTGTAAATAATAAAGCAAGATACATGAATACAACCATCTTAAAGGAAAAATAAAATTCCTCCGGTGTAATATGAAAAATGAAAATACTAACATTAAATACAAGGATCATTATGGCTATAAAAACTAACATTAGTCTAGTCATTTTTCGGCTAAAACTTGGAGAGAAAATATGAGGTAGAATAAGAGATGTGAATTTTGTATGGTTTGATAAACTTGTATTTATAGTGTAAAAACTAGCCGTTTATAGCCGTTATATAGCCGTTGGAAATACACAAACATAATGTAATTAAATGCTATAATTAGGTTAGTGATGATATGTCATAAAATGAGATGTAAAAATAGTCAAACATTATACATATATAATATTAATCATAAGCATATTGAAAATGAAGTAGTTAAAACTAATCTCAATAATATCATTTTACTATAAGGTGGCAGAGCCTCCTGTATATAATAATTTGATATTACTTGAAGATAATTTTTTTTTTTAGATGTAAATCACATCATTTTATTATAAGGTGGCATAGCCTTCCATTGTATAATAATATGATGTTATACATAAGAAAGTTAAATATTATAAATCATATTACCATAAGGTGGCAAAGCCTCCTGTGTATGGTAAGATGATGTTATTCATAAGAATAATTAATTATCATAGATCCCATCACATTACTATAAGGTGGCAGAGCCTCCTGTATATAGTAATATGATGTTGTACAACGATAATAATAATTATAAAATTTTCAGTCCACAGTTTAATATACCGTGTTCTGAGCTTACCGTAAAGTGATCGTGCTGATAACGTGTTATAAATTCACTAACTTTGCACCTTGAATTTAAGTGGTAAGAAATTTGGTGAGTGGTGTGTTTTTATGGAAAAGATGATGGAGAGAAGTAAGATGTGAGTGAGATAAATGTAAGTGTAGAAATGTGAGAGGTGAATTTTATTCATCCACTTAGGGGGGTATTTATAGGAAATTTGGAGCATACAATTATTGACTAATATAGTGTGAAAATAAATGAGCATTTCACATTATACATAACAATATATACTTTATTTTATTTTCTTTTTGCTTTTTCTTCTCCTTCGTCGAACTCGAGCTGTGACCATGGCAAGGAGGCTCTTTTTTCTTTTTCTTTTTCTTTTTGCCTTCTATTCTTTCGACCCCTCTCTCCCTTTCTTCTTCTTCTTCTTCTTCTTCTTCTTCGTTTTCTCAACCTCGCCCAACCTCCTCTCACTCGCTGCCACACTCTCTCTCAGCTCCGGCGGTCATTTTTGCGCGGATCTGCGCTCAGAGGCACGGCGTTCATAGGTGACCGGGGCATTGCGAGCGTCTCCGTGCGGCGAGATGGAGGTGATGCAGGTGGGTCCAGCGGCGGCGAGGCGCACTCAGGTTCGTTGGACGGAGCTTTTGGCGGTGCTCTCAGGCGAGGACGAAGTCAGGCGAGCTCCTTTTGCAGGATCCCAGAGGCGAGGGTGCTCTCGATGCCTTGGGTTTGGATAAGGATGGCGCCGAGGAGGCGGCGCGGGAAGCGTGCTCATGGAGCTTTCCGGCGGAGCTCCGATGCGGCGGAGGGTCTTAGCGTGGGGCTGATTGCGGGAATAGGCTCGATCAGCGGCTCAGTGGGCTATGTTGCCGAGGAATCATCGGCGGAGGGCCTCGATCGTACGAGGGTTTTGGCCATGGTGCCGGGGAGCTGGTCAATGGTGGAAGTCGGGGCTGGCCACTCCGGCGAGGAGCATATTGTAGGGGAAGCTTCGCTCGATTCGGTTTTGCAGGCCTTGAGTTTGAGCGCCGATTGCACACTCCGGCGATGATAGTGGCTAGTCGGCGGCTCTGTTTTTGCATTGTGGAGTTTAACTCCGGTCATTAGGGACCACCGATGCGCGCCTGTAGCGGAACCGAAGCTGCCGGCGGCGACTGAGCTCGGCGTTGGACGCGTCTCTTGAATGTTACCTGGCTGTGGAGGCTGACGTGGGCCCGGGATAGGAGTACCCTTAGCGTAGGATTGGATTCCGAGATGCGCAATGATTTTGCAGGTACCCTGCTTTGGGAGGCGATCGTGTGAACGAGTTATGTCCGAGAGCCGATCGATATTGGACTTGTAGTCGTCGTACGACTAAGAGCGAGGCTTGACGTCGGTCTTAAGGCCGTTCTTCGTGGAGGGCCGTTGCATTTTCTCCGGGTTTTCCCGTTACGCTGGCTTTGAGTCTTGCCCCTTTGCTCCCGTCGGGTTCCTATTTTTGCTTCTGCTATGACTTTGACTCCTTAAGCGCGTCTTGGATTGCTGGCGGCGAAAGAGATGTTACGTGCAACAAGCGGCTCCGGTCTTGGATTTTTGCTCTCGCCTGTCTTTGAAACTGGATCCTTTAGCGCGCGGTGGATCGCTGATAGCGAATGGAAAGATACGTACAACAGATAGCTCTGAGGTCTTGACTTTTAGCTCTCACCAGGCTCCCGTTTTTTCTGAGGACTTCCTTGCAATGATGTTGAATCCTTTAGCGCACAATGGATCGCCTTTTGGCATATAGGATGTTCACGTGCGACGAATGATTCCCGGGTCTTGGATTTTTGCTCTCGTCGGGCTCCCGTCTTTGACGTTGAATCCTTTAGCGCGCGGTGGATCGTCGGTGGCGAGTGCGAGGTTAATTGCGATAATGGCTCCGGTCTTGGCTTTTTTGCTCCCGCCGGGCTCCTGTCTTTGCCGAGAACCTCCTATGCGATGACGTCAATTCCTTAAGCGTTTTCGTCACCTAAGCATATTTCATCGCCCGTGCGTCTTTCGCCACCTGTGCGTCTTTCGCCATACGTGCTTCTTTTCCTGCACGCCTTGGTGGAGAATGAATTTGTAGGAAGTTTGCTGGCGGGACTCCGAGGCTTGACTTGTCGTGGCCCCTCCTTCTAGCGCCAAATGTTAATGCCGTTTTTTGGATCAACGTGAAAAGCGGTCCAAAGTTTGTTTTGGGCCGGGCCTAAGGACCGTACGATGGTCACAAAGGGCTTGAAGCTTCTTTCTTCGCCTTTGATATTCCGCCTCCGTTTCCGCTCCTGCAAAGATAATAAAAAACGTGAACTCCCGAGGAGGGCAGAGGGGGGGACCTCTGTCGCTCGCTCCGACGCTCAACATTAGTCGAGTACTTTATGATCGGGAAGTGGGAATGGCGAGCAGAGGTTTTTTGGCTTGAGAAAGCTTACCGAATTGTGGTGGGGGGCTCTCGTATTTCCATGACAAATTATTTAAACAAAAAATAGGGCGACATTATCTCTTAACTAAATATAGTTCCTATTTATTAGGTACTTTTAAATAGAAAATAAGTTTATTATTCAGATTAATTATTTATTTAAAAAAAAAAAACACGTCTAAGTATGTAAATAATGTGAGATATTGATATATTAGTGAACAAGAAAATAGGATATAAGCTTATGGTTACCACTAAATTATAACGATACGTTGGCAATCAATTTATATATAATATAAGGAATAAGAATTTTTGTTAAAAAAATAAAATACAATAAAAATTAGATATGGAAAATGTTACGTAATGAAAAAATTTAATATCATTAAAGAAAAGAAAAATAAACATGTCATTTGTTAATAAAAGACCATTATCTCAATGAAATAATTATAAAATTATATTTCTATGTACCTTTTCATCAAGTGATGCATCTTATATTTGTAACACTTTAATCAAGTGATACATCTCTCGAAAATAACCGTTTCTTCCTCTATGTACCTTTTCATCAATGTTGGTGCCCCTTCTCTACGAATGGAAGAGATGATGGAGTTGCAGAGTGCGAGGTTTGATTTATACGATCTTTTCTTAATTTTTTTGTCATCGTATTTCTAATCATTGTCAATTTCCCAAGCAAGTTGTGATATGACTAACTTATATTCTTATGAAAGTCGGTCATCTTGTTTTTCTATGATCTTTGATTTTTAGTTCTTTTAAAGATGAAGAATTAGATTGGTTGCTAGAATAGCCTAGTGGTAATTTCACACCACCTCCAAAGTGGAGGTCGTGGGTTCGATCCCCACTGCAGCAATGCTGCCTTCAAAAAAAAGACGAGGAATTAGATAAGAAAATGGTCTACACTGTGGTAATTTTAGGCTTTGCTATGATCCTTAGTTCTTTAAAGATGAAGAATTAGATAAGAAAATGGTCTCTGTTGTGATAATTTTTTCAAGTAATTTTTTGGAAACGATTTCTGTTTTTTGTACCGCAGGAACACCCGCCTATATGGAACTTAGTGGATGCTTTGGAAAATGAAGGAATCATTATCTTCAGTTTCGATTTCTCAGAAAACGGGTGAGAAATAGTGTAAGATATATAACACTTTAGTACGTAACATGTGTCTTTTGCAACACTTTGCATGATATCTCACTATCTCTGCATTGCCTTTTGAATTTGGAACTCTTCACAGTACAGTTTGATGAAAGAGAAGTAAAGACAACATAAATATTACCAAATTAGGTTCTCTTAGATATATTTTATTGTTTCATAAAAATCAGGCGGCGGTGATGTATCCGCTATGTATGTTAGCCTGTTCAACTTCTCCGAATTCTCCAACCGCGACCCATCTTCTACCGTGAGAATTTTTTGTGAGTTTTTTTTTTAATTATATTTTTTTAAAGTGAGAATTTAAGGATTTATTATATATCAAAATTTTGTGTGAGTCTGATTCGTTTTTTTACTCTAATTATTCTCTGATTACTTTTGTCCCGAAGACTCCTTTGACACCACCGTTCAACGTTGACTCTTACGAGCCGACACCATCAAGGTGACATATAATTTATATTCTTACTTTTCTATTTTGCTATCTACCTAATATTTTAAAATATTTGTTTACAAAGTTATTTTTAAATGAGTTGTTTGTTTATATAAATGAAATGGTCTATTTTTTTTTTCAATATAAGAACTAAATTATAAGAAACGTATTAACTCATTCACATTGGTTTTTATATTTGTTTATTAGCTCATCTTTAAAATCCCAAAAACTATAGGCATAATAATGAAAATAGCATAATCTATATATATATATATATATATATATATATATATATATATAGATTATGCTATTTTCATTATTATGCCTATAGTTTTTGGGATTTATAAGCAAATTAATTTCAGGCAAAAAAAAAAAACAATTTTAGCCCTGTTATTTTTTCTCCTTTTTTTGAATGATTTTTTATAGAAAAAATAAATTGACATACGCTACGGTTGCTTTGCTTCAATATTTATAATCAACTATTTTAATTTAACTTCATTCCCTTTTCTCTCTATTTTTTAATTTTTTTTTATTAGAAAAAATTGATTGGGCAACTATACATGAAAATTCAACTGCTGTACATGAAAATTTATAAATAAATTTATGAAAAATTATGAGAAATCCTACGTGTATAGTTAATTTACGGTTACACATAACAATAAATAAATAAATAAAAAGAGTAATTCAGTTACACATATTTTTATATAATTAGTTCAAAAACAATTATCGTATTAATTATACGAATTAGAAGAAAAAAATACAATAATAGGAACAACTAAGATTTTTGTTCTTTTTTAAGTAATTATTATTTGTGACCATTAATGATTATACAAATTAAAAAAATAATTTAAAAAAATAGTTAGAGGAAGTTAGGAACAACCAATATTTTTGTTCATTTTTACGTATCTAATATTTATTTTTATACGTAAATTATTAATTTTAAAAGAATATCACGCACCTCTTCACCAATTATCAATGGATATCATGAACCGAAAGCATGTATCATTGAAAACTCTTCACCAAAAGTTGTACTTTTTCACAAAGGTCACACATTCTCTTACGTACCGAAACATATGGTCTTTGCTCTCTCTGTAACTTCTGCTTTTCTGTCTTCTCGCTATAGTGCGACCAAGCACGGAAGCTTACGGAGCAGCCGTGTTTAGACCGTTGCGTCTGCCATATCCATTGCCATTCCAGTAATTATTCATAATTGTGGCTATTTTATGATATTTTTTTATCTTTTGTTTGTGTTCCAGATCTTTATTCATTTGTAGAGCCTATGTCATGCACTTAAACGAACATCCACGGATTTGTACTACCATTTTGATTGCCTCTCTATAATTTCTCCGGTGAGTGTCAACTATGATCACCAAAATGCGTGATCGTAATTTTTAAGCATTGTAATCGTTTGAAAAATTTTCAATTAGAGATTTTAATCACACCCCTAGAATCTTAATTTTATTCATATATACAAATTCGTTCAATATGTAGAGGCCGGGAGATGTTACGTTTCACCGATTGTTAGTAGTGGAAGAGAGGAGACGGTGATTTTCCAGATTATTCAAATTCTCACAAGAAAATTGAGGAATTTATTTTAAATTTTATGTCATCGTTTATTCTAGATTTGCGAGAGGAATTTATGGCTTCTTCAATGACACAGCCCATTTGTTAGTTTGATTTTCTTTTTTAATGGTTGATTCAAGAGTGCTTATCTTCTTTTTTTTTTTTTTCCAGATAATTCGCGAGAGATTCTATCAAATAAAGAATTTAGAGTTAAAGGCCAGGTTTTTATCTCTCGTCTTTGTATGTTGGTCTGTTGTGTGTTGAAATATTTTAATGGTGTGCTTGACGATGTAAGATCACAAGTAAGAAAGATCTTTGGATATTTTCTAACCAATTTTTTTATTTTCACTCCTCGAATGCAAATTATTGTTTGGGGGAAGCGATGCCTTTGTTTTTCGCACGGTTCTCTCTGTTTAAACCCAAATACGAGGGGAAGCTAAGAGGATATTCTTTTTCTATACTGGTATTTCTTTTCTTCAATAGTTTGTAATTTAATTGATTGATTCATAGTGGTTAAGTTCTTTTGGAAATCAAAATTCTATGAATTTTATCTATGAAGATTAATATATCTAGACCATATTCTCTTATTGACAGAGATTAATGTAGGTGATTCGGGGATCGAGAAATCCACATAATACCATAAATCAGCAATGTTAGAACAACAATGTTGATTGGTTAGAGGGGTTTGAACTTATTGCCTTTTTCTTTTGTTGCTGTGAGTACTCTTAGATTTAACAACAAATTTTAATATATTGTAAAATTCCAAAAATTTCAGGTATCATCAATTGTAAATGTTTAATATGTTGTATCGGCTTCAGGGATTTTTATAAGTATTTAATCATTTGCATAACAAAAATCGAATTTGTTTTTTGATCTTTACTGTTACAAAGGAAGTCGACTCACGATTGCCTCAACTCGATTCACTATTGCCTCGACTTAGCCTCATCGTTGCCTCAAATCGAACACAACGCATCATCTTGATGTTGCCTCAATTGTGGATATACGAGTACGGTTTGTCTTTTTGAGATTTCACTTTTTTTTTTTCTCATTGTTGCCTCACATGTTCTGTTTTAATTTTCAGATAATTTATTTCTACAATGTAAAAAGAGAGGGGAAAAAGAGATGGGCACGGGTTATTGTGATGTTTTGTGATTAAAATTTTGTTATTAAATTATGAATAGTATTAGAATAAAAAAAGGCTTTATGATTAGAATTCTTATGATATTTCATTTTTAAGAAGAGGCCGAGCATAATTGTCATCCGGCTAATTAATGATAAAATTATTAATTTATTATTGAAATTCAATGAATCATCAGGGATAGGAAATTACAATATAATTGACAAATTTCTTCATTGAATATTTTTCAATAAATTCATTGGTTGAGTTTTAGGAGGGTGAAAACAAAAATACAAAGTGGAATATTTTGTTACTCTTCTATATAAATTCGAAACAACTCTTTCCCAAAATAATTGTTCTGCACTTTATATATTTTCAACTCTTTTCCATTGTTTTCAAGTTTCATTTTATGTTGAATAATGAGACTATTAGGCCTTTCTCTCTCTCATTACGTAAGCATGAAGGTGCTCTTCAAATCTTAAATCTAATTGCTTTTTAGAGTTCCTTCCACCGAAAAGTTTTAGTTTCTGTTATATTAGTAAGAATATGTATAAAATATAAATTCTATCACATCATGATATTATGTTGTACATTTTTCAAATTTTAATAATTGAGTTAGACTTAGAAGTATTGAAGTTGTACATTTTTCGAATTTCTCTTTGAGTCATAATTCTAGAGCTGCACACCCACGAGTCGCGACCGATCGCGAACAAATCGTTCGTGGATCCCGGAGTCGCGACGCGTCGTGGCTTCCGGAATCGCGATGCGTCGTGGCTTCGTCGCGATGGCAGGCCGAGAGAGAGAGAGAGAGTTTGTGAGAGGGAGAGAGAGAGAGAGAGAGAGAGAGAGAGGGGCTGCAGAAGCTTGCATCGCGATGGCCACCCTGGTTCGCGATCGTCGCGATTTTCAGCCCCCAGTCGCGATTCATCGCGATTCTCCGGAATCCGTCACGACCGGTCGCATCGCCAGTGGCGACGCCGGCTGTGCAGCTCTGCATAATTCATTCACTAAATCTAATTTATTTAAAATATTAAATGTTGAAACTCCATCATTAATTTGCATTTCTTCTTTTAAATAGAGATCGCTAATATAATACCTGATAAAAAATATATGATTATAGCAAATGAAAGAAGGAACTATTCATTATATTAAAAAATAATTAAACCAAACAATTTTAGAAATAGTATAAATATGAAGTCAAAAACATAAATTGATTGCTATGTGGTGTTTTGTTACTTAGAAAATTTACGAGAATTATAACTATTATAGGAAGACTTTAAATAACTTTTTCTTTATAAACAATTAAAAAAGATTGTTTTTATTTTCATGAATTCAATGTTAATCTTATTAATGTTGGGTTTTACCATTCAATAATTTTCTTATATAAAAATTACAAGCACTCTTATATTCTTATATTATCACTTTGTTTGAAGAAAATATTTTCCATCCAAATTATTTTAAGTATTTAAAACTATATGTATACATATCAATGTAAATTATTCGATTACTACACACAATTTTAGTGCAAACTCATTTTTCAACTAAATTTCGTAACTAATATTTTTTACACAAGCGCGGTGCCGCTCCACTAGTATATATAAATCATGAGGAACTAGATTGTAAAATCCCCTAGGATTTACTTACTTTCTATGCCCAAGTATAAATCACAATAATAATTGAGAACATACTATAAATAGATATAGAACTCAAAAAGACAAGTAGAATAGAAGTTCCGCTTGACGGGCCAGTCATGAGCGGGTCTGTTCAATCCCCGTTTGTTCATCCCTATCTCATGACACCCTTTTCAGTGGAAGTGGCAGCCCTTCGAACCGTTGGCCGGAATGGCAGTGTGCGCGGGCTAACCCGTGCCGGGTCATAGGAGGAATAGCAGAATACACAGAAAAGAATAAATAAAAAAGAACAACATTTGATAATTTTACGAGTCAGAAATCAACACACAAATTTGTACCAAAGAAGACGAAACCTTAAAAACCTTGATCCAGCCCAACTCCGAAGAACACAAACTGCCATGGGCGACAAAATCCGACACAACAAGTCAAGAACAACACTTCACCGAAAGAGGAGAGGGAGAGTAGAACAAATGCTGACGCGGATCGGATAAGGATCGGCGTCGGTTTTGGCGTTGTCCGTGGGTCCCACCGTCCCGCATTGACTGGTTCTCCCCTCGAGCTTCAGGAGGCCCACCACAGCTGTCACGAGGACGCGCGGTCGCCACACATCGCAGTGCTTCTCAGCCAGTGGGAGGAGAGTGGTGACTCATCGACACCGATGCTCGTGAGCCTCATCAATAATTCGTCGACCCCAATCGCGGGACCCACCTCTGATTGCGATCTTCGCTTTGTTTGTTGCATTCGAGCTCCCATTTTTTGATGCTTTCCTTTCCTCCTCTCCATCCCAGTGAGAAGCTTCCTATCATCTTCTTGGCTGTCGAATCACCAGTGAATCGCATAATTAGAAAGAGATTTTATTTGGGTTTTTGAATTTCGATGATTTGAGAGCCCGAAAACGATTGATGTGCATCGTTCATTGCGAATCACAGGTTTTGAGAAGATATTTTGGTGGTCTCTTTCGGTTTTCTCTGCTTCGCTTCGCTCTTTAATGGCGATGGCTTCTTGGAATTACTCCCAGAGAGTTTGAGTTTCTGTGTTGGGATTGAAATACCCTGAGAAAGGAAGAGCCTCTCTCTCTGAAGAGCCAGACCACATGGGATTGGGACTGATTCGATCAACGAGCAGAGACAGAGACTACCACACCCACGCGGCGACATGGATTCGGGCGAACCGAGCGTGATCGAGGGCTCGTTCGACGCCTCCTACACGCTATGGGCCCGCGAGGCGCTCGACGAATTGCCCGAGAGCTTCACGATCACCGACCCGGCGATCTTGGGCCACCCGATCGTCTTCGCCAGCCGCGGGTTCCTCAAGATGACGGGGTACCCGGTCGGCGAGGTGCTGGGGAGGAACGGGCGGGTTTTCCAGGGCCCGCGGACGAACCGGCGTTCGGTTCTGGAGATTCGGGAGGCGATTCGGGAGGAGAGAGCGGTTCAGGTGAGCCTGCTGAACTACCGGAAAGATGGGACGCCGTTCTGGATGCTCTTCCAGTTATGCCCGGTGTTCGCGGCGGAGGATGGGCGGGTTCGTAACTTCGTGGCGGTGCAGGTTCCGATCGCCCGGAGGAGGTTGAGGAAGACGCGGACGAGCTGCTCTGGGTCGGTGAACGACGCTGTGTATGGGGCCTGCAGGAGGGAGGTTTGCAAGGACTCTTTGCTGGAGTTGGGGCCGGTTTTGGCTCTCGATTCCGATTTCCGAGGTTTGTTTGACAGTGCTCTTAAGCTAGAATATTACTGGTTCAGAGTTTTTGGTAATTGTTACAGTTTTAATCAAAATTCATATGCCCTCTATGATGAGCAGATTTGGAGATCGAAGAACATTGCGAAGCGAGCGATGTCGAGAAGAGAAGAGCTTCCTCGGCGATGAACGACATACTGTCAGTGCTAACACACTACAGCGAATCGACCGGCCGAGTTGTGAGTGCAAAGAGATCGAGCTCGTCGGGGCTGGCCCGTCTAAGTTCATCCTTAACAATTTCTCTTGGTAGAATCAAACACAGCTTTTTATTGTGAGTTTTTTTTTTTTAAATAATACATCTTTCTTACTATGGACACGCTTTCGTTCCGCTACCGCGTTTGGCTCAACTTGTTTGCCTTCTTTGCAGGATCGATAATGACTTACCCGGTTCGCCAATAGTTTTTGCAAGCGACGCCTTCCTGAAATTGACAGGTTTTGTAAAATTTGCCAAGAGTAGAAAAATAAGGTATATAACGAAATCCTTGGTATGCAAAAATTGCTTATATAGTCTGTAAACTTGTGCAGGTTATGCCAGGCATGAAGTATTGGGGCTTAACTGTAGATTTCTGAACGGAGTCGACACTGATTTATCAACCTGGAATCTGGTAAACGTGCCGTTTGTCTTAATCAATTTTATCCGGTCCGAAAATGTGGTTGCATTAATCTGAAAATTGGATCATTCGACACGTTTCTCAGGTAGAGGAAGGTATTCAAACGGCGCAAGTATGCACAGTACGTATCTTGAGCTACAGGTTGATTCTTCTTTGCTAATTATCATATTTTATTGCCAAAGCTCGAAGATAAGCAATTTGTTCCGGACTGTTCTTCAGTTTTTTCTTGTTACCACGCTGCATAAGATCGAAGATCGGAATCATCTGACGAAAAACCTTTACTAATTATTACTAATGGCTGTACATCGCTGTTCGTTTCAGGAAGGATAAAAGCTCGTTTTGGAATATTCTTCACCTATCGCCTGTTCGTAACGGTTCCGGAAAGGTAAATGTCGCAAGCTCGATTCGATAAATCTCTATAGATCTGTGTTGAAATGCAAGTTAAAAAATTTAAAAAAGAGAATGTTGGTGCTCTGTTTACCGGCTCAGATTGCGTACATGGTGGCTGTACATATGGAAGACGAACGCAACAGCTGGGACGGGCGTGGTCTGAGCCCGGAAACGAGGCAGCTTAGCACTGTTGGCGCTGTTAAGATTGCCATCCGGAGTCTCTCCATGGGTGCAGGCTCTTCCAAGTCTTAGTCTCGGAAGAAACATTTGCTTATCCGTGTTTAGTAGCCATTGGGGTTTCAATCGGGCCACACGAGGAAACATCGAGACCGGTGAAATTCGGTTGACCATACGATTTAGAATACGTGATCAGTCAAGAAATGAGAAAAATATGATCCTAGCTAGGAGTGTAAAGTTCATGGTGATGTTTTCTGTATTGGGAATGCTCGAGAAAGCTATATCCACAGATGTTAATAAAGGGTTTTCTTTGCGAAGAGCTAAAATCAATTTTTAATCCTACTTTAAACAATATGATTAAAATAGACTATATATATTTATAAGCATTAATCAACGTCTATGATTATATTTTTTACACACAAAATCATTAAGAAAAAAATAAAATTCAATTTTTAGTTTAAATTTCGATATTCATATTTTTGTACACTTGAAGAGAGCAAAAATATTGCTCTATCTATGGTGTCATGGGAATAAAAAGACATTAGATGGTAATAAGATGTAAAAGGATGTTTACTACAAAAGTATCATAGACTAGTTTGTGTACGTTGTAGAGCTGCACAAACGTTCTTCGCGAACAAATCGCCAAAAATCGCGAGAATCACGTTCGCGAACCATCGCGAGAATCACGATCGCGAACCATCGCGAGAGAGAGAGAGGCCATGTGAGACGGAGAGAGGGAGAGAGAGGGAGAGAAAGAGAGAGATCTCTGTTCGCGATTTTTGGCCTTGTTCGCGATCCACGTTTTTGGTTCGCGAACCATCGCGACGCCACGTGGCGATTTCTTTGTGCAGCTCTAGTACGTTGTATATTTTAAATTTGAATTTGCCGTGGCAAAAGCTTCAAAATTTAAGTCTTAATAAGAACATTTTTTAGCTATTTATTTTTTTGTCACGATAAAAAGAAAATTTGAAATCTACAACAGAACTTAAAAAAAAAAATACTTTGTCGTAAGTTTTGCCGGAAATATCTTACGACACCTTGGTTGGAAAGATGAAGAGTGAAGACGACGTGCCACGTGTCATTTAGCTTAGCACCGAAACCCCAAACCAGAAACGACAATACGCATCAAAAAGGTGTCGTTCAATATTTCCCACCAAGAATATCAAGAACCCATCATCATCATGACATGAACCACACACACACTCTCTCACTTCCCAAACTAATTAACACCTCGCCACTCTCAGAGAGAGAGAGAGAGGAAGCTCAGTAGCTCACAACCACCACATCCATGGCGTCCAAGAACCCTTCTTTCAACCTCCTCTTCCTTTTCCTCGCGCTCTTCGCCGCCGTTTCCGCGGCGGACTTCGACGACGCGCGCCTCGGCATCTCCGAGACGTACGGCGGCAACTGGGTGCTGCTCCACTCGAGCATCGGCGTCTCCGCCATGCACATGCAGCTCCTCCGCGACGGCAAGGTTGTCATCTTCGACGGCCTCGAGGTGGGCCCCTCCAACCTCACCCTCCCCAACAACAACTGCCTCACCGTCACCACCACCACCACCACTCGCCTCACCAACTCCTCCTCCTCCTCCGCCTCCTTCTCGGCCGTCACCACCGTCACCGACTGCACCGCGCACTCCGTCCTCTACGACGCCATCTCCAACACGTTCCGTCCCCTCACGCTCCGCACCAACACGTGGTGCTCCTCCGGCTCCGTCCTCTCCGACGGCACGCTCCTTCAAGCCGGCGGCTATGGCGACGGAATCCGCAAGATGCGCACATTCTCTCCTGCGAACTGCGAGGGCGTCGACGAGGGCGATCACGCCGTTTGCGACTGGACGGAGCTCGAAGAGCCGAGCTTGGCGGTGCGTCGCTGGTACGCCTCGAGCCAGGTTCTTCCCGATGGACGCGTGATCGTCCTCGGCGGAAGGCAGTCCTTCTCGTACGAGTTCTTGCCCAAGATCGCCGAACCGAGCGTCGACGGAGCGTTCTACATGAGATTCTTGGCGGAGACGTTGGATCCGTACGAGGAGAACAATCTTTACCCGTTCTTGCACCTCTTGCCGGACGGTAATCTCTTTATCTTCGCCAACAACCGCTCGATCGCCTTCGATTACACGCGAAACGCCATTGTCCGGGAGTTTCCAGTCATCCCAGGCGGGTTTAAGCGGAGCTACCCGAGCACTGGCTCGTCCGTGCTGCTCCCGCTGATTCTCAGCGGTGATCGTCTCCCGTCGGCGGAGGTGATGATCTGTGGAGGCTCTCCGCCTGGCGCGTTCAACATGTCGAACCGGGCACGCGTGTTCCTGCCTGCGGCTAGGAGCTGCGGTCGGCTCCGGGTCACTGATGAGGACCCGAGGTGGGTCATGGAGAACATGCCAACGCCACGTGTCATGCCGGATATGATTGTTCTCCCAACCGGTGACCTGATAATCGTCAACGGTGCATCGAGGGGGACCGCTGGGTGGAACGATGCAGTTGGGCCGGTTCTCAACCCCATCCAGTACCGCGCTGGGAAGCCTCTCGGTCGGAGATTCCTCGTCCTGAACCCGTCAACGATCCCGCGGATGTACCACTCCTCAGCATTGCTGCTGCCAAGTGGCGGGATCCTAGTCGGCGGGAGCAACCCTCACCGGAGGTACAACTTCACCGGGAAGCCGTATCCGACGGAGCTGAGCCTCGAGGTGTATCAGCCCTACTACTTGGGCCCGCAGTACTCGGAGGTCAGGCCGTCGATCCTCACCGTCGAGGCCAACATGCAAGTCGTGTCCTATGGCCAAGCTTTCGCGGTGACGTTCGTTCTTCCGGTGTACAGACGGTCAGGCGGAGCGGGTGCCGGGGTGTCGATGGCGCTCGTTGCGCCGTCATTCTCGACGCACTCGAGTGCAATGAACCAGCGGGTGCTTTTGCTGCAAGTAACGGGGCTGGAGAGGCTGTCGGAGGTGACGTATAAGGTGACGGCGCACGGGCCGCCGAGCAGCTCGGTGGGCCCGCCCGGGTACTACATGCTGTTCCTCGTCCACGCCGGCGTGCCCAGCACGGCTGTTTGGGTCAGAGTCATGTAGCTTATTCCCAATTGTGAATTACATGTAGAGATTTGCTTATGTTTGATTCATTGATTGTATTTTTGTGACTAGTTTTGACCAGTTTCGGCCTATTTCAGGTTGTAAGATTCGTTGAAATTTCGTCGTTTTCTTCTTCTTCTTCTTTTCAATATTTGATATGAAAGTATGTATATATCTAATCCTTTTTTACTTTTTTTTTTAATTACAATAGAACATCTATAAATTAATACTCGATAAATTAATAGTCGCGATTAAATAATATTTTTTTTCAGTACCGACTCGGGCCTAACTAGCTATATTAATAAATCGCTAAATTTATAAGATAATAATTTTTTTTAGTAAGTATATAGGTCCCAAGTGATGTATAAATTAATAATTCAATATAAAAATTACATAAATAATTATAAAATCACTATAAATAAAATAAAATAAAATATAAATAACTATGAAATCACATTAAATAAAAAGATAAAACTACATCACTAATTATATAGTCTTCTTAAAATATGATTCTATAGTAATTATTACAGCTTTAATTATTACTACTACTCTAAGAAGTTATTGTCATTCCTCCTTAATATCATTGAGCTCTTTAATATTTATGACATTGGTACTATAATAAAATCTTTTTAAATCATAATAATAGGCTCTCTTGATATTCTTATTAATATTGATACTTTAATATTCTCGATATAATAAATTAAAATAATTTTTCGTTAGAAAGATGTTTATATACTTATAGCTGACTAATATTTTTTTCTTCATTAATCTATAAATTAATAATTTATATGTTATTAATAATCCGGCAAGATAATATTTTTTGCCGGTCCCAGCAGTATTAATTTATAGAAGTTCTACTGTACGTTTGATTATGACAATAATTTAAAGGTTAAAGGGGATAAGATGAATATTAAATACACGATAATACGACGGTGTAATTAAAAACGACAAAGATCAACGAACGACGTCAAAATCAAGAATATGTAAAGTACAAAAGCGGAGTACAAGAATATAAATGTATTATATTATAAGTTCATTTAAAAAAATTAGAGGATCAAGTTATTTAAGAATTTTTAATGCAAAATATTTTATGGAGAAAAATAAGTTGAAAATATATATATATATATATATATATATATTTAAATACGAATCTCATCAAACTCTATGAGCTTTCCAAATAAGTACGCTTAGGATCAGTGACGGAGCTAAAAGTTACCCAACATGTGCACTCGCTCATCCTCAGTATTTTAATTTTATGAATATTATGTCATTATTTTAATTTCTCTAGAAGTTATTAAAAGATTTAGTTTTTTTTTTATTTTTTACTTAGAAATTGAAAACATAATAATTAGTGTATTCCCTTAAACTAAACACATGGCTTTATCAATAATCAAGATGGAAGAGTCATCGAATTACCATTGACAATATAGCCTAGTAGTACACTTAGGGGAGAATCAAAACGTAGTGGTGAATGTTCAAAAACTCTAAAACTAGTAGTGTTTAATGTAGTGTTTAATATTTTTAGTTGGATCCCTAGACGTTACAATGAGGTAGCCCATTGTTTGGCTAAATCTCGCATTTCCGATGTGACCTCCAATTTTTGGTCGTGTTTTTGCCCCATGTGGCTGGACGTTTTCGTTCAAAGGGATCTCAATCCCCGCTAATTAATATAAGCTCCTTCTAAAAAATAAAATAAAATGTTGATGCCAAAATATCTCTGCAACAATTTCAGGCAGCATATCATTGATTTCGAGCATGGATATTTTCGCTCATAAACAATGCAAATTACTAGTTTTAGAGTTTTTGAACATTCACCACTACTTTTCGATTTTCTCCTAAATGTTCTACTAGTTAATGAATTTTTCCTATCTTCTTAGACTTGGTGAGTTTAGTAAGGCTATGCGCGACTTCATTACATCTCATATTAAAATAGAAAATCACAGACTTAATCCGATTAGCTAACCAATGAATATCAGAGATAATGTAATCTAAATAATAAAGAGAAATATATTTATTATTTAGAGTTTTAAACTAACCCCATGCAAGCAGAGTGGATATGAATCTTCGAACAACCCCGTACTTATAAAAATTAATTCCCTATACGTGGATTCTTTCTTCTTGATTACAAGCCACCAAACCAATGTCATAACCCTCCCCACAACCATCGATCACATAATTATCGACACAACCTACTTTGGAGGGCTTCCCGGCCGGAGAAGTCAGATCGATGGCTTTCTTTGGATATTCTCAGCCTTCGGGCCCCTATAAACTCCACAAGGTAGTTGAGCACCCCTCAAAAATATCTTTAAGCAAGTCATGTAGTGCTTATAAGTTAAAATCTTCTGCAGTTGGGTACCTAAAATTAAGTTCAACGATAACTGCATCAACATGCAAATTTGAGGGACATTACTTCCAATTACCAAAAAACAGTGTTAAGATTTTTTTCTTCTTCTGATAATAAGAAACCGATTACATTATATATACTTGCATGGAGTGGAGACTAAATAGTAAACACATACAAGTAGTTGTAATTAACTTGTATTATATATTGAACTTTTCCAGCTTTGACAAATTAGCCCCAAAAGAAGTATTCGTCACATTCCCGTCCCTATACACAACCCAATAGACCCGACATGTCTAAAATCTAATTCATCTTCTGCAATTCTACAAGACATTGTCAAAGTCAAAACACATCATTTCTTTATTCCTTTTCTCGTTTTAAAGTCTCACATGTTGCTCGTTGTCGTTGGTCTGTACTTATACCGAGAGGCCCAGAACAAATAGTGCAGGAAGTTGAGCCCACTGAGCACGCACATGAGCCAGTAGAATCTCTCCAGGTGGTACTCGTTGATGTCGCCCCCGGCCAGCCACGGGCGGTGCCCCGCGCTCGACGTCACGCTGTTCACGACCGACACGATCACCGTGCTCAGGTAGTACCCCATCGCGAGGGACGCCCACGAGAGCGCGGTGGCGAGGGACCGCATGCTTGCGGGCGCCTCGGTGAAGAAGAACTCGAGCAGCCCGGCGAGCGTGAAGAGGTCGGCGGAGCCGAGGAAGAGGTACTGGAACGCTATCCAGAAGAACGTGATGGGGAGCGGGGACTCGGACGAGTCCGAGGCCACACCCTTGCGCTTGTTCTCGACGAGGGCGGCAACGGCCATGGCGAGGACGGAGAGGACGAGGCCGAAGCCGACGCGCTGGAGGTGCGTGACGCCCATCTCGGACTTGGTGAGACGGCGGGCGAAGGGGACGATGAAGTAGTCGTAGAGCGGGGCAAGGATGATGATGAAGACGACGGGGAAGACGGGGAGGGAGGCGGGCGGGACAGAGAGGGACCCGAGCCTGGTGTCCATGGTGGCGGCCTGGTGGACCGAAAATGTCGATAGCTGCGCAAGGCAGCAGTTGAGCATGATGGTGCACCCGAAGATGGGAAGGATTAGAAGCACAACCTTCACCTCTTCGACCTGTTGGACGCTGCACCCTCCCGACACCGCACGGTTCAGGAATGCAAGGCCTTCCGTTGGGAACTCCTCCTCGGTGGTGGTCGGGACGATCTTCTGCGATGACTTCGGGTTATGGTCAGTTGGGGGAGGGTCGGTCGGGGTGCCCATGCTCGCGACAGCGTTGCTCGGGCTCTTCGGCACGCAAACACTCACCGCTGAAGCCACCAATACCTGCTTGATGAGTAAGAAGTTAGCCCTTCGTGACATTATGAAATTATTGAATACATTCATGACATAATTTTTTTTCTTGAAATATATATGTGCATTACTTAACCTTGAATATGGTGGTGAGAGGGCTCCCCGAGGGTATTTTGTTGCGGTAAAGTGCGGAGCCAGCGAGGAAGACGGGGATAGAGAGAAGAATGGTGAGCGTCGAGATTCCAAAGCCCCACTCCCAGCCCTTGTTGTCCTCGATCCACACCACCAGAGTTACAGCAATGAGAGCCCCGCAGGAGAGGCAGAATACGAAGTAGTTAAAGAACGTCGACCGCTGCTTCCTCCCGCGTGGCGTGCTCTCGTCAAACTGCTCGGCTCCATGCGTTGGCAGCGACCCCTTTATGCCCCCCACGCCCAGCGCCACCAGGTACAGACCCAGGAATAGCATAGCCGCCTGGCCGCCGCCAACCGCCTCGCACGCCACGTCCGAGCTCGTTCCTTTGCACGGCGGTGGTTTGAGCGATGACGAGCGAGCTTGGATTGTGAGTATGACTAGACCCTGTCGTTGCCAAGCGAATAAAAGTCGTTAATAACAATAGCTCAATTAATTAAGTATAGCAATTAATATCCTTGAGAATATTAGCTAGAGGGTAAAATAATAATAATAATCTTATGACAAGAGAAAATAAAATAAATCAAAGTGAATAGACATAAGAAAATTACAAATTCGTTCTCTTGTTTTTCTCGCAAATCGTTTTCACTATAATCTAATGAAAAGTTTTTTTAGTATAACCGTCGGACTTCGATCTTGTGTTTGCTCTAATAAAATACATGTAATTCGCTTGATTACTCTACGTCGACTCTTTGTCACACTCTACGAAAAAATGAATTTCACAACTCAACCATTTTAATTCGATTGTTACCCAATGGTCAAAGTCAAACACATATATGATTAGGCGAGGGATTAATAGCTTTGGACTAAAAATTGACTCAAGCAAGCAAGATTATAGGTAATTATTTTAAGACACATTGAAAGTGATGGTTTTAGAAAGGAACAAAAACCTAATCCATGGTTAAGTAATCTGAGTGGTGCCTTGACCTTTAAAGTATGACCTATCATATCAAGGTTTTAACACTTTGTAACAAGTGTGAGGCATGCATATTTTGTATTTGTTTCTCCCAATTTTGATCATTAATGTATGATTGCACATGCACTATACTCTAAAATTAAGTACTGTAGCTTTAGCTTTCAATTAAATAAATGGGACCCACTTATTCCTCAATTGGATTAGTGAAACAGAATCTATTCAAGTGGAGCCCATTTTTCCTCAATTGGATGAATAAATAGTTCTAATAAATTGCCTAGATGTTACAATTCAATATATATATATATATATATATAATGACGTAAATATTTAATATTTTAAGTTTTTAATAATAAATTGTTTTAAAATTTTAATTTTTTTTAATTAAAATTTTATTTCTTTTTCAATTAATTTAATGAAATTATAGATATATTGCTGTTAAAAAAAATGTTCTAAACGATGATACTTGTCAAAAAGTACTTAACAACACAATTAGAATTTCGTTAAATTAATTACAAATAAAAATATATTAAAAAAGTAGAATAATCAATTTATTAAAAACTTCGACAAAAATAATAACGATATAAATTTTTTAAACTTATATTGTAAAATAAAATATTAGATATTAATTATACATTACTCTGCGCCTATAGAATATGAGTATATATTATGCATGGCAAGTAGGAGCATAAGCTAAACGGGTCAAATAATTCGGCTAGAAAAAGACAAAAGAATTGGGTACCCTGCCACGTGTCCAGCCCCACTGAAGCTCCTGGACGATATTGCACCAGGTTGGGACTTGAATCCTAATGAAGTGTCACCATATTGATATAGATATTGTTTCTGGTCCCTATGAACATATAATATATATATGTATATGTATACACACTTAAGTTGCTCTCTCTATCAAAGTTTTTTTCAGTGGTTTAACCAGGATAAACCCTAATTAATAACCCGACACGTGGTTCATGAACCTAAATGCAATTCAAAAAAGGGAAATCGGTGTTGCCTTATATGGCTCATCATGCTCTTCCAGAAGAAAATCCCAATGCAGAATTTTGATATAAAAGTAGTACACACTACTACAGGTTATAGTTATTAGCCCTAAAAGTAACAAAGTTTTGACGTGGAGGAACGTGATTGGACAAAGAAAAAAAGTCGAGGTCTTATCATCACATGATGTAATAAGTAAGTAGAGACAAAGAGATGCATAGATTTTCAGAAGCAGAAATTGATGAGTCGAAATGTTCAGTTTGTCCAAATTACGTACAAAACAAACATCTTGGAAACTGTCTACGTTGCATGAGTAACTCATATGGGCCCTAAATACCCTAGCTTTCAAGGTGTATACTTCCTTAGTGAAATTATTGGTAGCTAAATGTACACATGGCCATGTGTATATATATATATATATATATATATATATAAACACACACATATATATGCACCTACATTAGATAATAGGGATATATGTAACAAAAATACTATAAAAAAGAAGAACTCAAAGTAGTTGTAGTACTATATATTTTTTTTCTCTCGACAAATATTCGTACCGGTTAATAGCGGCAATCGGCATTAGTATTTTAATTTTAGTGGTGATTAAACTTAATATTTTTTTGTCACGGTCGAAATTTCCAATGTATTTTGTTTATCTGTAAAATTTAGTATGTTTTCATTTATTTATCAATTTAATAGAATTTTGGATATATATTAAGTCGTAGACACGTATCGTTTTAATTTTTTTCTTTCTCTTTTCTGGTATTGACGGGACTTTATCAAAAAGTGTGTGAAATTTTGGAAAGAAGCAAAATAGTAGAAATTGAAAATCTTGACCGTGAAAAAGAAAAGAAAAGAAAAAGGAAAAAAAAAAGATTGAGTTCATTATGCTTTTGGGTATTTACCCGCTATTGATCCTATTCTTCTATATCTTAAGTACCAAAATATACATACTAGGTACTTATAATTCACACTTACAAATATCAGAAATACACGCTCTATTTTGACTTACTTTCACATAATTATAAATATTTTTGCCGCAATGAGATGCAACAATTTTCTCATGCATTGGAAAAAGAGCTATGGATAGCATTTAATTAAGTTGTCCGTTTATGTTTGTAACGGCTCAGCTTTGTAGTTTTCTCTCACTCAAAATATTATTTATTAGGGCTTTATTTTTTTTTTTAATTTGACATCATGCAATTTATGAGGCTCAACTTTCTATTCCAATTGTTATAACGTTTTTCCTCACTCACTATATACGTTGATCATGTATTATCTATACATATATATATCCTCTCTCTCTCTCTCTCTTCATATTTATTCTGTTGCACCCACGAATTAATGCACAGACACAGGCTCCATTGTCTCGCCGAAGCACATGAGCCATATGCGAGCCACGTGTCACGTGGATTCCTTTGCAAACACCGAGAAGCCATCAAAGCTTATCACTCACATCATACGCATAACATGACCATTATGAATATTATTATACAGTCACACACCACACAAGTTCAAGCTACTTTGACTATGATGAAATGGAGGGTCGAGATTGAATGAACTGACCAGAAACTCGATGAGCGCGCTTATGAGGTAGATGTGGTAAGTGGTGAAGAAGGCGTCGGACAAGAAGCCTCCGAGGAGGGCGAGAAGGAAGGAAGTTCCCATGAAGTTCGTGACATTGTTTGCAGATTTTGACGGCGATAAGTGCATGTAATCGGACAAGTACATCACCAAGTTGCTTGCATTTGCTAGATATGCCAAATTCTCCATGATCTCCACAACTTTATACAACAACCAAACCAATTGAACAAATCAATTCATATATATATATATATATGTATATTACCAAAATTTTGATCATTACTTGGACTTGGTATGACTCACTAATCAAAGGGTTTTTTTATTTTGAGGAAAAAAAAATATTTTTGGAGGGTTTTTTTTTTTTTGTGTCGCGGGAATTGAACTTGACGGCTTAATAAGAGGATTGGTGTGCATACCCAATACGAAGGAGGCTGCAGTCATGCCACCGTGGCGAGCCTTGAGCGCCGGCTTGTTCCTCCAATCTACATAGCCTTCCCATCTTGTAATCTGGCTTTCCTCTTCCTATATATTCAACCAAAAAACTATAAGATTAGAATCATTGAGACAAATAATCATGTAAATGTGTGATCAAACCGTTTCCGGTTTGATCACTTCCCGGAAAAAATTGGCTCCGGGAAAAGAAAATTTTGATTTGGGCCTCTCTCTCTCTCTGAATTTGTGAGACATGTTCTTGTCTCTCAAATTGGGAAAGGAAAGGAAGAAGAGAAGTGGAGAGAGGAATAAGAGGAAAAGAAGAGAACATGAAGAAAGAAGAACAAAAAAAAAAAAAAAAAGCTTTGAGATAGGAATTAGAGGAAGTACCATTATTCAAATTTTTTTTTTTTCTCTCTCTCTTTCTCTTTGTCTGAGTCTCTTTCTCTTTTTGAAGTTCCAACTTTTGATTAATTGGCTTAGAATTGAGATCCCTTTGAGGAGGAGAGGGAGAGAAGCTTTGGTTAGAGGGAAGAGTTGTGAAGTGGTAGTGGTGGGAGATTTAAAGAGTGGTGGGAGAGAGAGAGAAAAAGCTAAAGACATGAGAGTGCCTTTGATATTTTTATTTATTTATTTTCTTTATCATATGCATATATAAATAAGTTATTACTGATCATCAAGCTCCCTTTTTTGAGTGTTCTCCTAATCATAACTTCATTATATTCATTCTTTGTGAACACTTTCATCAAGTTGTTTGAAAGTAAAGCATATGGCCAGAGAGTAAAGTAAAAAATTCAGACAATATATATATATATATATATATATATATATATAATAGAAATTATAATGTATTACTACATATCATGATCAAACTGTTGGTAGATAATAGCCCATATATTTTTATATTGAAATAATGTATATAATATACAATACATGATTAACAAGCATACATTAATTAACTACCCCTAATACATGATATATCACCAATTCACCATCATACTGTATATGTATTGATAAAGTAATGCAATTATGTTACATTAAAAACGATTCTCTTAATCTTCATATAATCATGAATATATTTTGATAAGGACATAATCAATTGCTTACTTATTTGGCGTTTTTTATGTATTTTTTTATACATGTATAAGGACATATATTAAGTTCCCTGAAAAGAGGGAAAGACACTATGGATGTCAATTATAAAAATCAAATACTCACGTCTTCCACCGAAAAAGAAAATAATATTTTTTGTCAAAAGAAAAAAGAAGATAACAAAGAAAAAGAAAATTTTATAATGATATTATGATACCCTCTAATTTGTCTTGTGTTTGACCAAGTAAACTTTATATTAAATGCAAAGGTTGGATTGCCTTACCTTCCTAATTAAGGCATATCATAGCCTTTATTTCACCTTACCATTTAAGTAGTCACTTGTCAATAAATATATATACACATAAATCACCATTATATATATATTTATAGAGAAGTCAATTTACATTTACACAATACGAGATAAGTCATGAGACCAGGTTCATCCATGCAATGTATTTTGCTTCTGCAGTACAACTGTTGTATCTCTTTTAAGCACACGCCATATATTATATTCTCGTTTCAGTTATAATACATATGCTGTATTTATTATAAGAAGAGAACATATTCTTTCAATCTTTTCCAATACACACGTAGCAACATGATCCACTCAAACCAGCTTGACTCATCAATTAGGGAAGTTATATTTTGGTGTGTGACGTGTATATAAATACATATTGCATTAATAGGCTAGAGTTTTGACCCGTAAATCCGGTTTCGGTCATATATATCGAAATATTTTTTTTGTTTGTTTGTCCAAAAACAGGGAAGCAGCTGCCCGGCCCGGCCTTTGTTTAAACACTAGGAAAGGCAAGGCAAAAACAGTCCGGTTCCAGTTTCAAAAAAGATATATATGTATATATATAATATTTTAAAAAAATTAGGATTTACTAATATATTATAAAGGTTGGACTTCGGATTATATTTTAATTAGAATTCGGTCAATGATTTTGGAGTGTAGGGTTTATTATTTAGAGTTTGATTGTTGAGTTGTGAAGCTTAATGAACTGAACTCTGAAGATCCGATGCAAAGCAGTTAGTGGGTCTTTGATGTATTTGACATGTTCTATGGTATAGCCCAAATTTTTTAGTATATTGGATTTGTTGTTGTCAATATTGTAGATTGTATTGCATTGATCACAAAGAGATATCGAGAATGAGAGGTCCTAAAACTGAAGAACTCCAATTCGATCATATTTACTAGCATCGGGTGCACGTATGTAACTTTTACATAATTGAGAGCGAGCCACTATGATAATGTATTTCACTTTTGCATGTTTAATTTCATTTTTAATTTGAAAATATACAGGAAAAAATATCCAAATTGGATACGCTCTACTTGTAGTTTACATTTTAGATTTTGATTATAAGTCTGGACATCAAAATATGTTAATATTTTTATTTAGATGTTCATTGATAATTTTTTTATTTGAAAAATTATTTTCAAAAGCAAGGTTAGGGTCGATTCTGAGACTCGGAATGTCCAAATAAAATTGGGACCGGCTCGAAAATTGCCAAAAGCCAAGTTCTCAGTCCCGGTTATAAATATAACATACTCAATATTTGATAGATAGGGAATATTAGAAACTTCTCGACCGTTTGAGATGACATACAATAACACAATATGGGAGAATCCAAATTGCTTGAGAGAGAGAGAGGCTTTTTGCAGGATTTGGTATGATCAAGAAAAACATTATTATAATAAATTTCTACAAACTATATTCTATACTCAAGGAATAGTTTATATATATACGAATTAAAGTTGGTCAAATAATGGCTTTTGAAGAACATACCCACCATCCTAATCCTATTCTCACCTCCACTAAGAAGACTATATAGCCTAGTGGTGCGACCACGGATTTCTTCTCTCTTCTAAAAGGCACCAAAGAGCACGAAGATATTCAAAGCTTCTCTTTCTCTTTCACACACATAATTCCTTCACACGAATATGTTACTTGATTACTACTTATACCTCAATTCTCGGACGATCTAATTCGTTTGGTTTGGTTGAATCCTAACTTGCTTCTGAACGTGTTATATATTTATATAATATTTGACATATATGTTGTGTTGGATTACAGAATGGAATTAGTCAAAAGTATGAGGGTTTAACCAAACCATATATTATAATAACAATAATGGGTGGAGGAATTCAGACTTAATAAGTCAAGTTAAGATTGTTATGACATATCTTTATATATGTTTTCATTTATTTAATTGAAGAGTGCTTTTTAGTTAATGAGGATTTGCTTGGTACAAATACAACTTCAAATGCTAAACCGAATTATTTTAATTACACTTTAATGAAAAATTAACGGAATTATATGACAGTATAATTAATAAAGCAAATGTGAATGTTTGTATTTGTGTGTATATGAGTTATATATTAAGACAGATATCAATGATCAAGGTTTTTCTTTTCTTTTCGAGAGTGGAATGAAGATTCAACCCCGCAAGGAAAAGAAATCCTTGCTAACAATTTCTAAAAAAAATGTATCACGGCTTTGTATTAGTGATCATATATAGCGGACTATCTGCAATGGTAAAATCTATCATTTTTATATGTACATAGATATTACCATGATGCAATATTATTTCCTTTTGATCCGTTCCAAAGCTACGCGTGAAATTATAAATATGACTAAAGTCTTTATCTTTTCTTATGCATATTCTTAACATGTTCCCTTAAGATGTAGACTCTTTTGACTCACCCATCTTTAGAGGGATCGCACATTTTCTGAACCGGTGCTCATTTGAACTTAATGAGTTTTGATATCATGTTATGTATCATATATTTATAGCCTTCTACATTAAAATTTATTGGCAACAAGAAGAACAAACCTATAACCTTATAAACATTAAACACAACCAATTAATTCACTTATATTTTTTATTTATGAGATTCTTGTGGCCTCTCAAAATCGTGGCTCCTTTGACTTGCTCATCTTTTGTGGGATCCGTCATGTTTGGATCGTACTCATTTGAGTTTAATGAGCTCTGATATTGTATTAAGTATCCTTAAAACCAATTGGAAAGAAGGGACCAACAAATTATCTTATAAATAAGTCTCTTTATCTTTTCCATTTTATTTTTTTTAACATTAATATGAATGCAGATAAGAAGGGATCAGATTTTATAAATTTATTTAATTAGGAGAAAAGTTAACGTTTTTTTTCTTCTTTTTTTTCTGGCTAATGTTAAGAACACGTTTTTTAGGAGGTAATAAACCGATATAACTTTACTTAATCCATGTATGAGTGGAGGAAAATGGAACATCACAGGAATACAATTTATTCCTTTAAGTTGCTCTTAAATGATCTTTATTCTCATATATATATATATTTGATTTTATATATCTATATTAATAACTTAAGTATATATATCTATGTAATTTAGAATCTTATCCTCTTATATTTAATAATTAAAGTCCTAAAAATTCGAACTCTACCCTTATTTGCTAGAATATTACAGACATTTAACCAAGGCAATTCCTTAAATCTTGTGTGTTCTTTTTTTATTATTATTTAAATTTATTAATCCGTTCATAGTGAAATCTGAAAGTAGTTTCTACTTCTACAACGATATTCGAAAAGGAAAATCTTCGATATATATGCACACATATACATTGTCAAATATATATTTATATATATGTGTGTGTGCAAATGCAATATCTTGCATTGAATTAATTTCAGGAATAAGTTACATGATATTAATATATGTATAACGTTTTCACATGAATATGCACGTAAGCAGAGCTTATCTGCAACCTCGTGTCTTTGCCTCTTTAGAATTCTTTTGGCTACATACCAACCACTACTATTTATTACGTTGTAACGTTTCAAAAGATCCTTATAAAACGGAAAATTAATCATCCATAACAAAACAAAAACAAAAACAAAGTCAATGGCTTATAAATTATTATAACTGTATGTATCCAAGTCTAAATATATCTCATTGTTTCTAACGTACGTAATATGGTTTGATACGTAGTGATAGATATAGTACTGTTTATATTTTTTCAAAATATTTGACGTACGATTGAACTTTGAACCTAGCTCTCTAGGAAATATTATCATATTATATATATATATATATATATATATATATATATATATATATATATATACACACACTTGAAGCAAGGTATTTTTGCAGAATGACTTTAAGTGGGATTTTTGTTCACTCCATGCCCTCCTTCGGCACTACTCCTTAGCAGTGGGCCCAATAAGGATATGGAGTGAGCAAAAATTTTAAAAGGAGGTCTTTTAGTAAATTATTTCCTTGATGAAGCATAATTAAGAACAATAAAATGTTTTGGCCTGATTTTGTACCCTCAAGATATACTCATGAAATGTATATCTTCTTGGAATTGTCCATTTGTTTTAGCAGAATCTTTACGTTGCCATATTTTATTAATTTAAAATTTGTAACGAATATCCAATCGGTTAATAACTAATCCAATATCGTATATATCAGATTTATATTCTCACGTATATATGCTACAATATCCAAATACCATTTATTTTCAAGTCTGTGTCATTAGTTACGTGGTTAGTACCAACGGAATCATTTTAATCTTTAGCCGCTTTCAGCGGAATATGAAAATGGTCGACATTGGTAATTTGTTCATATTAATTTGTTAAGGTGGTAATTCGTGTACTAAGTCGTGTTCACATTATGTTTTAAATTATTTTATATTAAATTTAAATAGATACAGACCCGTCAAACATATTAATTGTACGTGTTACCGTTTGATGTTTCTATGTTTATTTTATGAAAGAATATAAATTTAACTGTTCATAATACTATTAAAGACAAATAAATCATTTTAGACTCCATAACTTAATTGATATGATTAAATAATATCACATTCTAAAGATCATTAGCAAGATTATATTTATATATATATATATAATAACGTAAATCATATGATAAAAATATAAATTTAACATATAAGACTTATTAAATACTTAATAACAAACACTAAAGGTATTTAGAAGATTTTTTTCTTCTTCTTGATTTTTTAATTAAATCTCATCGTATTACTATGTTCGTACCGTGTTCACCGATATTTTAACAGGACTAAAATACTATTCATGTTCAATAAAATTTAACCCCATCAATACGAAAGCGAGTCAAACTCATTTACATCGTGTCGTACCACCCTCACTGTATGTGTGACTATAATTAGCTAAAATTTGTCCTTCTTTAAATTTAATTAGCTGTAGAGCACACCCTAATTTAATATAAACCTTGTTAGGTTAAAAAAAATCATTAGCAAGAAGAGACAAATTACAGATGATACTAGCACTTTGTAGCAAACTAAACAGTTTTTCAAAAGCAATTTTATTAAACTCATTAGTATTTACCAACCAGAACATGCCACGTTAAACTATAAATGCAATTTAATTGTCGCTATCTCCAAGTAAACTTTGTTAAATTGAAAATATTCTTTATTTAAAAATTTAGCTTTTTATACAGATCTAAGAGTTAGCTATATAATTCATTGAAATAGTAATTGTAATTGGAGATCATAGCGCATGTGCTTGTAAAATAGAGATTAATTTTTTTTTTTTTTTTTTTTAGGGAAGAGATTATAAAGTTAGAACCATTATAATTGATTGTTTCTAGTTTAATCGGAAGGTACAAAGTGAAGAAAAAGTATGCTTAATGTTATGGTTTGGAACTTTGGATGTAGGTCTTAGGGTTAGGAGGGTATGGTGTGAAGCCCAAAATGCTTAAATAAGTAGATTTGATTTAGAGTTTCATCATATGTTCTAGTTAATGCACGAAAATGGATTAACGGTGAACCCGATTCACGGTTCAAGCCCCGGGCCAGACCTGGTGGTCGCGTGAGCGGTCAAAGGTGGAGTCAATGAGAACTGACTAATGATTGTCAAAGCTAAAGGCGAATCCTTCGTATTCGGCGAGCCTCCGGGCTGTTCCTCGCAATCCTTGATGATTTTCCTTCCTCGGCGAGGTCGTCGGCGACGAGGGAGGACCTGCAAAAAATAAAATATTGATGCCTTACCCCGTCACTATAGCAAGGCTACCTACGTACCTACTCATAGTCGAGTAGGATCATGTCATCATGTAGTTCATCATTAGAGTTAAATGGAGGAATGACGAGGTGGTTTGTATCGTCGTTGGAGCCGATAATGGTGGCGCGGGGGTGACCTTCGTGTATGACAAGGGTATTCCCGCCGAGGATGTCGGGATAGACGGTGCGGGTGTCGATTAACTCTTATGACGAGGGTCTTAACCGGCGTGAGGCGAGTATTGGACAAAGCTAGTCTCAGTTCCCTATGGAGAGGCAAAGTCGTATGACTAGTCGACCTATGGGGGTTCCTAGCAGGCTTGGGAGTGCCTTGGCGGAGGAGAGAGTCGATGCCAGACGAACGGGGAAAATCGCCTAGAGTGAGGAGAGAAATTCGAATTCTCTAGAGAGGGAAAGTCGTGAACTTGTATGTCGAGTCCGGGGGAACCCTTCCAAGGAACATCGTAAGCTCGGGTCTTCTCGTCGTACGTAATTATTGTAAGATATCCCCCGCGATGTTATCGACGAGGAGTACATCTTCGTCAAGATGCGTCGTCGCCGACATTGGCGTTCGTCGCCTGACGATGATACTTGTCGGGAGGTTTGTCGGCCCGGCAAGGGGTTCCTCAGCCCGACGAGGGACGTTCGTCGAGGGAGACTTGTCAGCCCGACAAGAGGCTCGCCGTCTGACAAGGGTGGCTCGTCAGTCCGACGAGGGTCTCGTCACCTGACAATGGTGATTCGTCGTCTTCGCCTTAGTTCGTCGGGGACTTCAGGGGTCGTCGACTAAGTTTGTCAGGGACTCCCTATGATCGCCATTGCCTTGCTGAGTTCCATTCCGAGTCGCCGAGAGTCTTCTATGGTCTTCATTGCCTTGCTCCTTGGTCGAAGACTTTACCGGGGTTGTGATAACCTTGTCGGGTTGTCCAACTCGCCTTTTTGGATGTAGACTTCAGTCTTGGGTTTCGTCTTCTGGGCCGAGAGTTCAATTTTTATATAATCTAAAAAAATATAGGCATAGAATTTAAATTTAGTGAACAAATTAAATAACGGAGATGACAGTAACATAATGTTACAACGTGGTAGCCATATTTGAAATTTACAAAAGCATTATATATGGATAGTATATTGCTGAGGTATTGGAATACATTCTCTTGAGACAATAATAACAAAAATGCAAGGCTGTAATTTAAAGCAATATAACTTACGTAGGTTTCATTGCCAATATATAGTTATATATATCGATTATTGTTGTGTTGTACATTTTAAGTTACTTTGTTCAATATTTGTGACTGTGTAAATAAAGTAACGTGTATATGCATACATATAATGTAGTTTTTTTTTAGTTTCTTTTCAATTGAAGTCACTTTGTAAAAAACAAAAGATTTATCTTTCAACTTAATGTGTTGTTTCTGAAAAAACTGATGTATTTTTTTTAGGGATGACACTGTTGATCAAGATTATATGTACTCGTATTACAAGATTTTTTTTAAGAGAATATTACAAGATATATTGTCACAATAAGAACAACCGGCACTACCGGTCGCAGGCACTATCGGCTAAGATTACATATATACACAATTTTTGTGCCTCAAGGGATTGAACCCAACACCTCATGAAGAGTCTTATTGTAGTGAATTTACGACTAGGCCAAACAAGCTAGGTTGTATTTGGATATATCTTCCTTGATTGCGTTTTTGCGGGTTAATTTTGGGCATTTTTTTAAACAAATAATAGAGGGTCACCTTGATTATAATTCGGGAAAAGATCTTTAATATTAACATTTTTTTAGACATGTTTGTCGATATTGCTTTAAATATGGAATAGAATATATGGTTTCAGGTTTCGTTTTACATAAATCCGATAAAAATAAGAATAAAAATTTTCTGGTTCTGATGTTTTCGAAACCAGAAATTTTGGTTCTGTTTTTTTTTTTTCGGAACCCAATATCCGGTTCTGGTTTCATTTTGTATTTTATTTTTTCTTAGTTTTTAAAATCGACCATCGGATCAAAAATATCAACGGTTCATATTGGACAAAAGAAACACCGGAATCCAAAATTTTCAAATATTATGAACTATAAAGTTCTGGTTTCTGATTTAACAGAAACCAGAACTTCTGAATTCGGACTCTGGTTCCGGATTTTTTCTGGATTTATACTGGAATTCCGGTCTTTTGGATAGACTATCTGTCAATTAATCAAGGAATAATTTTCTATAAGTTAGAGACAACGTATACAATAGAGAATTCAGACTAAAAGTTTTCCGCATTCACATTATTAGTAGGTTTAAAAGTAATTTTGATGGCTCTTTTGTTGGTATTCCATCAAATAATATATCATAGATTTGATATATCAGAAAAAAAAAATTAGTAGGGAAAAAATATGTTGCGGAAATTATGTTAATTAGGGTTATATTTAAAACCAATTAGGCTAGAGTTTCATCCTATTCTCTCATACTCTCTACGTAGCTTCCATCTCTCTAAAATAAAAACTTAGAAATTTCTCTACAGAAAAATAGAGAGAAAACCATTTTCTATTCATCATCTAATTAAAAGGTCTTCAAATCTTATCAATTAAGGTATGTTCTAGTTTATCCCTCTGGTTAGATAATTAATTTCCGGGGTGAATTTTTGGCTCACTTTTTCTGAATTTTTATCTCCCAAAATATAAACTATTTTTTGCTGAAATACTTACCACTAGTTCGATTATGAGTAAGGAACCTCCAGATTTAATTTCAGAATTTTTGGAGCTCCAAATCTCTTAAAATAGATTTTTTTTATTTTTTTCGGGAAAAACGAGAAAATTCTACCAAACATTTTTTTATTTTAATTTTTAAAAATATCACATCATCATATTAATTAACTGAAATATATATATATATATATATATATATATATGTCAATTTGCGTGAAGATTTCAATTGTGAAGATTACATTGAACATACAACGCAAATTAATCGTGCAACTTTGACAAGATTTCCCGATCAACGTTTGATAGCTTTGGAATAATTAGTCAAAATAAGTTACAAGCAAATACAATATGAAAACAGCTCTGAATGCGAAAGAAAGCGACCGAATTACAAAAGCTACGCTTTTCTCGTGATCTAATTTGCTGAAATATACACAAACATAACAAGCCTATTAATATTTTTTTACTTCGAAAAATCGCATTCATCCACGATCACCACAAAAATAACAAAACTATAACTGGCACTAAAAGAATTTTACCATTTTGGTGTAGTGTTACAATATCACACAAAATTTAGTGAGAAAATAATAACATTACCATTACCATTACCATTATATATATATATATATATTTATATATATATATGGAAAATATATATATATATATGGGAAAATTGCAGAAAAAATGCCCAATTATAGTCAGCAGGGCAGTCATAGGTTCAACATGGAAAAATGGCGGCAATTAATATCCAATGTTGCATAAAGAGGGTTGACTTTGTTTTTCCATCCAAAAACCGTTAAAACTCTGTTTGTCAACGTCATGTGGCGTTCGATTGACAATTTGACTTCCACACGGCAATGCAATGTCATCTGATTGCTACATGACAGTCAATGTTATTTTTTTAAAAATTGAATTTTTTTTGTAGATTATTAAAAAAGTATTAAAAAATATTTTGATTCCAATTGTTAAAATTTACACTAGCAAATATTATATTACGGGTGAAACCGAGAACAATGACTTTCAATCTTCATTGTCCCGGTCCTAAATCATCAATATTTAGCAAAAATGGATGGATGTAACTAAAAGATACAACAACAATGTTTTAGTTATCGAAAAATGGATCAAACACTGAAGTGGCCAAAGTCTTGATTTTTGGTCGGGTTGGTCGTCGTTTTGTTCATTAAATCGGTTTTGAAGCTTGGTTCTTTGATTTTGGAGGGCCGAGAATATTTTTCATCGTCTTCGCTCTAACCTGCTCCGCCGTCAAATATGGATTTTGCTAACGATATTTCTGTTTATTTGATTAAAAAATTAAATTTTTGTTTGTTAATATATCTCTCATGCTTCCGTATATAATTTCTTATGCCTTTACTCATATTATTAGAAACCCTCACTTCTTACTTTGTGTTCTTGGATGTTAATCTCGTTGAGATACGAATTCGCTCAATAGGATTTCGAGCCTCTATTATTTTTAAAAAAAAATAAAACAAAAATAATTCTTATGCTCGAATCAAAATATGTTCTCATATGTCATGAGTTGTCTATTTTTTTTAGGGTTAATTGCGGCAAAAATACCCAACCATTGGTCAAATTCTCTGTTATGTATACAACCTCCGTAAATGGCGGCAAAAGTACCCAAACTTAGTATTTGGGAGTTGACCGAGAAAATCTATCTATGTGGCAACCAGCCTTTGCCACATGGCACTTGGCCGCCACGTGGCATGCCACGCAATTATTATTTTTTAAAATAATTTTAAAAAAATATATATTTTTTTAAATATTTTTATTAAATTATTTAAAAAAAATTATTTTAAAAAAATTAATTATTTTAAAAAATAAAATTATTTTTCCATAATAACCAATAATGTGTATTTAAATTTAAATATTCATTATTGATTTTTATTATTAAATATAATTATTCATTTTAGAAAAGTGGATCAAACGAAATAAATAAAGAAAAAAATTCCCGTTCACGGTTCACTCAAGCTCCGCCTCCGATCCGGTTCACGGGTGAAACGAAATCGCTTAATATGTTTAATAATATAACCAATAATAATCATATGATTATTTAACGATAATTTTTTAAATAATATATAAATTAGAAACATATTAAACAATTATTATTATTCTAAAATGCAAACACAATTAAATATCATGCAAACAAATAAAAATAATTCTTCATTAAATATAAATATGACTACTATTTTTTGTTTTTGAATAAGTGGTATGTATTTAATTATGTCTTGACTTTTTAAACATTACGTATGAGTTTATTAGTTGTTATTATTAAACATATTAAACAATTTTATTCGACGCGTGAAGCGGAGTTCAAGTGAACCGTGAGCGGTGAAAATTACTTCGTTCTACCTACTTTTTTAAAAATAAATAATTATAACCAATAATTAATATTTAAATATAAATATTTAATTATTTGTTATTATTGAAAAAAAATTTATTAAAAATAAAAAATAATTTTCTTTAAAAAATAAAAATATATATTTTTTAAATTATTTAAAAAATAATAATTACGTGGCATGCCACGTGGCGGCCAAGTGCCATGTGGCATGCCACGTGGCAAAGGCTGATTGCCACATAGATAGATAATCTCGGTCAACTCCCAAATGCTCAGTTTGGGTACTTTTGCCGCCATTTACGGAGGTTGTATACACAGCAGAGAATTTGACTAAAGGTTGGGTATTTTTGCCGCAATTAACCCTTTTTTTTATTCATTACCTTGTATGCCTAAACATATTTTAGTACATACCATTAAAATCTATACCCTATTTGGCTCACTCCAGAAACTATATACTATACCCTTCTTCAAATCATTAAAGAGAAGTGTTGTATTGCGACGTTGAAAAGTTGTGTAACTATATACTTATATATATATGTGTGGATAAAATTTAAAGATACATATTAATTAAGAATCTGGCAAGTTGGTAAAATTAATCAAAAGATGCCAAAGTAGAGGCCAGTAAGTCAAGGCATATCCTATGATTGGACAAAACTATAGACACAATCTTAACAAGTACAGTGAATGTTGATCAATAAAAAGGATTAATAAAAAAACAATAAGTCGATGGAATCACTTGTCATATGTTCTCAAACATATGTGGCTAATAATCAATTATTCGAAGCAGATTTTTATGTGTTATTCTTTTCTATCTCAGCATGAATTTTCCCGTGTAAGGTTATTAATGAGACACATAAATTCACACACACATATACATATATTATAATTAAGAAAAATTTAATTTGTGTGCCCTCTATTTTTATTTTTTGCGAAAATACACCTATAACGTAGCCTTGATAAATTAATAATCTCGATTAAATAATAATTTTGTCCGGTCCCGACTTGAGCCTAATTAGTTAAACTAATAATTCGCTAAATTTACAAGATAATAATTTTTTTAGTAGTATATTGGTCACAACTGATTTATAAACTAATAATTCGATATAAATATAAGAATATTACATAACTAATTATAAAATCAATATAAATAAGCATTACATTACTAGTTATGGATTTCACCTTAAATAAAAATAAATTATATTAAATAGCTAATCATGTAGTGTTTTTAAAATATGATTATCAAATTATTTGATTATTCTTGTAATTGATATTTCCTTCGACTACATTTTTAAGATTCCGCATAACATTAAGAAGGTTCAATGTTGTATTTTCTTAATGTAACCAATTTTTTTTTCAAAGTGATTGTCTATAAAATTACATCATTGTGTGAAACAAGCTCTTATTCAGTTATGTCGTCTCCAGACTATGTTTTTATGATTAGAGATACATATTAGTATTCTTAACTTGCTATGTAGGGATTTTTCTTCTTCTAATTATATATAATTCATACTTTATAAATTAATTATTCAATAATAATAATAATTTTTTACAATCCTAACATTATTAATTTATAGAGGTTTTATTGTATTTCTAAAAGCGGTCAAAATATACGATTTAAGTGTGATTTAACAATATTACCCTCTATTTATCTAAATTTTTAAAAAGTTTAAGATCTCCAAAATTTGTTGTTAGTAATATTTTTGTTTTTGAAAGATATATAACATATTTTATTCGAAAATGAAACTAGATGGTATGTATAATATTCTAAAATTATAAGAAGTATTTTTTGGATGTTTTAAAAATTAAAATGAGAAGAGAGTATGATGAAAATATAGTATATTTTTACAAAAATAAAAATATATAAAAGCAAGATTCCCTATAATTTTATTGCAATTTATAATCACCTATAAAATCAATGAGATTCTTATTCGATTAGGAATGATATTATTGATAGAACATTTGCGGTATAAGTACTCAAAGATCGGGATTGGACCTTTTGCGAGCCCACGTGAGTTAATGCGATTGATTCACGGTATTGATTATAGAATCATATGTAATTAATATAGTTGACTAATCAATATATTAATTGCATATATCCCTTTCCTTATTGAGATGAGATCTTCATATAAAGGAAACTAATTAATTACATGAGATACACATTAATGGAGATTGTTCTCATTAATGGTGATTATACTCATTAATAGAGATGATTCTCCTCTCCCTATAAATAGAGAATTTGAACACCCCATTTCAACACACTATTTAGAGAGTTCGAATTCTACTTTTCCCGAGAGAGTCTTTGTCCGTTTCCAATCGCCGATTAGGAACTAGTATTCCGATCCGGCGATTTCCGTTCTCCTAGAGAAGTTCTGTTAGCGACGTGGTGGACTACGTAGAGGCCGAACACTTGAGCGGCTTGTGATCTCCTAGGAAGCGTGGTGTAGACGACGGCGTGAAGGCAATCCTCCGACAAGCACTCGAAGATCCGGCTCTCGAGGAATCAAAGTAATCGCTTAGAGAAATCTTTCTCTCTCCAAGTAAGTCCAATATATCTATTTATCTAGATCCGTATTTTCTAGGATTCTCCGGAATTTTCGCTTCTGGAGATGAGAAATCTTAAAAAACTCCAACAATTATAGCACTAGAAGAAAAACTTGAAAAGAAAAGAAAAAACGTAGACTTGATCATTGAATTTCTAAACTAAAAAATAAAGATTTGTGACTATAAGTATAACTAACTTAATTTTCAATCTCTAAATTTTGGTGATATACTCTTTAATTGTTAAGTTCAATCTCTAGATATCATAACTCAAACATCAAATTTTCTAGATATTATAACTAAACCAGAACAAAAAATTTGAACTATAAATAACAAAACAAAAAATAACAACAATCATAAACTAATCTTCAAATCTCTCAACAATCATTTAATCTAATCCGAATACACACTAGGAACATGATTAGAATGTATGAATAGATATCTGCCTCACGCGCCTCACGCACCTCAACGTATCAATGCATTTGTCGCTTGATTTCTTCTCCAACAAAAACATGTATGTGATAGTCTTTATACATTCTAGCTCTACAACAGGAAAAAAAAAAGTCGTAAAGTACTAAAGTTTAGTAGAACTTTTGTTAAGAATGTACTTTGTGACAGAAAATCAATGACAACTACTATCACAAAGGACTAGCCATTGTAAAGAAATTTTTTGGTGACTTAAATTTAATTTGATAACATGGGACTTAAGAATGAACTGGTATGTTCTTTTTGCGACCGTAATATTAATCGTAATTATTAAAATATCAAGTCGCTCAATTAAAGTACTAGAGATTGAACTTAACAATTAAAGAGTATATCACCAAAATTTAGAGATTGAAAATTAAGTTAGTTATAATTAAAGTCACAAATCTTTATTTTTTAGTTTAGAAATTCAATGATCAAATCTACGTTTTTTTTTTCTTTTCAAGTTTTTCTTCTAGTGCTATAATTGTTGGAGTTTTCTAAGATTTCTCATCTCCGGAAGCGGAAATTCCGGAGAATCCTAGAAAATATGGATCTAGATAAATAGATATATTGGACTTACTTGGAGAGAGAAAGATTTCTCTAAGCGATTACTTTGATTCCTCGAGAGCCGGATCTTCAAGTGCTTGTCGGAGGATTGTCTTCACGCCGTCGTCTACACCACGCTTCCTAGGAGATCACAAGCCGCTCAAGTGTTCGGCCTCTACGTAGTCCACCACGTCGCTAACGGAACTTCTCAAGGAGAACGGAAATCGCCGGATCGGAATACTAGTTCCTAATCGACGATTGGAAACGGACAAAGACTCTCTCGGGAATAGTAGAATTCGAACTCTCTCAATAGTGTGTTGAAATGGGGTGGTCGAATTCTCTATTTATAGGGAGAGGAGAATCATCTCTATTAATGAGTATAATCACCATTAGTGAGAACAATCTCCATTAATGTGTATCTCATGTAATTAATTAGTTTCCTTTATATGAAGATCTCATCTCAATAAGGAAAGGGATATATGCAATTAATATATTGATTAGTCAACTATTTTAATTACATATGATTCTATAATCAATACCGTGAATCAATCGCATTAACTCATGTGGGCCCGCAAAAGGTCCAATCCCAATCTTTGGGTACTTATACCGCAAAGGTTCTATCAATTCACTCTAATTATTGTTAATTAATTAAAGCTTAATTAAGATTAGGCGTCATCTGTTGATGAGAAAATATATAATGTAAGAGAGAGAAGTGTTAATTATCAATTTTATTATATAAAATAAGTGTTTTACTATTACTTTATTTTATACACACATCAATAATAATATATTTTATATGCATACAAGTCCAAGACACTATGCTCTTTGTAAGCAGATATTGACGATTATGCACTATTTAAATATGCACGTCGTGTTCGTGAGAGTTATGTTTTCATTTATGAATTGAAACCTAGTATAATTTGGTATTATAACCAATTGTAATTAATTCGATTAAAAAATTTCTTTTACACAATATATTTGCTGTTATTGATTACTTAATATAATTAGGGTCAAAATATTTATTGCTTCGATTACTTACAAATAAATCTTCAGAAAAAAGTTCACCAATAAGATCGGATTACTTAAATATGCTCGTAATAATTACTTAAGGTGGGAAAATTATTAGTGATTATCTATTCCTGATATTCACCGACACGGAATATTGCACAATATTTTAATTATGAAGCTCAGTAATATAATCCACTGTCTTCAAATTAATCGTTTGATGTTACTAATTCAGGATCTTGAATCAGAAATAGTTTTTCCGGTTACCATAAAAATAAAAATATGAAGCCATTTTTATTTTTTATTTTTATATTCTCAATTTTCATTTTTCGTAAAATTTTACATTATGATTAAAAAAACAGTCAAAATGTGTTTTTAATTATAATCTGATAATATTATATTCAAATATTAATTAATTTATTTATTTAAATTGAAGATCGATGATATTTTAATTTTTATAAAATATATGATATAGTTTTATAAAAAATAAAATGAAAATTATAACTTATGAATATAAAGTGATATAAATTTTTGAAAACACAAACCAATGGAAGCATGGAGGATGTAACCAATTTTATTAAAAAGTAATTTTAGAGTATATCTTTTTACAAAAATAAAAATAAAAAATACATAAAAACATATATTCCTATGACGTATAAAATTTGAGAAAGTTGATTGGCATGTTGATGGCGTGCCCAATGTCGAGGAAATGCGGTACGACATCCGTCGAGCGCCACTGTCGTTTTCCCAAATGTCGCAGGCATATCGTTGAAATTCTCATTTTTGTAATTTTTCCATGGAAAGCCGACCCTATATAGCCAATTTTTCCCATTTGCCGCGGAAAAGTTTATGGACATCCCATCATGCGAGGCTAAATTTTTTAGATTTCTGATTTAAGGTTCTTTTGAAGGTTCGGTTCGGATTTTTTGTTAAACCCGTGTTTAAGGGTCGATTTTAGGGGATAATTCTTGTGTATTAGTGTTAATACAGTTGTTATCTTGTAAATCTCGCGAATACAATCCTTGTATTGTAAATCTTCCAGATAATTGTTTACCTTGAATCTTATTGCTGAATTATTGATTAATTAGTTACTATGTTAGCTAACTATTCATTACTTACTTACTTAGTTGAATGGTTGAATTGTTGATTAATTAGTTACTAGGTTAATTATTATTGTAACAAATGTAGTTTTGAACCTATATAAAAATCTTGCTTAAATACTCAAAAATATTTTTTATAATTTCTGTCGAAAACCCCATCGGCATGTGGTATGCCCATAAAATTTATGCGGTATTTTCGGCATGCGGCATGTTTTTTTTTTTTTTTTTGGATTTTCTCGTCGGCAAGCGGAATGCCCGTAAAATGGAAATTGCAAAACAGCATCGGTAAGAGACATTTAACACCTTGATATAGAGCACGTCCTAACCCTTAAAAATCAAATAAGCAAAATATTTTTTAGTATTGGACATCAATCGGGCCTTGGAGCCCAAGGCTCGATAGCTAGTTTAGACCAATTGGTTTGAGCTTGGGACCAAGCACGCATCTGTAGTTTAAGATTAAGATAATGAATCTTCTTGTTCAAACAAGGACAAAAGAGATAATAATAATAATAATAATAATAATAATAATAATAATAATAATAATAATAATAATAATAATTTGAATTTAAATTAAGTGTTTATATATATAATGGCAAATTACTCATGAGGATAACTTATGATTCCTTTTTTTTTTTTAGATCTAAAATACGGATTAAGAATTATCACTTAAGAAATTGTACCACGGATTATAAATTCAATTATTATTGAGAAGCACGTACTCTAAGTAAATCAGCCTCTTGATTTGCACTCCAATAATATATTTTGATCATGTTAGCTTTTGAAAATGATTGTAAACTTTAAGAGCATACAATTTATATATTCACCAAGAAAATATTTCGCCAACTATAGTCATGACATGTCTTAATGGAGAAGTAAACGCTTTAATGATGTTATGAGGTGTGATTTCCTTTAAAAAAAATTAAAAAAAAAAAAGAAAGAAAAAAAAGACATTTTAATAGTACCGATGACGAGGGTGATAAATTATATTCAATTGATGAAAATTTGTAAAAATAAAAATAAAAATAAAAATCGTATAATTCAATAATATCACATTTTAATATCGAATTTCTATTTTAATAACCGCGTGACCTTATTTTTTGCCTCGTGGCATTATTTTTTTTGGCTTTTGCCCTTGAGTCCAATAAATGACATGATAAGATTATGATATATGTATGATGCTTCTTATATTATTATAATTAGGCAGAACATATGATATATACACGTCGTGACTCTATGATTATCTTACAAAATTTTGAGCCCAATAGTATGTCTTATTTTAATACAAAATTAATATTTCGTGGAGTTGTAAAAGGCAAATCTTCTATTAAAGTCGTGCTTTTGTACTTTGTTTTATTAGATCATTCAAAATGAATTATATATATATATATATATATATATATATAATATTCCTCGGTGAAACATATAATTACATTTTGTGTTTTTAGTGGAGTGACTATATAGGATTTTTCTATAACTTTTTTCAATCCCGACACGAAAATCACGGGATATCATCGAAACAAAGATCTAAAATAATTTCAAAAATTAAGAGAGAGGTTTCGATACATTTCTAGACTTCTGGTACTTTTCCAGCAGTTGAAATCTTGGCCGAATTCTCCTCAGGGCGCAAGCGAATTATGGCGTCAGGATTTGGATCGTAGCTTCACAAATGTAAAGCCTCTACCTCGTCCACTACGTCGCTGCAGGAACGTTTGATAGACCGGAAATCTTCTTATCAAACAGCTAGGTATTCCTCGATGATTGGACAGCAAACCAACGGATGCACGGGGAGGAGAAAATTGCACCTAGGGATGCTAGAGGGGGCTGCGAATTTACTCTGGCTTTCGAGATTAGGGTTGGTCGAATTATGACGTATATGTGGGTATAAATAGCCCACATAGGTTAATGACCTTATGAGCTTTTTGGCCTAGCAAATGGGCTTAAGCCCATTAGGTCATTATTAATTAATTATGTTAATTAATTAATATCCTCATAATTAATTTACAAGCCCGAGTGGGCCCGTCACTAAACATTGTAGTTGGGTCCAACCCGAAAAAGCCAGATGGGCCTAAATCCCGATTCAGATATTTCCTACACTCTAATGCCAAGATTATAAATATACGCAATTTTTGTGTCCCAATAAAATTTAACCAAGAATCTCTTGAAGAATTTGTAGTGGGTATCACTTAGATCGAACAAACTTGATTGATTACATTTTGTATTAAAAAGGACAAAAACTACACGATTGATTACCCTCAAATAAACTCAGATTACATTTTTAAATTGAAAATATTATGACTAAATGATCATTCTTAAAAAAAAATGATTCAGATGAGGTCTTTACCTCTTGTTAATTATATAAATAATAATTAATATTATTTTAGTATTATCCTTCCTTCCACTAAAAAACTGAAACAACAATAAATTCTCACTATTGTTCCTTTTCATTAGGCGTGAAACCGGAATCGAGAACCGTAAAATTAGTTTTTTTCCATTCCTGTTTCAAAAATTTGAGAATTTTTTTTCGTACCGGTTCCAGTAACGGTTCCTGGATTTAAATTTCCCTGTCCCGGTTCCGGTAACGGTTCTGATTCTAAATGTCTCGGTTCTGATTCCGATTACAGTTCCAGTTCTAAAATATTCCGGTTCCGGTTCTAAATTTTCAGGTTCTAAAAGTGGTTTATTTAAAAGTGACATGTAGTTTTTTTAAAAATCTGTGATAAAAACTACACATAGAATAAAAACGATAATAAAAATATATATTACACTAAAAAGACATACTAAAATCTTAAAAATGACATGTAATCTAAAACCGAAATCGGTACCAAAAATTGGGAAATATTTTTTATTTATAGGTTCCGGTTCCCAGTTCCGAAAACCGAGCACCAAGAAATACCGATTCCCGGTTTTAAGTTAAATTTCTCAATTTTTTTTTAAAAAAAATTGGTCTAAGACGGAACCGAAACTGGGAACTGTTACAAAATTTTCATCCTTACTTTTCACAGCAGAAAGAGACCAATACACTTGTCGTCGTTTCAGCTCTGTACGAGTTTTCAGTTTGAAGGAATGTGGATATAAAATCTATATAATTGATCATCAGACATTTTAGCCACTCAACACTAATCAAGTCATGAAGATAGTGACAAACTGCCACGTTCGATGCTGCAGTATAAACTATATCAGATAAAATAATAACAAAAAATCTATTTCTTAGAAGTATCAAGTCAAAAGCGTATAATGTTGTAACCATTTTGCTATAAATAAGGTGCTTAACATGTTGCATGACATACATATGAGAAGAGAATGTAGTAAGACAAAATAATTTTAAAACAAATCCTATAAAAGTTGAGGACCAATTTATAATTTCTGGGTCAGAAATCTAGTTTTTTCTCCTTTTATTTTTAAAGCATGGATTTTGTTGGCGCAAGTCTAATTTAAATTAAGAAGAGAAAAAAACACTTAATTTTATAGGATTAATCTTTGCATACAAGTCTGACCCAGGCTTTAAGCGAGCAAGGCTACACTTCAAGCGCCTAAATATAAGGATCTCAGAGTTTTGATATATATTATTTTATACTTAATTATAAAAGAAAGAAAAAAATAAATTTTAAATATTTTAAAGACCCAAAAATTCACTTAGCTAAGGTCCCGACAAAAAACGATAATCTCATAACCGGCTCTGGTGACATGTATAGTCGAAGTGTACTCAATTAAATTTATATAGATCCAAATTGAATACAACTTGAATATATACGACACCATTAACCTTTATAAATCCGCACTTTACGTTTGTTTTAGGAGAAGACGAGAAGAGTAAAGAGAAAAGAGATGAAAATAGAAGACTACCTCTCAACTAGTTGGGTTTAGTGGGCCAGACTTAAACTAAAGTGTGAGAACAAAATCTAACATCAACCCCGTAAACGATACATGATCGCACAATGATTTTATCAATGTTATAATATGTTAATCCATATAATTAATCTAGCCTATCTTCAATTAGACAATGTCTGAATTCATGAATCTTTCGCACGTAGCCAGTAGTATTATGTCGAAGTTGAGAAGAGATTGCACCACAGTAAAAACCGAGTTTGCACAATAAGTATTTTCCGTCGTGCAAACGTGTAAGAAGAAGTTAGGCCTCCGCCACAGCGACTATACTTGAATCTCGCTTTCGAAGCACTCAGATGAGCGTTCGCCGCGGCTTAATCTTCATCTCCCCCATATGACACTTTGTAAAAAAAACCATCGTGTAAGATATTTTCTTTTTGTTGGGATTTTGATCAAGGTTTGGAACACACAGAATATTCTATCTTGACCCAGCTTTACAGATTATAGTCATAATAAATACGCATATACAATTACACGCGCGCGTTCACAACGAAACTCCGAGAATAGTGTTGAACCACGAACAGAGTCTCAGAAACGCCTCACGACAATCTTTCCCTCTTCATCTCTCCAATACAATACTCTCTAATCATTTTAAGATTCTCGTGCTGTGTCAATCAGCCCTATTTATAGTCAACTAGACAATAATGCCCTTGCCTTAACCGATTTTACCGACTTTTCTCCTAGCCAATAAAATAACTATTTCTAACGGCCAATTTTTAATTCTTTCAATTTTGCCATGGCGGACATTTTCGTCTCCTCGGGGAATGTGGTCCGAAGCGAAAACCCGAGTTTTGTAGAGACTCGGACTTTGAATATGACGATAAAGTAGTTGTATCGTTTGATTGATCTTTTACCAGTAACCCTTGCAAGAACATTCACCACCTTCAAAATGACGAAATCTATTCCTATCTCTCACAACGATCACTCTCTCAAACACCTTCGAGATCATCTTCGTCACCTCATGGCAGTCCCAACAAACCCTAAGGTTCTTCACAATCCGAATCGGGACGCCTTCTCCCAAACTGACCAAACCGAACGCGATCGCAACTTTTTCGCTGTGCCGCCTCAAAGCGTCCTCTTTCTCCTCCTCTTCTATGTCAAACATCACGGGGTTTGTGTTCACTACGTAGCCGGATAGACTCAGCCTCCTCGAGATCTCTCCCAGCATCGCCTCGATCTCCTCGTATCTGGGGTGGGACTCGTCCCCGACGAAGAACTCGTGGACTTCGCCACCGACCTCGATCACGCTGCAACCGGGGACCTTTCTCAGGCCTTTCGCCTTCATGAACTCGCGAACGCTGCTCGCTTCGTGCCAATTCTTCGAGTCGGCGTGCATGTTTGACAGAAGGACGAAAGCCCCGTGGTTCCTCGCCTCGAGCTCCGTTATCTTCCTCGACACAAACTTGCCCAACTCCAAGTCATTGTGCATTCTACAAGCGTTGAGCAAAGCTCCCCAAGCACCAGCATGAGGCTTCATGGGCATGCTCTTTATACAGGCCATCGCTTCCTCTAACCGCCCCGCCCGCCCGTACAAGTCAACCACGCACCCGTAGTGCTCGGCCCGAGGCTCAATCTTGTAGATTTCTCTCATCGCACGGAAATGCTTGAGACCCTCGTGGACAAAACCAACCACGCTACATGCTCGCAAAACTGCCACAAACGTCGCCTCGTCGGGCCGAAATCCCTCTCGGGTCATGAGTGAGAAGAGGCGCAGACAGTTTTCTCCGAGCCCGTTCACTGCTAGTCCACGTGTACAGGTTCCTCTCCTTCATCCCGTGAAAGACTTCCATTGCCTTGTTCACGTCCCCGCATTTCGCGTACATGTCGAGAAGCGCGGTTTCTAAGCTCACCGTCACTCTTACCTTGCTCTTTTTAATATAAGCATGGGCCCACCTTCCTTGTTCCAACGCGCCGAGGAGTGAACAAGCCGAGAGAACCGAAACCAACGACACCTCGTTCACCCTCACGCCTTCCTCCTGCATTGACCGGAACAGCGCCAGAGCCTCCCGGGGCTCCCCGGCCCAGACATAGCCAGAGATCATCGCGTTCCACGCAACAGGGTCTCTATCCGACATACCATCGAACAGCTGCCGGGCGAGCCCAACATCGCCAAATCGCGCACAAGCACCGATCATCGCAGTCCGGCAAACAACATCGGGTTTGAGAATTACGACGAAGACGCGGCGGCACGAGGCGAGACAGCCCGCCTCGGCGTACATGAAGATCAGCCCGCTCTGCACGTGCGCGTCGCCGTCGAGCCCGCGCCTGATCGCCGAGCCGTGCACTGCCTCGCCGGCGTCGCGCGCCGCGAGCTGCGCGCACGTGCGGACCAAGAAGGTGAGCGTGTACCGGTCCGGCGAGGCGACCTTCCTGAAGATTTCGAAGCTCGTCTCGCGTGGAGCTCTTGGAGTAGGCTCTGATGACGGAGTTGAAGGCGAAGATGGTCGGGTTTTCGGGTCGGGTCAAGAGTCGGGTCGAGTAGTCCAAGTGGGTGGGGCTGTGAACGGCTATGGTGGCGATGAACTGGCCCAGAAGGTGGCTGTCCTTGAGGAGGCCGTTGACCAGGAGTTGACCGTGGATTTGGGTCAACTCTCGGAGAGTGGTGGCGGAGTCAACGAGGGAGATTGTTGTGTGCTTCGCGATGCACTTTAAGGAAATCATGACTGATTGATTCAATTCAATTGTCTCAGCGCAACGAACAATCGCATATTCATCAGCATCATTATAGAAATCAACAAACTAGTAAAAACGACAAGAAATATAGAAACGACATAATAAGTGTAAGTTATGTAATGCCAACGACAAACTAGTAAAAAATAACTTATTATGATTATCATATTTTTTTCGGTCTCTACTATGAACCAGCTAGTAAAATTAATAATTTGGTAAACTTATAAGATAATAATTTTTAAAATGAGAATATAAATTGACCGTTCAAATTAATATAGGAATAACATTACATAAGAGCATCTCCAACCACACTGCAAAACGTCATTTTAGTGTGAAAATCACACAATATTAATTCCAACCGAACTGCATATTTTACACTATTTTAGTGGGATTCCTTCATATTGCAACAGTGTAGCACCAAATTTGGTGCAAGACTATAGCGAACGGCAAAAACCTTTTAACATTATTTTATTGCTCTTTGCTTGGTTATAATAGGTTCTATATAATATATTTAGTATAAAAGTTATAATTAAGAGGATAAGTATTGTATCTTGTAAATGTGATTTTCTTTTGTACAATTAAATATACCAAATATTTAACATTATATAAATTTATTATTGACAAATGTTAATATTCGATAAATATTTTCATGTAATTAATATTATTTTTGGCAAAATAATTAATGAGATACAAAGACTGAATTTTTATTATTTAACTAATAAATATTTAATGTTGTTAAAATTGACTGTTCTATGAATGACTTATATAATATATATAAGTTACTACAGAAATTGATTAAGGAAATACATACTAAAGCTCAATTAAAACATTAGAAGCATAAATTACATAATTAAAACCAAACAAACCAACAAAACATAAAAACTAAACTCAACAAGATAGTTCATAAAGGCACAAAACAAACTAAAATAATAATCTAATAGCCAGGAAAATTATCTCCAGCTCCGCTAAGATAATTATAATACTGAGTAAAATTGTCTTGGTTTCCATCTTGAGCTTGTTCTCCTTGGGCTTGATCTCCTTGATTACGAGATGCTCGATATTGAGATCCATGATATTGAGAACATTCTCCTTGTTCTCCCAACTAGTTTGTTTGTGCTCTTTTTCTAAAAATCTTTTCTCTTTCATTTTCAATATAAGCACGTGCCGCTGGATCAGTAATAGAATTCAAATCCGCAAATATTATTTTATTCTCTTCTTTCATTCTTGCCCTCTCGACCTTCTGTCTCTAAATTTCATTTCTTTCCGAAGTGCCTTTAGTAATAGCTTTGATGAGTTTATCATTTTGCTCCATCATTTGTTTAAATTGTTCGTCAGATTGTTGTTTTCTTTTTGCTTTTTTCACACCCATAGGTCTTGTAGATAAATTAAACGGGGCTTCTTCATCATTCAGATTTAGATCAATTGAATTCATACCGGGAGATGGCGATGACTCAAGATCATTTGAAAGTGAAGGAGACAACGTGAAATTATGACCTTCTTCTTGGAATGTAGTGGGTGTACTAGATGTGTTATTTAAAAATTTCTCAATACCTTTAAGGATAGGCCACACGTGGTCGAATTTGAATCCTTTGATGTATTTGACATATTGTGCTAATAACATCTTCGCTTGGTTTAACTGATTAAAAATTTACAACAAAAATATTTAAATATGTAAGTTAGTAAAATAAATATATAAAATAAAGATTAAGTATGCATACAATATAATATACTTACAATGTCTTGTTCCGAAGCACCACTAGGATTCTTATTTTCAATCTGGTTAACACACCCCCTTAGCTTGGAAACTGCAGAAAGAATTGTTGTCATTCGAGTTTGTAAAGATCTTTTTGGTCGTGGTTGACGACTGAAAATCTCAGATTTTTTATATTCAGACTCCACTCTTGCCCAAAACTGATCTTTTGATTGGTTTATACCAATGATTGAATTTTGGGAAACATCAAGATACACATGACATAAGTGTTTATCTTCTTCAATAGAGTATGAAGAAGAATGACTTGAAGCCATTTTGGAAATGAGTTTAAGATGTGTGATAAATGAAAGAGTAGTATACATATATATAGGAAAAATGAAACCACAAATCCACGGTAAGATCTTGGTCAAAGAAATCTAACGGTTTAGATCGATCCGTTTTTTTATGAATATAATATGATGTGACCAATGAATCCAACGGCTTAGGGTGTGTGTTAACCAGATTGAAAATAAATGGAAACTGGAAATGGGTACCAACTCTAATCTTTGCACTACGCTAAATTGAATTGTATACTTTATCAAACGCCTAGCTAGACTTTATATATTGTGTGTGTGTATCCTAATTATACTTGTATATTACCTATCAAATAAAACAATTAATGTTATGTATCGTTGGTATTTGCAAGATCGATCCCTTGATGTTATTAATAAAATGGGAACGATTTATTATTAAAGGCTTTAATGTAGTTTGTATCTCTTTTAAAATCAAATTAGTATGGAATATGAATATACTAAAAAAAAATTGTTTGCTAGTTTTGATTATTCTGTAAAATATTTTATTAACTTATACATAAATTAATAAATTATTGATTTAAATATTAATTAATATTCTAATAATATAATAAATTTTAATAGTCCCAACTCACAACCATATTAATTTATAAAAGTTATAATATAACTTTGTGGCAAGGGTTTTATTTTTTATAGAGCCGTCGCAAGCTTCAAACTAACGTTCAAAATAATTATTCGAAATAACAAGTATCATTTAATTATTATCTTGAACTCATTTAAATTACATTTATGAAACCATTAACATGTTTTTATTTAAGATTTAAATTACAATAACATATATTGTAACAAACCTTTAGTAATTCCGTAATTATCGATTTAAATTACAATAACATATATTGTAACAAACCTTTAGTATTTCCGTAATTATCGTTAATGGAATTTCTATTATGGGTGAGTGTTCATTAAATTTTTGCAAGTCATAAGAGTGAACATTACAATATGTCAATGATACAAGTTAAAATAAAACTTAGTCATTCCTTAAAAATAAAAACTTACTCGCATAAGATGATGTTTTAGCTATCTCGGTTTCTCCACAATTTCTATCTATCGATAAAATATTTTAAATAATCGGTTTTTCCATGATTAAAGTTCATAAATATCTTACGTTATGCTTTTATTTTTCTCTTTTCAATACTCAAATATAATTCGAACCATATCATTACTAACCCGACACTATTAAACTTAATCAGCTGTACCTTAGATATTATATTATAATCGTAATATAAATAATCGTTAAATTGAATAGAATAATTAATTATATGTACTAAGAATAATATAATAACTACTATAAGTATTAGTGTTTTATTTATTTACATATGCTTGTGAAGAACTTATGACTAATTTATGAATATTATGATATATATATATATATGAGATTACATTTAGACTATATAAATTAATTATATATTTTTTTAAATTCTTATATAAAATTTGTTGATAAACTCATCGATGACCACTGATAAGTAGCGATAACGATAAACTTCTTATGAGTTATCCGTTAAATCTAGAGCCAGTTATGGGCTAAGTTCTACTAAGCCCTGACCGTAAGCTAACCCATTAATACTTTCACAAATTAAGGGGCTCAAAAAACATTTTTATCTAAAGCTTTTGTTAATATTTTTTGACATATACTAGTGCCACCTAGGGTCACCTATAAAACTCAGAACCGACCTTGGTTTGACTGTTACCACTTACCAAACGATAAAATCCAACCATCCATAAACCGACCAAAACGATAACTTTAATTCTTGGTCACATGTATCAAACCATAAGTGACTCTTACATCCAGGGGCGGATTTATGAAGGCCCTAGCGGGGACGGCCGCCCCCACTTGATTTGAAACGCGTTATTTTCAATAAAAATAATAATATAATTTTATTAATATATATAAAATGTATCAAAACAGACAAAATTGATATTGTGGTGTAGTGGATATTAAAATTTAATTTTAATTCTCTTCCTTGGAGACCAAGGTTCAATTGCCATCAACTTTTTTTTTTATATATATTTATGATATCTATATTAGTATTAATCTCTTTACATAAAAATTATTTTTTTATTATATATTATGTACTAATTTTCGTACAATTGTATCACTAAATATTTTATCGATTTATAAAAACTAATTATAAAAAATACTTTTAATAATATATCATATTCTAAAAGTTCTGACTTAATTTTTTTCGCCGCTTCTTGTAGAAATCCTGGATCCGCCCGTGTAGTTACATCTGCATTCATAATATGAAATTTCTATACAGCTTTACAGCAAATAGATCAGTCAACGACGAAAGTTACCATTGCGTACGATCATCATATATATCTCTTCATGGTAAAAAAAATAAAATCGAGTTTCTTTTTCACCCCATCTGATATAAAAAACATAAAATAATAATAGCACTATCGCATAAATGCCATACTCAAACCCAACCTCTAGAGATTACTACTGTCTGTGAATTAATGAGTTACAGAACGGATATATATATATATATATATATATATATATATATATATATATATTATATACTAGTGAAAGGTCAACTTTGTCGTCGTTTCTCCATTGGCCTGTGTATATGTACATTGCATCTGAGAAGACATTAATGGCACTTAATACACAGCTTTGCTAGTTGCAAGGTCAGTGATTTTTTAATACCTTCGTTCAAACTTCAAACTCACCATTCTATTCCAATTCAAGTTTGAACCATATATGGTTGGCTACCCACTCTCCCTAAATACATAAAGATAAGTTATTTTTTTACTTTTTTTTATACTTTTTATTTTTAAAACAACCAAAATTTACCATTTGATTTGAGTATAATTTAACAATACTACATTTTATGTGGTACGTGTTGGTCTATGTTTTGTCAAAAATAAAACTAGAGGTATATAAAATAAAATTATAAAATTATGAATAAGAGACAATTCTGTATATTAAAAAAAATAGTATATATATATATATATAATAAAAATAAAAAAACTATACCTTGAGATAAATTTTAGTTGCTTTTGAAAACGAAGAGTATTTTTTACAAAAAAAAATAAAAATAGAAAGTATATAAATGTAAAATTAATTTAAAATTAATATTGATCTACATGTATTTATTGGCAATTTGTATTGTATTGGTTCAACTCATTAACATCACATTTATGGAAGCAAACACGACACGTTAATACGTAAGCAACGTTACGTAATAATAAGGTGTATTTAAAAAAAATATTTTTATGATAATATATTTGTCTAGTCTATTCATAAATGCTAATATCTTTGTTAATAATTACGAAGAAAAATGCATATTGTTGTTTATATCTTAAAGCTAAAAGGACGAATTAATTGTAGTTCATGAACACAATTCCATATGTATAGACAAAGTCAAAGTTTTCAAATTTTATACAAAGGATTAATCATCAATCTATATATAGTATATTTCAGAAGCAACCTCTTAGCCTCATAAATTAATAAACAGAATAACATAACTAGTCATGAAAAAATCAACGGAACCATAAATTATATTGCTCGCCGGTGATTAGTATGATCAAAGAGTCTTTAATTTGGATATGATTATTATTTAAACATATATATATACGTACATATATTCATACACTCCTATGAATTATAATTTATGTTTTGATAATTAACCAGATGTGATTGTATATTTGTTTGTATATATATATATATATATATATATTTGTGTACAATCTTCTGTAATAGTATGGCAGGTGACATATATAAATGTGTAGAAAGTGGTTTGAAAATTATGGCTCTATGGATAACATACGGTAAACTGGTAATGCCTCTTGCGTAATTAATTGTATTTTTCAAAATCCTAAACCAAGTCAAGACATTATTCATTTTATAATATATTGTACAACTATAATATCTCATATAAACTAAAATTAATACAGTTATATGTATGTCATATGGTATAATATACATATGCGAATAGCCATTGAAAAAGACTAGTACGGAGAAGCGCAAATGATCGTCGAAGTGGAGCCCGAATCACCGTCAAAGTTGAATCAAAAGAGAGTGAGAATCTCAAGAATATGAGATTGAAAAAGATAACGAAACGTCGAAGTGGAGCCCGAATCGCCGTCAAAGTTGAATCAAAAGAGAGTGAGAATCTCAAGAATATGAGATTGAAAAAGATAACGAAAAAATAAAAATAAAAAATTCTAAACTACATCAAAATCCTAATAATAATTTGAATCCTAAAATCCTAATATATGTTCGGGAATCGCATTTTGGAATCTAGGAATTTCAGGCTTTGTCCAGATCTCAGTTCCCAGACTAAAAAACTACACATCATGGTTCCCATTCTTAAATGATTTTCCAGATATAAGACTAGAATTACCTCAAGAAAGGAATAAAACAATGACAAAATTAAGAACTGAGTGAAAGAAAGAAAAAATTGAGTCCTGTTTCTTAGCCTTTTACATTAAATCAATAAGTTTCGCCATTTATATAAGTTATTATATTGTAACTATATACATAATTGCATAATATCTTCTTACTTTAGATTTTATTTGGACATTGTACAAAATTTTGCTTCGAAACGTCTTCAAATTTTTATCCTTTTCAAAGATACAATCAAGGTTCAACTTACCGAATTTGCTGAGAAATCGCTTGTCGTTTTCGACGGATTTATCGATAGCTTGCCGATTAATCGACGGAAAACTTATAATATATTGTAGCTTATCGTTACCGACACTTTTCGATGATTATCGACGGATTATCGACACTTTTTGATACTTTTCGCCGGAAAACTTATAAAATATTTTTAAGCTTATATTTGTCTAATTTTAAAATAGTGTGTTAACATTTTTTAAAAATAATAGCATGCCATTATATTTATTGGCTCTATCCTAATCTCTAATAGCACATCATGATATCAAAAATAATATCATACACAAACATATGTAAATAAAATCATACACAAACAAATATAGTTCCATCACTTAAACTTAGATGACTTTTGCCGCAATTATGAGAAAATCTGAATTAAGCTCAATCTGAAAATAAATTAAACCAAAATCTCATATTATTATTTCAAAAAATATTTAATCAATGAAAACACCAAAAAAAAAATGAATAGATTACCTCACAAATCACAAAAGATAAACTTAGAAGACTTTTGCCGCAATTATGAGAAAATCCGAATTAAGCTCAAATATTCAAAAAAATATATATACCAAAATCACAGATTCATATATCAATAAATAATTAATGAAATAGAAACATAAAAATTTGAATAAATTACTTCAAAAGTTAAAAAATATAAATTTCTAGACTTTTTACACAATAAAGTCTTGTAATATGAAAATTCAAGAGCTCAAAGGCTCAAACATTCATATTTCTTAGTAATTATAATATTTTGAACCTTATACAATCAAGAAATCATAACAAAATATGTACATTTCTAGTAAATTCCTAAATTCAAAACTTTATATACTTTTGCCTAACAAGCATAATAATCCGAATTCAACGTAAATCTAACAAAATAATTATAAAATAAGTCATCAAAACATGTTTTCATTAAAAAAATATTCATAAGAATGCAAAAAAAAAAAAAAAAAACAGACAAAAGATGATAAATTTCCAATCTTTACTTATTTCTAAACATAAATCTCATATGAAACTAACTCTTTATATTTGAACTCGTGAAAATGCCCTAAAGATTGTATAAATGAGTATATATCAAAGAAGAAATGATTGATTCATATAGATTTAACATTATAAGTCATTAATTTACCAAAAACTACAAAAAAAATTCCAAGAAATTCGGTTTAAAAATGAATAAATCAAAACTTTAGAAACTTATACCAAGAATCGATTAATCATTGAAAATATGAGAATCTATCGAAAAAGTGGCAACTTACCAATCCGAAAATCAAGTTTTTGTATAAGATTTGGTCGTCGGTTGTGGAAAAGATCGAAAAGTCTCACTTTTCCACTAGTATGCTCAAAAATCGTATAATTATACCTAAAAATTAAAAAAAAATTATTGACCAAAAAGTACCAAATTTTTACACTGCAAAAACCAAAAATTGACTGGTAAGATGCTTTTCGATTTTTGCGATTTTCACCGAAAATCTCATAAAACGATAACAAGTGTGACCGAATATTTACCGATGACTACCGGTAAGACCGAAAATCGTCGAAAGTCGAACCCTGGATATAGCTAATATGCTGGGGAAAAAAAACAGAACAGAACTCTCTTAGAAATATATTTTCTTCAATATCTACATCAAGTTGCATATTATAATTAGGAGTTAAGATTTTCAAACACGTTATGGCTGTTCAATCCTTAACTTTAAATCATAATATGGTTCCCTTATTTTCAAATATTATGGTGAGTGTGTTTATACATTTAATGTGATTGAATTAAATAGATATCTAATCATAATATAATTTAGGGCTGCTGTAAAAAAAAAAAAAGAAAAAAAAAAGACCGAATATTTTGTTATCAAAGACTTTAAAGACTAAATATTAGGGTCAAGGTCCGAAAAATAAGGTTTTCGGTCTATTTGGACCGCATTAGGTCTTTGGTATGCGGTTTTAAATTTAAGAACCGGTATCAAAGACTCATTTATACCGAAAACCTTATTTAATTATTATTTTATTTTATTAACGAATTGTTATAGTTATAAGGTAATTTCTATAATTAAATTTGACATACTATATTGTTTATGATGTATTATGTCCTCATCACAAATAGAGAAACAATGTATGTTCTTACACTTTATCTGGAGTATCGCACCGTCATTTTTTTTGTGTCTTTTATGTATTATTTTGTTCAAAATAAAAAAAATTATTAACGAAGATAAAGTTTCATAAGATACTACAATAAATAAAAAATCCAATTGGGTCCAAAACCGAATATAAGACCAATTTTCGGTCCTAAACAAGGTTTGGTAGAAATGGTTATTGATCTAAAAAATGGGGTCTTCTATTTTCAACTTTAAAAATTCGTATATTAAGATCTTTGTCATTTTAAGAGTAAAACTGATACCAAAAACCCTATTATAGATCCCTAATAACAGGGGCGGAATCATTGTATTAACGAAGATAAAGTTTCATAAGATACTGTGTTTACAATAAAAAAAAAAACTAGTGGTATTATTATACAATTTTGAATAATTTTAGTGTAAATATACATAAAAATTAACCCCCAAAATTTCTCAAAAATTTAAATATAACTCCTCCAAGTGTAATATTTGACAAAAAAAGATCTAAGTATTTAACCCCCCGAGATGAAAATCTTGGTTCCGCCACTGTCTAGTAGTACTGTTAATGCGTAAAAATGGTTTTAACTTAGATTCGGATCCAAGGTTTGGCTCTCGAGTTGGACCTGCTGAACACGTGAATAATTGAATGTTGAGTTAATGCGGGTTGACTGATGATCGTCAAAGCTGGAGGCGAATCCATCGTCTTGGATGAGTCTCCGGGCCGTTCTTGGTGATCCTTGGCGAACTTCCTTCTTTGGCGAGTTCCTCGTCGGGGCAAAGTCCTTGTATTGGCGAAGCTCCTCGTCGAGGCAGAGGTCTTGTCTTGGCAAGGTCCTTGTCTTGGCGAAGTCCTTGTTTAGGCGAACTCCTGTCTTGATGAAGCTCCGAGATGTTCTTAATGATCCTTCGTGATTTCCCTTCCTTGGCGAGCTCTTATGGCGAGGCAAGACCTACAAAAAAGGTAGATCGGGCCTGTGCCCCGTCACTTATGGTTGGGCAAGGCTGCCTATGTATCTCAGTTTAAGATAATCAGGTCCCACGTAGTTCAGGGTGAATGATGATGTGGTTTGACTCGTCGGAAGTGCCGATGTTGGCGGTGCGGGGGTGGCCCTTGGTCGAATGGCGAGGGTATTATCGGCAAGTGATGCTCCTGGTCAACCTCGTAGGTGTCTGCGTCTAGCGCGTTGACCTGGCGAGGGATGCCGCTTGTCAACCTCGTAGGTGCCCGCGTCTACGCGTCGACCTGGCGAGGGACGCCTCTTGTCGACCTCGTAGGTGTCCCCGTCTACGCGTTGACCTGGCGAGCGACACCTTCATCGACTCGTCGAACAACCCCTCTCAGGCAAAACTCAATCCCTTGACCAATCCCAACTCTTATTCAAACCTTTCCTCCTAAGGGAGTAGGCGAATTTCAAGAAAGAGAAAATAGAGCGAGAAGCTCTGGAGGCAATTGTGAGTGAGTGTGGAAATAGGACGAGAATGCTCCTATTTATAGGAAAACCAACTCCATATAACTGCGCAGGAGGGGCCTGCGAATTTCTCGTTTGCCAGAGGGGCTTGTCGCGGCTCCTTGCCATGTCGAGGGGCTCGCCAATGCTCCATAGTTCGTCCTTGATGTCTTCCAGGTGTCCGCGCGCGAGCTTATATGTTGAGTCCGGGGGAATTTGGGGGACTTCTCGGGGGTCTTCATAAGCTCGGATCTCCTCGTCGTGTGGAATAGTTAAGAGTTATCCCTTCGTTAAGTTGTGTCGAGGTGCTTGCCAGGGCAAGGGGATTGCCAGGGCGATGTACTTCGCCAGGGGCTCGTTAGGGCGAGGGGTTCGCCGGGCTCGCCAGGGGCTCGTCGGGGGGACCTTGCCAGGAAGCTCGTCATGGCGAGGTGTTCGTCAGGGCAAGGTACCTCGCCAGGAGGTGCCTTTTTTATCAAGGGCTTTGTCGTCTTCGCCTTTTTAGCTCCGGGCCTCACCAAATGTCTTGGGTCGTGGGCCTTTGGTCTTCGTCTTCGCCTTCTTAGCTCCGGGCCTCGCCAAATGTCTTGGGTCGTGGGCTTCCGGTCTTCGACTTCGTCGGTGGGCTTTGACTTTTACTGATGAGCTTTGACTTTCGTCGAAAGGGGCATAATTTTTATATGTTCCAAACAATGCACATAACAACTACTAATACCATGAAAGAAAAAATCGTGTTCGAAGACGATTCACGGAGAGAATAATTAAGCAAGATTAGTACGTGCATTAATTTATATTATAAAAGCCTAGGCCTCGTTTCCTTAAAAGGAGTTGAAATCCAATCAATCATGATTTCCTGGACCACTATACTATATTTAGCCTGTTTTCATCTACGTAGACTTTTTTGTCAATAATTAAGTCGTTTCAACTAATTACTAATTAAATATGTTTTAGTAATAGTTTGCTTTATTGTGATTTGTGAATAGGAAATGGACTCATAACTTCAAATGATCTTTTATCACGAAAGCTTGGGTGTTCATCAATGGCTTCAAAGCATGGTATCATACGTCATGGCAAGTTAATGCAAAGATGTCAACCCTTGCGATCAAAACATGTTTTCATTTTTGGTAAATATCATATTAGTTAATTAGCTGGCATTTGTTCAAACACTTAGACTTTGGACCCCACTAGGGTTGACTTTTTTTTAACATTGTTAACTTTGGCTAATATCCGAATCAGGAGAGACATGCATGCATTCATTATATGATAAATCCCAAGATCAAGTACGCTAAAAGATATCGTGTCGTTTCTTTGATATGCATGTCGTTTCAATCTTTTTCTGAGGATGAAGGATAAAATAGAAAGAACAAGAATTGCAGAAGATTAATTAGGATTTTGTAATTAATTTACTGGTCAATTTGTATTGGTTCATACCTTACTATTCTTTAAGGTAAGTTGATTATATTAGTACTGTGTTTCTGATATTTATATTTTAAATCCTATATTGTTGTGACGGAAAATCCTTCCGATGTCTCATGTTCTTAATAATATTTTAGAGATAATATCGACAAATGTACTAAAATCTATATGAAATGAGCGATTATGTACTCATGATTCTTGTTTATAAAAGTCAAAGTCCCCACGTTGATCAGTAAAAGTGTAAGGTTTGAACGTTTTGTTTTTATTTTGTCACTCTCATTAGTTTATATAATTTATAGGGTTAATTGCGGCAAAAATACCCAACCTTTAGTCAAATTCTCTGCTGTGTATACAACCTCCGTAAATGGCGGCAAAAGTACCCAAACTGAGCATTTGGGAGTTGACCGAGATTATCTATCTATGTGGCAATCAGCCTTTGCCACGTGGCATGCCACATGGCACTTGGCCGCCACGTGGCATGCCACGTAATTATTATTTTTTAAATAATTTAAAAAATATATATTTTTATTTTTTAAAGAAAATTATTTTTTATTTTTAATAAATTTTTTTTCAATAATAACAAATAATTAAATATTTATATTTAAATATTAATTATTGGTTATAATTATTTATTTTTAAAAAAGTAGGTAGAACGAAGTAATTTTCACCGCTCACGGTTCACTTGAACTCCGCTTCACGCGTCGAATAAAATTGTTTAATATGTTTAATAATAACAACTAATAAACTCATACGTAATGTTTAAAAAGTCAAGACATAATTAAATACATACCACTTATTCAAAAACAAAAAATAGTAGTCATATTTATATTTAATGAAGAATTATTTTTATTTGTTTGCATGATATTTAATTGTGTTTGCATTTTAGAATAATAATAATTGTTTAATATGTTTCTAATTTATATATTATTTAAAAAATTATCGTTAAATAATCATATGATTATTATTGGTTATATTATTAAACATATTAAGCGATTTCGTTTCACCCGTGAACCGGATCGGAGGCGGAGCTTGAGTGAACCGTGAACGGGAATTTTTTTCTTTATTTATTTCGTTTGATCCACTTTTCTAAAATGAATAATTATATTTAATAATAAAAATCAATAATGAATATTTAAATTTAAATACACATTATTGGTTATTATGGAAAAATAATTTTATTTTTTAAAATAATTAATTTTTTTAAAATAATTTTTTTTAAATAATTTAATAAAAATATTTAAAAAAATATATATTTTTTTAAAATTATTTTAAAAAATAATAATTGCGTGGCATGCCACGTGGCGGCCAAGTGCCATGTGGCAAAGGCTGGTTGCCACATAGATAGATTTTCTCGGTCAACTCCCAAATACTAAGTTTGGGTACTTTTGCCGCCATTTACGGAGGTTGTATACATAACAGAGAATTTGACCAATGGTTGGGTATTTTTGCCGCAATTAACCCTAATTTATATTGACGTGTAATAGCATTTAGTAAATTAAAATCTATCAATTAATTTAATGCATGTATAAAACACTTTGTAAATGAGAACGAATGATACATTACTATAAATTAACATGCAAGACAAATGGAGACGCTTATAAAGACTTTTACTCGACTTAAATATTTCGGTTAGTTCTTTGCTTCATTTATGAATTTCGCTAATGAATTGAGTAGTCCATCGAGAGATACAGTAATAATATTCTTCAAGAGAGTTTTTTGCGAAATGAATTCCATAAGAAAATATAGTCGAATTTGTATATTTATTTGCTTCCCAACTTCTTCTTCCTTTTATAGTTTGAAGCAAGGTTCGACTTATCGTGGATAATCGACGATTATCGGTCTTACCGATGTTTACCGATAAATAATTCACTACACTAGTTGTCGTTTTGGTAACTTATCGCCGATAATCGATAAATCATTTTCCAATGGATTATCATTTTTTGCAGTGTAAAATTGAGGGACTTTTCGGTGCAATTAAAAAAATATTTGGCAAAAGTTTACAAAGTTTTGATTTAAGCGTTTTTTCCGATTTTTTTCAAATTTGTGTGAACTTTTTGGTAAATTTAAGAGTTATAATCATAGATATGTATGCATCGTGCATTTTTTCTTTGATATTTACTCATTTTTACGATTCTTAGAAGATTTACATGAGTTCAAAACTAAAGAGTTAGTTGTTCACATTTGAGTTATATTCTTCAATGGGTAAAGATTAGTACTTTTGTGATTTTGAGTTGTTTTTTTGCATTCTTATGAATATATATTGATGAAAACTTGTTTTGATGACTTAGTTTGTAATTATTTTGTTATATTTAGAGGAAATTCAGATTTGTATGCTTGTTAGGCAAAAGTATACAAAGTTTTAAATTTTTAAATTTGCTCAAAATATAGATATTTTTTGATGATTTATTGTTTGTGTATGCTTTAAAAGATTGTAGTTAGTATTTAGTAAGAAATATGTGTTTGTTGGTGAATTTTTTAGGCAGATTAGATGATAAATCTAATCACGGCAAAAGTATTTGAAGTTGATCTTTTTGTGATTTCTGAAGTATTCTACTCATTTTTTTTGGTGTTTTCATTCATTAAATATTTTTTGAAATATTAATCTGAGTTTTTGGTGTAATTTATTTTCATATTTGACGATAATTTAGCTATTCACATAATTGCGGCAAAAGTCTTCCAAGTTTATCTTCTTGTGATTTCTCCGGTAATCTACTGACTTTTCTTACTGTTAGCTTTCATTAAATATTTATTCCTATAATAATGTGAGATTTTGGTGGAATTGAATTTGTTTTTTGAGGTAAACTTGTTTTTCGCGGCAAAAGTACCTGTTTTTGCCATTTGTCTTGCTGTTTTTAACTAGTCTCGTAATTCTTGTTTTTGTTTAGGTTAAAGATGAGTAAATACAATCTTGCGAGGGAGCATTGCACTCGCTATGGGGATCCGAGCAACAACTCCAGTTTCAAGTGCAATTATTGAGGGAAGGAGATCAAAGTTGGCGGAATCACGAGAATGAAACAGCATTTGGCCAGCACCGATAAGAACAAAGATTTTGCGCAGGAGATCGTACGCACTTCGAACGTGCATAACTTGTTTTGGAACAAATATCTAAAGATGCATATAGAAGCAAGTTGTGCCACATGAGATCGTCTTTTTTCTGAGGTCGGAGAAGTTGGTCTGAGACTCTGAGTATTATCTATCTATTATCTATCCATTATGTGTTTGAATTTTTAGATTATGTGTTTAATAGTTGAGATTTGTAAGACTATGTTTTATTAGTGTTTTAGATTGGAGACTTGTGATGGAATTAAATGTGTGTATGACTTTTTATTTTTATTTTTTATGGAAGTGTAGTGTATGACTTTATTTAATATGTTTTGAGGTATGATATTATAAAAATATTTTATAAGTTTTCCGTCGAAAAGTATCGAAAAGTGTCGATAATCCGTCAATAATCATCGAAAAGTATCGGTAATCGGTAAGCTACAGTATTATTAGTTTTCCGTCGATAATCCGGTAAGTTATCGATTAATCCGTCGATAACGGCAAACGATTTATCGGTTATCTCGGTAAGTTGAACCATGGTTTGAAGTTTCCATTGGATTTCTCCTCATGCCGATTTGTATTGCAAGCCTTTGAAAGTTGAAACCATTCTTCCTTACAACTAGTGTAACTGCTTGAATCTACATTTATTGAAGACTTATTTGTTAAATATTGATCCACACAACAATTTGGTCTTGTATCCGCAAATCAAAAGTGATGTTTGTTCGAAGTGATTCTGCAATGTACTAAATAGTAAAAACTAATCACCTCGGTAGATATATATATATATATATATATATATATATATATAATTGACCTCTACGCATACATTTTATAGCCTATCGACTTTGGGTCCTCGTTTATGTTGGGAGTTCACTATCTTCCAATAAATCCAATTGTCCAATTGACTCGAACAACGTGTGTTTTTTTTTTTTTTATTATTGATTATTTAACAAATTAGGTATTTAATAATCTCAACTGACTGTTCGTTCTAAGAAAGACGAACGTGTAGCCATACATAAACCAATGCATCATAATCAGCGTAAGTTACTTTAATTTAATAATATTTACGGTCTACATGAGCTTGAGTCTTATTATAATGGTTTATCTGCTGTTTTTTTAGGGCCGTACAAAACAACTAGTAATCAAATTTTAAAATCATAACTGAAAACTATCCCGTTGAAATTAGTCGTATTAGAATCTTTTAAAAATTTGATTGAGTAACCCTACCTGTTGTTTTTTTTTTTTTTAAAGAATAGTCGGGATAACTAAGTCGTGACTCTTATCCCAAATATATTAACCGATTTGTATATTTTATAGAAAATATTAAAACAAAATTACCAAAGTAGACCGTTGTGTACTTTTGTGTGGGATTTTTTTGCCGCTTTGTGTACCGATTTGTGTACTTTTTCGATGTGGGATTTTTTTTCTCTTCACTTTTTGCCGCTTAGTTGGGAAATGCGCAATTAAAAGTTATACTTTCAGCCGCCCATTTTCGAACCGTGCCACTAAAACTGAGTTTTGTTGTAGTGAGTATTACACATGCATGTTCATATCATATGATTAATTTGCTTTGCTTATATAAATTGCAAAGTATTTGGTATAGTTACATAATATACTTATATATGAGAAATATATATACAAAATAACTTAAATAAAAAGGTAAGATGTACAATGTTTTAATTACAAAATATATATTTTTTTTTAAATAATTAAATAATCGTATCCGGTTAACCGATTTTAAAGCCGGTTATCAAGATTCAAATGACCTGAAACCTAGTTAATTAATTTTTGAAAAATCAATTATGGGTATTAAAATAGAAATAATCAGAATTCATATATGAATATTAAATAGTGAAAGAAAAAAAAAACAGAGTAATTGAACTTTTGACCTTCAAAAAATTTAAAGTATTTTTTTCAAGTGCATTTTGATTTGTCTTGAATTTTTTTTAGAATCGTTGTTCATAAATCATAATCTTATTATCAATATTCATTGTTAGTTTGTTACTTTGTTTCACCTTTTAAAGTGGCTCGAAATTCTTTTAAATTGCATTCGAATTTTCTAAATGGAGCCTAATCAAGGATTTGAATGCCGTTTTTGCCGATAAATCGTTTGCCGTTATCGACGGATTAATCGTTTGCCGATGGATTTATCGATGGAAAACCTATAAAAGTTATCGTTTTCCATTATCGAAACTTATCGATAGATTAATCGGTTATCGACGGATTTATCAATGGAAAACTTATAAAATATTTTCATACATATTTTCATAACATAAAATACGAAATGTACTTTTTCCGCAATAATTAGAAAACGTCAAATTACAAAAAAAAAATTATGTCAAAATCATAGTTTCAAAATTATATACAATTTTACAAAATGAAATTACATAAAAAAAAATCAAAGAAATAGCTCAATTTAACCAATTTCAAAAAACATATACTTTTGCCGTAATAAGGTCGCAATTAGGGAAAGAAAACGTCAAATTAAAAAAAAAAACATTATGTCAACCTCACATTTTTATAAATTATATAAAATTTATAAAATGATTTTACATAAAAAAAAGTCGATTAACTAGCTCAACCTAACCAATTTCCAAAAAATATGTAGTTTTGCCGCAATAAGGTCACAATTAGGGAAAACGTCAAATAAAAAAAATTATGTCAAACTCACAGTTTCCTAATTATATACAATGTTACAAAATGAAATGACATAATTTTTTTTTAAATATATCTCAAATTCACCATTTCCGAAAAAATGGGTACTTTTGTCGCAATTAAAAAAAATGCGAATAAACCCTTAAATAGAACATGAATCTGCAAAAAAAAAAAAAAAAAAAAAAAACCCCTAAAAATCACATAAACTATCTTAATTCATCTATATTCTATCATAAACTTAAAAAAATTAGTATTAACGACAACATTTGAATCAAAACCTAAAGTGTACAATTAAACTAATATGAAACTCAAAGTTTAACTTTCATTCAACCTAATAGCTTTCTAAGTAACTATTACAATTATAGAATAAAATTGTGAAAATTTGACATGGTTCATACATATACAACATTTAAACCTCAAAATACTCAAGATCCACTAAAAAAAACCCCTTAAAATACCTTAAAATTTTGAAATTAAAAGAACTTGGAACTTTTGCCGCGAAAAAAAATTATATCAGGGTTGACTTGTCGTTTTTGACCGAAAAGTCTCTTGCTTTTCGAGAAAATACACTTGATAAGTTTGAGATATAAGTAGCTTGCTTTTCGAATCGAAAAATCGCGATAAGTATAAAACGACAACGATTAGAGGAGATAAGTTATTGAGAAGTGGTTTTCAGCGATTAATCGCTCGATTATCGCGAAAATCGATTCCTTAAGCCTAATAATTCATGTCCATGTCGTTGATTTCAATTTTCAATAATAATAATAATAATAAAAAGAAATTAACAAATAACAAATTAAAGACACGCATATAATAAAATTATTAAAAATTCCGGCAAAATAAATCGAAAAATAGAAAGAAAAAGATGGGTCTAGGTGGGCCATAGCTAGGGTAATGAGTCATCATCTCTCTCTTCAAATTCCGAGCACAGCTTCCATCTGATTGCGACTGATTCGACGCCTTGCTTTTGTTTTCTTTCACCCCGTCTACATCATCTTTCTTGCTTTTACCATTATACCCCTGCCTTTCTTTTACTTACAATTTTGGCCCTTGACCCTTTTGGTGCATTATAAATTCATAAAAAAATTGTTTTGTAGTAATGTGTAAATTCTAGCGTGGGAAAAATTGCTTGTACATCGTAGTAGGTCATATTCAATGTCAATGTTTTCACGTAGATGTAGTCCATTATCCATAGATATTTCCAATATTTGAGAGATCGATGAAGTCCAATATTAAAATGCTAAATGTTTTATTTAATTATACGAGTAATTTTAATCATCTATAGAGAATAAACACCGAAATCTAATTTATATGCAATACCGCACATGCGAGTTAATTTTCTTTCAAATTAATATTGTAAAAAAGATTTTTGCTTTTATATACATTTGGCTATTTTTCAAATTAATATTGAAATTTCTAAATTCATTTTCTCTCATAATTAGTATTATGCTTCCTGTTAAAAAATGTTAATTTGTGTGTTAATTTTTTTTAAAGTTAAATTAATTTAAACTGTCCGATCTAAATAAAACCATCTAGGATTAATTTGTTCACGTTTTTGTCCCTTTTGACAGCATATGAGCTAGAAGACCTTCAAAAAGTTATAATGAACACTAATTCTCACATAGTAGCCAAAATGTGTTTTACAATGCAATAACTAAGGCACCAGGCACCGTTGCTCAATTTTGTTGTTACATAGTAAGAAAAAAAAACTTCGTCAAAAAAATGAAAAATGTAGACAAATTATACATCGCCACATGGAACTATACATTAGGAAGTTAACAAAACTTAATTATTTTTGCTAAGATTTTTTTACACTATTAAAATATTTTGCCACAAAAAACATAAATCTAAATAAATAAATGGGTTAATGACGGCAAAAATACCCAAAGTTTGGTCAAAGAACCCCTCGTGTACCTAAAGTTTAAGAGTGGTGGCAAAAATACCCAAAGTCACATTTGAGGAGTTGACCACTTAATTCTTGTAATGCCGTTAACTTACTCGTTAACCCTAGCCACATGGACAATTTTTTTTTTGTTAAGTGTAATCATTAGGGGTTCAATTAGTTGTATTAAATAGTATTAGTTAGGGGTTTAATTTGTTGTTTTGTCGTAAACAAGACTTATTTGGGCTCATCCATTTGGCAAAAATTGTTATGTCAACAACCAACGTTTGCCCGCGTGCCCAGATTTAACGGGTAAGTTAACGGCGTTACGAGAATGGAGTGATCAACTCCCTAAATACGACTTTGGGTATTTTTACCACCACTTTTAAACTTTGGGTACACGAGGGATTCTTTGACCAAACTTTGGGTATTTTCGCCGTCATTAATCCTAAAAAAATTCGTAACGTATTAAATTTTTGCCGTAAGTATCCCTAAAATAGAGAGAACCTTAAGATATTAAGATGGTAGAATTCGAACTTAAATCCTAGTCCCAATATAAAAAAAAATCCATTTTTTATATACCATTTATTTTAATTTAATTTTAAATACCTTTGAGGTTTTTGAGTTTTTTCTTTTAATGGATGAATTTATTGGCCAATATTACATATACTCGCATTATAAAATATATTGACAGTGTTAAAACATAATGACACCATCGACCTCAAGAATTATTGACCAAGATAACAAATATAAACAATTTGTGTGTCTGTTGAATTTGAATCAGAACCTCTCGAATAGTCTTGTACTGGGTTTACCACTAGGTTAAGCGAGTCCGGTGGAAAGCCAGAAAAGTGTTTTGGTAAGCTGAATGGTTACCATATTGTTGAGGGCGTTTCGTGCACTCAACAATCACAAGATCACTCTTGTTCTTAAATAAAGAGCTCGGTTTCTTCTGTTTATTAGCTAGGAAAATATGACGATTTGGTCTTGATAATGTGTAACTACTCGGTTTACAAGTACGGTCTTTTTCCCTCCTGTCTCAAAAACTCTACCCCTCTCCCTCTTCCAAAGAATATATCTTTTACATAGGTTTTCCTCCCTTTTTATAGGCCAATTTTCCCGCTTCCATCGGAGTCCCATCGGCTCATTCGCATTCCCTTTTCGTGTGGTTAAAGCCTAGTATCGCGGCGTGCTCAAGCATTTAATGCTTGTCTCATCGAGGCCTCAAGCATTAAATGCTTATCCCGTCAGTCAATGTCACCAATCTGTCAGTACCTCTCGCCGCGCCAGAGTCTCCTCGACTCTCTCCTGTGCCGCCGAATATTCTCGTCGAGTCTTGGTGTCGTCGACTCTTCTCGTCGGGTCTTAGTGTCGTCGATTCTCCTCGTCGGGTCTCGGTGTCGTCGGCTCTCCTCGTCGATCCTCATTCGCGTTCGAGGATCCGCTTCATGGTCTCCATTCGTCGGCCTTCAAGGCTTTCATAGTGTTAAAGAGGAATCCAACCGGATCCGACCTTAACACATATTTACATCCCAGTCCTCCCTATTGGCACGAGGAGAAACACAATGGTGGAAGGGTGTTTTCGTAATGTGATTGGTTACCATATTTACATCCCAGTCCTTCTATTGACACGAGTAGAAACACAATGGTGGAAGGGTGTTTTGGTAATGTGAATGGTTACCATATTTACATCCCAGTCCTCCCTATTGGCACGAGGAGAAACACAATGGTGGAAGGGTGTTTTGGTAATGTGAATGATCCACGCTTTCACAGAGCCCCTTCAAGCTGATCGAACTCTTCTCTTTAAAACCTCTTCAAACACTCCATTTCCGAAAAGATTCCCTCTCTCTCTCTCCTTCATATCTTTCATCTCTCACCAATCCTCTCTCTCTCTCAAACTCACGCACATTTCCATAGCTCGCCACGCTCTCGATCAGAATCCTCCAAACAGCCATGGCGAGTCCAACCCACCACAACAACAACGACGACGCCACCATGAGCGCCCTTCTCCTCCGAAACGACGCCGCGCTTCCGCGCACAGGCCTGTGGCTCCCCTCGCAGTCGATGGTGAGCTTCGACGCCGAGAACGACGAGGGGGAGGAGGAGGGGTACGAGGGCGCGTGCCTGCAAGCGCCGGCGAAGAAGCGGAGGCTGTCGGCGAAGCAGGTGGAGTTCCTGGAGAAGAGCTTCGAGGTGGAGAACAAGCTGGAGCCGGAGAGGAAGGGGCAGCTGGCGGCGGAGCTGGGGTTGCAGCCGCGCCAGGTGGCAATCTGGTTCCAGAACCGGCGCGCGCGCTTCAAGACGAAGCAGCTGGAGAGGGACTTCGGCGCGCTCAGAGCCACCTTCGACACCCTCAAAGCTGACTACGACCTCCTTCTCAAACACAACCAGGCTCTCAAACTAGAGGTATAAACAAAATACTTTTAAAAATAAATAAATAATAAAAAAAAACTAATTACTAATAAGCCATAATCCTTGGCCTAATTAAAAGTAAATCAATGTGGTAATTTTTTTTTTTAGACTTTAGCACAATGCCAAAAAAAATTGTTGGTGTATTTTTACTTTTAGTTTGGTTGGTTAATAGCATTGCAATTACTTAATATTTTGATATTGTAACGGTAAAAAAAAAAAATCATAGTTAAAATTTTCAATGTCTTTTATTTTATTTTTTCAAAATTATGTAATTTTTTTAGCGATTTAACTGAATTTTTATTGTGTCGTTGCATTATGAACAAGTTTATTTTTACTAATTTTCAGAAATTTTCTTTACTTTTTTTTTTTAGTGTTAGAGACATTGGCGGAAGCATGTATAGAGGGGGGTGTGGTTCAAACTTCAAACCACCCCTTCAAAAAAAAAAACAATGTGTAAATAATACCTCATTTTTATTTTTTTAGTATAAATTTATATTAAATTATAGTTAAACCCCCTCTTAACTTTTACAAAAATTTAAATATAATCCCCTCAAATTAATTTTTGACAAAAAAAAATTATATGTAACCCCCCGATACATAATTCCTGGTTCCGGCACTGGTTAGAGAGACTTTTATATAACAAGTAGGTGGATGAAGTGCTTCAAATTTTTTCTTTCTTTATCGATTTAATAGAACTTTGAATGTTTCGGACTTTAACAATTAGTAAATCTATGAAGTGTTTAGACATGAGAATTTTAGCTGTGAAAAAAAAAAGGTCCAAACTTTGCAACAGCAACCGCAAATATATTAGAATGTGTGACTTCTTGAAAATCTTTCCTATAAACAAATTAACTTTTCAATCTGTAGCGAAAAAATAGGAGTAATTTCGACGATTAGTTAAAAACAAACAAGTAACAAAGAGCATCTTAAACGGACACTCTGAATTCTGATTCGTTTCTCGGTGTTCTTTGAAATATCAGGTCGATTCGTTAAAGGAAAAGCTGGTCAACGATAAGGAGAGTGAGAAGGATGAACTATGCATAAAATTGGAAAATGAGATTAGCGATTGGTTGCCGGAGAAGCCACCAGCAACGAAGACAAGCTCAAGCAACTATGAGACAAAGCAGGAGGATGCGAGCTCGGCTTCGGTGAAGAGCGACGTGGTTGACTCGGAAGAGAGCCCTCGTTGCGCCGAGAACAACTATTTCTCCATTGGCCCAGCAGATTCCTGCCATGTGGTGGCAGCTGAGCTGTCGGATTTTTCGCAGGACGAATCGGATGCGCTGCCCTTCTTGCGGAACCCGCCGGGGTTTTTCTGTCATCTTGGATTCGCGGTGGAGGATAACCCTTTTAATTTCTGGCGCTTTTGAGTTTTTCTGTCTCATAATTCATAAATAATTGTTCTTATATTAGTGTAGCTAGCTAGGGTATGTTGATTACTGCATTTTCTCAAGTGTGGGCAAAGTCTTGTGGAGTTTGTGTCGAATGTAATTAAGATTAACATGCAATAAGATCCGAATTAGAATTATGTTCAAAATTTGACGGTAAAAATATAGCTGCTATAAAAATAACTTATATTTAAAAAATGGCAAAATATAATATAATTAGTTTGAAAAAAGTAACTAAGTTTATTATTATATTTATTAGGGTTAATTGCGGCAATAATGCGCAACTTTTGGTCAAAAGGGGTTTTAGGTTCCCAACCTTTCAAAGTGTGGGCAAAAATACACAACGTTTGTTGAATATAAAATCCGTTAGTCCTTCCGTTAGGGATGTTAAATTCTGCTGATGTGGCATTGTTAAACTGCCAAATGGACTGCCAACTTGTAATATTAATTACATAACCTAATTAATAAGAATAAATTAAATCATATTTTAATTATGATTCAAAAAATAAATTAAATCTTTAAATTAACGAGCAATACTTATTTAACGCGTAGTTCCTATTTTTAAACTAGTGCTTCAATATTATTCATATCTTTACTATGTCGTTTTTTAAATTACAGTTGTTTTTAATACTCGGTCGTTTTTCCAAAATTTTAGTCATTTCTAATAAATTGTCGTTATGTAATCTTTGCAAATTTTAGTTGTGTTTAATCATCCGTCGTTTTTCAAAATTTTAGTCATGTTCGACGAAGAGTCTGTTAGATTTTTAGGGGGAGTAAAAATTATTTATTTAATTTAAAGTATTAATTTGTTTTTTGAATCATAATTAAAATCTGATTTAGTTTATTCTTATTAATTAAGTTATGTAATTAATATTACAAGTTGGCAGTCCATTTGGCAGTTTAACGATGCCACATCAGCAGAATTTAATATCCCTAACGGAAGGACCAACGGATTTTACATTCAACAAACGTTGTGTATTTTTGCCCACACTTTGAAAGGTTGGGGACCTGAAACCCCTGTTGACCAAAGGTTGTGCATTATTGCCGCAATTAACCCTTAGTATTATTAGTTCTGTACCATAAAGTTTTATGAGGCGACAAGTGATTTGGTAAACTTTTTTTTTTTAAACGACCATGTGTGATCATAGGATTGACCTATAATGTTTTAGTTTTTTATGGTGCAATATACTTTGGCTAAAATGTGAGAGCTTAATGGTGTGTCAACTCTTATTAGATTTTTTTTAGCACATACGGACTTTATGATGATAAGTTAATGAAAAATTTAATAAAAAAAGAATGAAATAATAAAAAACATTTATTATTAGTATATTTTGAGAAATTTGCAAGTATTTTTGTCGCATTTAACCCTAATGATAATAATTAGTTAATAACTATGGTAATGGACTGAAACAACACTAATATTTTTACATGGCATATACATGGGTGTGATTTGACTTATAACGCGTTAAACGACACAATCAAGCAAGTAAGCATGCTTAATTACGTCGTTTTCTTACTGTCTCACTGTGTGTTTACAATTGCTCAACAAAACCAGTTCAACTTAACAGCATGAAAATATCCGTTCGTAATTACCTAGCAAAATAATAATAAATAAATAAAAATATAGAGGAAACAGATTGACATAAAGTCAAGAATAATTTGGTTGATTTCATGTTGAATAATAAACTTATCAGAGTGGCAGATGACTTTTGTGACCCCTTATTTCCCTCAACGATCGCGACAGTTTTTCTGGGCTTTTAAAATGTAGTGTGACAGTTTTTCTTTCAAAAATAAAATAAAATAATAATAATAATAATATAGTGTGACAGTTTCAACTTTCAACTTATATTATAGTATTGAAATCCATATTTATTTTGTTATTTTTTTGGATTGCGTCTGTTCGTGGAAAATCTTGCTGATCCAAATTGGAATCGCCCATGGAATTGTGTCACTCCTCGAAAATGTATATGCACTTTAATATTTATTAAAATACGATCTGTATTCTGAACACAATATTATATATATATTATCGGCCTGAATGGAATAATTATATATTACGTCACCTCTGTATATGGTATGAATAAACAAAGGAAGGTGATCGTGATTGGTTTGACATAATTCACGTGAATAGAAAATCAATCGGTATTTTATGGGAAAGAGAAAATCCCGATTAAATTTGTTGGTTTCTATTTTCTAACATTTAGGAAAGAGGGTACTACAAAATTACAAAATAATAAATACTATTATTAGCATATATTTAATTGAATTTATTTTTCATAAAAATACTCTAGGTTAATTAAATTAAATAAAAACTCAAAGCATAAGTGTGATTTAGTAGTAGTTTTTTTTTAGAAAAAAAAAATAATAATAATGTCACCTAGTAATATTTTGACTTAAAAAAAAAAACTTGTGGCATTTGAGGAGGTTTGTTAACGGGTAAATTAGGTACTTAATAGTTTAATGGAAAGTAATTGTTTACTTTGTGAATTTAAACTTTAAAGGATGTTGAATTGAATAGTTTAATAAAATTAACACTAAACTAAAAAAAACAAGGGGGGCTTTGAATCCTGAGATTATAATAGTAGTTGTTATGGTCACATTTGCATGACTTAGGGTTATTTATGTCAAATTTCTCATTTTACTTGGCGTTATGTATATACACAAAATTCCCAGATAATATAAATGATATGAAACAAAATTAACCTTACAATTAATTACCTTAGGCTTTAAAGCTTTCAAGAGCATAACATATCTACAACCTTCGGCTTTGAGCCTTTGACCAAGAAAGTGTGACTTTAGTTTTGTCTATAAAAACGGAGAGAAAGTCATGGTTTGGTAATATTGTATTGTAGTATTGGTCCCATGCATATGCATATTGAGTTTTGTCCTTCATGGGGACCTAATTTGACATTCAATCAACAATACATAAATCACTTTCTACTTATAGAAGACGTACCTTTCGGAATATCATTTCCTTTTTTGCATTGAACTCAATTTTCTTTTGAATTTCATTAGCATTGCAGCGAATCAAGCTTTTGAGTGCACGATCTTGTCTTCTTTCAAAGATATTATGAAGAACACCAATCGATCGCTTATTATACTTTACGACTTATATTCATGTTCTTAATGTCATATATTGTTCTTTGTAACTTGTAAGAGTAAGGGGTCTATTTTTATAAATGATTATGTCATATTTTTAATTTTATATTTTTTTTCCCTATTAAATAGTAGTCCTGCTTCTTGAGTACGCGTTCATTTTGTAAAATAATTATATCATATACTCGATTCCATATTTCTCTTCAATTTATCTAATATCTCTGTATCTTGTTTAAAATTTTGTAAAATGTAAGGACTAAAGTGGCAATTTATAATAATATTTAAGAGTACAAAATAATCCATTGACCCTCTTCTCTCTACAAATAATAATGAATTACTCCTCGTTATTTGCATATTGTTTAGCACAATCTATTTCAGTACTCAATTGAGTACAATTTACTCTACAATTATTTGTATATATTTTAGGACAATCAATTTTAGGGATCATTGACTTTGTTTTTGTTCTTTTCCTGTTTGGCCAACTCAATATGCAAAAATATGAAATTCATATATGTATCTATTTTCAACCAAAATTATGCTAATTTTAAGGATTTTTTTTTTCCTTCTTTTCAACAATTTCACTACCATTCTTGGCTTGAATTTAGGCACATATACCTTTTTCTATTCGAAACTAATACGAAAGTGAAGTTAGGCAAAGTGTAGTAGTATCTTGGAATGAGATTGCCATGACAAATTCATTATTAATTTCATGCTAATACTATATTATCACTATTGTTGCTTGTTGAACATAACTTTATGTTCTCTTACACGCAAAGTGTATCTTCTATATATTTAATTAGGGTATGAAAATCTTATAAATTTATAATCAATGTGTGAAACTTTTCAACACCCAAAAAGAATGCACCAAAGAAAGCCTAAAAAGGAAAGATAGAAGAAAAGTGCAAAATGATGATTAGAAAGCATATATAGGTAATGACAAATTGACAAGCGTCTCAGTCAACTTTTTTTTTTCTTTTACAAATAAATAGTCAGTAGTAAAACACTGTTTTTATTTGCATGATTGAGTTGATAAAAGTATAAAAGTGTTTCATTTTGAATTAATTATGAAACAATTATAAGCCATATTTGGGTCTTATCTTATGTTACGTTGTGTTGTACTTGTACCATTTTAACCTTAATATTAACTAGTGGACAAGTGGCGATTAATATTATTTATAAACTTAAGCGGTGATAAATTTTATTTATAACTTTAGATAAGATATATTGAATAATTTTAATGTTTAGAACGTGTGTAAGCGAAATAATTACATGCATATTAAACTATTGTTTATTATGCGTGTTCTTTAATAGTTATCAAATGGTTATTAATAAAAACCTGACAAAAGACTTAAGGAATTAAATCTTTCTACAATCTAAATAAATCTAAACCTTTTTAACAGTAATTATGTCATTGTAATTGCTCAAATTAATGGAGAAAATATTTTTCTATAAAGATTACTTGCAGCGAACATACGTATACGTTATATGTTTTTAGTACATTAATACTTTCTTTTACATCTTATTGTTTAGAATGTGTTTTATAATCGAACGAATTAAATGTACACGGAATTAGTGTTTTTATTAATTTATTTATATAGTTATTAGCTCTTAAGTTACTATTTCCATTAAGAGTTACATGTACATTATTATATGGCCGTTTTCTATTTCTCATTGTAAATACAACTCCTTTATTTTTTTTATAGCTCTGTCAATATTCAACTGACATAAATAAAATTAATGTTTTAATTTATTGGATAAACGTTTTATTCAAAGTTCGAAAATCGGCGTGAGTATATTTAATGTTGCCTTATTCATTTTGTTTTTCTAAGTAACTTCACTAAAAAAAATTACATGAGTTTTGAATTCGTACTCTTTTGATAATTTTTTTTTTATTTTTTTAGGGAAAATGTTGCATTGTTATATACCTAAAACATCTAGTTCTATATTTTTGTTAAAGACGTAGGCTTATTTGTATCTTAACATAAATATCCATTTAGTAGAATATCTCCCTCCGAGCAGAAACTCGTATACATAAATATCAAATATGAGTAAATGACTTATAGTTGTTATTTGAAAAGAAAATGGTATCGGGGGAATTTCTAAAAGCTAAAATCGATATATCTATAAGAAATCATATAAATAAGGTTATTATTTTAGGGTTTTTTTTAAGGAATTATTATTTTAGGTTAGTTCTAAGCAATTGATGAATTACTTCTAAAGGTTGACAGTCAAATAGTGCTAGTTGATGGGGGTTACTTAAGTAGTTAAGAAACTATTGAAAGCTCAGTATAGCTTAGATGGTAATAGCTCGTTATAATACATCAAGATGTGAGTTCTTTATTTCTAGAGTACTACTTATTACCCATGGAACACACAAAAAACTATTGCAAATGTAAATCAAATGAAGTTTAAAATATTAATAAATGAGGATGGTATCTATAATGAGAATCAAAAAATGAAAATATAAATAATCATAATCTTTCTAATAATGAACGACATCTTATTTCAGAATATTTTTCAAAGACAGTATTCCCAAGACTTAATAAACATCACATAATTAAATCTCCTAGCCTTCATCGTGATTTAAAGAGAAGTGTTATGTTTTATTTTCGTATACTCAACCTTTTTCAACAATGAAAAGTCATGATTAGAGATTCATTGAATTTTATACACATTATTATTATTATTATTATTATTATTATTATTATTATTATTATTATTATTATTTTGCTCGTTAGCGTTTGGAAGCCATTTCCAAAATGATTTTTCATTTTGAGAAAATAATTATACAAAAAATTAACTAAAAAGCCTTTTGATGAGTATTAATACATTCATCTTAAGTTTAGATATATTTACAAAATTAACTAAAAACGTGTTACTGTGATTGTTATTTTGTATCAATGAAATCATAAAATTATGGTAAACATATTCGCAACATTTGTGAATATTTAAATTAATTTGTAAAGATGACAATGCAATTGATTGGCCGCCTAACATCCTATGGTACAAATTAGCACTTGTGAAATGTGAAGACACTCTAAACACGTACTCATTAAACTGGCATGTATTTACACCAGAACTTTTATAATATATTCCATAAACTCTTAAAAGTAATAGAAAATATTTTAACTTGAAGTTACTTACATATTAATTGCTGTCTTAAAAAAAAAAATTGTCGGCATCCACTAAAAGTAACTTGAAAGTAGCACAACAAAAATAATAGGTAAAATCGAATCACTGGCTTTTGATTTTTGAACGATGAACTTCAATATTTAGCAATTACTTACATGAGTTAGGCATGAAAAATAAAAATTGACGATGAATTAGTTGAACCTCTCTGGCTTTGTTCTTGATGAAACCGATCATGGACCTCTATTTCTCTCTCTATCGTCTATCTGTCAAATAAGAGAACTTACATAAATATAAATTAAAATCCACAAAAAGTATAATGTTCGGTCCAGCAATGTATGTGCATAAAAAACCTGACAATTGCGAAGGAAAGTCGAATTACCGTGTCATAGAATGTGGATATCCTGCTCCCTGGGTAGGCTATCAAAAGGAAATTTTGATCAAAGCAGTATATTTGTAATTGATTATTTAAGCCATACTTGAGAAAGTGTGCCAATATTAGATGTATGAAAGTCACAAAAATTGTATACAATATACTAATAATCATGAATATTAATATGCAAGAACAAATCATTAATATACTTCTGGATATAGTGCTCAAAGAAACATGAGAAGGAAGGATTGATGTTGAGTTAACGAACCTGGGCGCGAAAAGTAGATACAAATATAACCAATAGAAGAAAAAAAAACCGTACAGATATGGATGATGCGACAGAAACAGAGTGAGTTAGCGCGTGAGCGACGTTGAGGGACCGAGGAATACAACAACGGAGCAAGAGAGATCGGCTGAGCAACTGCAGTCGAGATAGAACGATATTCCGATGGAGACGGATAACATTGTTGCGTGCGTTGGCAAGAGAAATGTAGGGCTCGTGAGAAGACCAGTGCGCTTTGATATTCATGCAACACCTTTTGAAGTTTTCTCTATTTGTCACCATTTAAACTATTACATAAATACACACGTATATACATTTACATTGAAAAAAATGAAACGATGAATACGTTCATATACATGAATGGTTATAAAGAGGAGTTACTACCTATGCTATTAATTAACTTTAAAGTGTAGTCGAATTATTATTTTCTCATAACCATGAAGAGTACATATTTTCTTAATGACATAAGCATATTATGAGTGGAAGTTTTATAAGAAAAAAATTACAAAAAAAAATAAAAAATAGGATTCTCAATTCTCTTGCCTTTCAATGTGTCATGTCATCTTGTGAGATTTAGATTATATATATATATATATATATATATATATATAGTAGAACCTCTATAAATTAATACTCGATAAATTAATAGTCGCGATTAAATAATATTTTTGTCCGGTCCCGACTCGGGCCTAACTAGCTAAATTAATAATTCGCTAAATTTATAAGATAATAATTTTTTTAGAAAGTATACAGGTCCCAAGTGATATATAAATTACATATTTTTTTTATAAAATCACTATAAATAAAATATAACATAAATAACTATGAGAGTACACTAAATAAAAAAGATAACATTACATCACTAATCATGTAGTCTTCTTAAAATATGATTCGAAAATAATTTGATTCTTCTTGAAATTGATGTCTTCTTGAAGTTCATTTCTAAGCTTTCGAAGAGCATTAAGAATGTCGGGTGTCGTCTTTTCATGTTGAAGCAAAAAATTGTTGAGAGTGATCGCCGCTACAATTGCAACATTCCGTGAAACGGGCTCTAATTTAATATTCTCGATATAATAAATTGAAATATTTGTTTGCTAGTAAAAATGTTTATATAATTATAGCTGATTAATAATATTTTTCTTCATTAATGTATAAATTAATAAATTATTAATTTATATGTTAGTTAATAATCCGATAAGATAATATTTTTTGCCGGTCCCAACAGTATTAATTTATAGAGGTTCTACTGTATATATATCTTTTTAAATTTTTTGTATATAATTATTTATTATATATTTTTCTTTATTTAATATTAAAATAAAAAATAATTTCCTTTTAATTTAGTCATTGAACGATCTTAGGCCTTCAATTCAAATTCAAATTGAATTATTTACTTCCTCTAATAAAATTATCTTTCTTTCTCTCACTCCAATCTCCCCCTCACCCATTGTCGAATGACTTTCTCTCTCGTGGTCTTCCATTGTCGAACATTCTATCGACTTTCAAACTCGCGAAACCAAGATTGTTAGTTCAGCCTTCAACCTCGATCGTCTTCAACCTCTCGCTGCTTCTCTCTGGTTGTCGTCGTTGTCGCTCATTCTCCTTCTCTCGCCGTCGGTTTTTATTCTTGCCAGACACGAAGCTCCACGTTTTTCTTCGATTCTGCTAGTCTCTCGCTCGGTAAATATAATTACAATTTCGAATTTGATTTTACAATTTCGTATTTAAAAATACAGTTTGGTAAATACAATTACCGAATTCCAGTTTTGTGATTACAATTACAGTTTCGAATTTCATTTATATAATTTTTAAACTATAATTACAATTTCGTAATTAAATTTACGAGTACATTATTCATTATGATTTCATATTTATAATTAGAATTGTATATATAGTTACGAAATTTTCTTCGACAAAATTTAACTTGTTTCGTATATACAGTTACAACTTCATAATTATACGAAATTTTTATATATATACAAGATTCGTATATTAATTTACAGTTTGAAATTGGTTTTTATATATACATGATTCGCATATTAATTTACCAACGGTTCCCGTACAAAATATTCGCATATACATATAGAAGATTCGTAATTTAATTTACAGTTTCAAATTGATATATTTAAATACAATTTATGTGCGTTGATTCTATATATTAATTTGTGCTCATTATTTTCTACGATTTTAGGAAATGAAATTAACTAATCCAATTAGAATAGAATAGAATTGATTTTTGAAATTTTGTTTTAAAATTTAAAAACGTTAAAATATTGATTAATAGGGAAAAAAATTCAAAATTAAAATAGAAAAGACGCAATTTTTACTTCTGGCGCCAACGGAGTCGAGCCATCTGGTTCAAGCATGGGGACATTAACTCGAAGTTCCATCACCAACGTGCTTCTAGTCGTCGGAAAAGAAATAAAAATGATGGTCTTTTTGACGAGATGGGTATATAGCATTCTGGAGATGAAGGGGTGGCCAATGTTGTAGCGGATTATTTTCAGGGTATTTTCACGTCTAGTACACCATCTGAAGAAGACATAGAGGCAGGTCTTGTTGGAATCTCCCCTAAATTCTCGGCTGAGATGAATGGTTTCCTTCTTAGCCCTTTCACGGCGGAGGATGTGAATGGCGTGGTCTTCTCAATGGAGGCTTTAAAAGCCCCAGGCCCGGACGGCTTTCCAGCCATTTTCTACCAAAAGTTTGGAATGTTGTTGGTCAAACAGTGACAGAGGTCTGTCTAGAGATTTTGAATCATGGGAGATCCGCATCAGTCTACAATAACACGGTTATCACCCTTATCCCCAAGATCTTAAAAGGGAAAAAGGTAAGCGATTTCCGTCCCATTAGTCTCTGCAATGTTATCTATAAGATCGTGTCAAAGTGTCTCACGGACCGGCTGAAAGTGACTATGTGGCAATCTCGGAGAACCAGAGTGCCTTCGTGGGTGGCCGCCAAATATTTGATAATGCGATGATTGGGTTTGAAGGGATCCATACAATGAGGCGCAGGCGTTTTGGAAATGGGGAATGTGCGGCTCTTAAGCTTGATATGGCGAAGGCATATGACAGAGTTGAATGGTCCTTTCTCCGTGCGGTGATGTTAGGCTTGGGATATGCGAACGAGTGGGTCGACAAGATTATGGGTTGCGTAGCGTCAGTAACCTTTGCATTCAACATAAATGGGACGGTTTGTGGCCGAGTTACTCCTCATAGAGGTCTTCGTCAAGGGGACCCGCTGTCCCCATTTCTGTTTCTCTTTTGCTCAGAGGGTCTTTCTGGTCTTCTTCGTGATGCGGAGGAAAAAGACAGCCTCTACGGGCTTAGATTTGGTGGACAAGGATTATGGATTTCCCATCTGTTCTTTGCGGATGACAGTCTCATTTTCTTCTCTGCGACAGAGGATGAAGCTGAAACTATTAGAGACTGTCTGAGAATTTATGAGAAGGCGTCGGGTCATATGGTAAATTACACTAAGTCGGATGTATGTTTTGGAAAGGATGTGGAAGAAACTAGAAGATCTCGGATTGCCTTTTGCCTCGGTGTGTCAACAACTGAGTGCCATCAACGTTACCTTGGCCTCCCGGCCTTTGCTGGACGTCGGAAGAAAGAGTTGTTTGCCTATGTCCGAGATAGGGTGTGGAACAGAGTTAAAAGCTGGAAGGGTACAAAAGTCTCGCAAGCAGGAAGAGAGGTCCTTATCAAGGCTGCTCTTCAATCTATTCCGACGTACGTGATGAGTTGTTTTCGCATTCCGACTAGTCTCGCTGATGACATCCATAAAATTTGTGCTGGATTTTGGTGGGGTGATGGAAGCAACCACAGAAAGACCCACTGGTCAAAATGGATTGAGCTTTGTCGGAACAAGGGCGAGGGTGGGCTTGGCTTTAGGCAGATGGGATGCTTTAACCAAGCTTTGCTCGCGAAGAATATGTGGCGTCTTATCAGAGCTCCGAACTCGCTCGTGGGTAAAGTTTTCGCAGCCTGCTACTATCCTCACGGGAACGCCTTCTCGGCGCAGATGGGTTCAACTGCTTCTCATGTATGGAGAAGTCTCCTATGGGGTCGCTCGATTATTCAAGCAGGTTCTCGCTGGCGGGTCGGTAACGGCGAAAATGTGGACATTGTGCGCGACAATTGGATCCCGAGGACAGGCTCTCTTCATCTCATTGGATCCCGGGCAGACAACGATCAGGAGGACGAGATTATGTGGCACTATTCTACAGATGGTGAGTACTCGGTCAAAAGCGGATATCGAATCAGCTTTGCATCGATGTCCAATCTCGGATCGACATCCTCTTCTGGTAATGGATCATCATGGTGGGGTAAGATCTGGAAGGTCACAGCTCCTCCGAAGATTAAACTCCACTTGTGGAGGGTCTGTAAAAAAGTTGTGCCTACTTACACAGTTCTCTCTTGCCGTGGAATGCATTTGGACACAAGATGCCCTCTTTGTCATATTGAGCACGAGACTGTTGGTCATTTCTTTTGGGGGTGTAAATGTGTTCGTAAAGTCTGGAAACTGGCAGGGTTAGGTGGTATGCTGGACTTGTTCGAACCAGGAATCGACCCTCTTTACCTTGTGTCATCTGCTCTCACCTCTCTCAGCCCGGGTGAGTCCGCTCTTTTTGCTATCCTAGTGTGGCAAATCTGGAATAATAGAAATAATGTTGTGAATGGAAGTAAACCAAGGACCCAAGAGAATATTGTTGAGGGGGCGCTCAGCTACCTTTCGGAGTTTAAGGAGGCCCAGAAGACGGAGAACCCAAAGAATCTTGATGAGGCATCTACGCCGTCTTGGAATCCTCCTCTGTTGGGTTGGGTTGACATTTGTGTTGACGCTGCGATTGATGGTCGTGGAGAGGGATACGGAATTGGCCTAGTGGCTCGTAATCACGATAACCGTGTCCTTGCTTCGGGGATTAATTTCTACAGGCACGGGTTGTCTCCCCAACTTGCGGAGGCTTCAGCTATTCGTCGAGGAGTTGAATGGGCGTATGATCAAGGATGGTCGAAGATTCGATTACAGTCAGATTGTCTGAGGGTGGTTAAAACTCTTAATAGCAAACGCAATCCCCGTTCAGATTTGGGATCCATTACCTCTGATACGCATCGTATAGCTACTCGGTTGGACTCTGTGGAATTCTACTTTAATCCGAGAAATTGTAATGAAATCGCGCATGGTCTTGCGAAACTCGCTATTAAGTCTAGAGGCAATATTGTCTGGTTGGAGTATGTTCCACCAAGTGTTGAACCTCTTCTTTTGAAAGATTCAGGATGTACCCAGGGAGTTCCGACCCTTGTTCGGGACGCTCGTATGGCTGTGGCCAATGGTAATTTGATGTGGAGTACTCTTCCCTCTCGAGCAGCACCCGTTTGGGATGAGGCTCGTCTTTCTTTCAAAAAAAAAAAAAATAGTGAGAACCATTGTGAATATCCGCTGAGTCTGCCGATCGATCAATGCCAATAACCTACGTCGTTTGCCTATTGGTTGAAGTAAGGTGATATATTTTATTTCCATATCGCAGAATGCCCGACATTTATATTGCGGAAGCGTCATATTGCAGAAGAGTTTTGACGCTATCGGCATACCCCGGCAAAAAGAATGCAGTCCCGTTGGACTGCTTTAATGCATAGTGTATTATGATTTTATTACATCGGTATTATAATTTATATGTCAATGAGATTGAGAACAGACAAACTACTAGTCCACGTGGTCTGTGAGAGTCTAATGAAGTCAAAGATCCACCATACACGTGTACTGTAAAGACACGCAACAAAAATCAAGGACGCTAAGCCACTCAAAACATGGATCCCACAAGGCAGAGAATTCAAAGCACGACGTGGCGTCTTCTGTATGGTGAGCGCTTTACTCTTGATAGAAAATGGGTCCCATAAAATAATAAAGCGTCTCTTTCGGCAACGGCCAGTAGGGCTGAAACCGGGTCCAAAACCCGGTTTTTTTAAAACCCGGACCCGGATTTCTGGGTTTTCAATTTTCAAACCTAAAACCGGTTTTTTAAAGTGAAAACCCGGAAATCCGGGTTCGGGTAATTACCCGGTTTTAAAATTAAAACCCGGTTTTAAAACCCGAACCCGAATTTTATCCGGGTTCGGGTTTTAAATCCGGTTCTTTTTGTTTTTACCCGGTTTTTAACCTGAAAAAAAAAATATAAATAAAAAAAAACAGAAACAAACAATTTAAAGACATAAAAATAATAAAAACATGTCTAAACATAAATATAAATTATAAATATATTTTTTATTTTTTATCAGACTACTAATTTTAAAAATTATAAATATAAATTAAATATTTAATTAAAAAAACCGAGTTTTAGTAACCTACTAACCGGGTTCCGGGTTTTATAACTCAAACCCCGGAACCCGGAACCGGTTTATTCTGGTTGCGGGTTTTGAAAAATTCAGTTTCGGTTTAACCCGGTTTTAATTCGGTTTCGGTTTTTTAAAATCGGATTCGGTCCGGTTTCGGTTTAAAACCCGCATTTTCGGGTTTTATGCACATCCCTAATGGCCAGCTTCCGAGAGCTACGCTCTGTGGGTCCTGCGATTGGCTCGAGCGATTTGTCGTTTTGGTCGAAAGGCCACACAAAACAGAAAGGAGTTCTGTTTGCAATAATACCCCCTTTAAATTTTTAAATTGATGTATTTTGTTATTGAATTTTAAATTGTGGTATAAATGTCAAATGTCTATAAAGTTATAAACTAAGGAGAATTTAGCTTGTAAGCTCTAAACTTGTGAAATATTTTATAAGTATTTTCATCAATAATTTTTTTTGTAAGATGTTCATCGTTCCACAATAGGCAAGGGCGGACCGAAAGCTTAAGATTAAGAATGTGCAAGAAAAAACTACAATTAATAAGTAGTCAAGAATAATTAATTATTATTTTATATCTCATTGTATATAAAAAAATTATTCGGCCCTAAATTTTGAGAATGATAGAACCATTTTTGTACTTATTTTTTTTTTCGCTCCCTAACAATAGTCTTAAAGTTTAGTATTTTGATCTCGTTCAGCAAGACAGCAACCCTCTTACTAAAATACGTTTGAATTCGGTACAACTCAAATTTTCATCAACTCGTGTCAAAATATTGCATTTTTTAAAAAATGTTCAAAACATGATTGGGAAAATTTAATCCGTTCACCATTTTACCAATATAGTTATTTTGTTTTTTATTTGTAAGGGGGATCCACACGTGTGCAGTCATTCTCATGGGTCCCAAGTGCCCACGTGAGGGGCCATCCCTTGGTGTCAGGCAAAGCATTTATGCGAGTGTGATTGTGTGGGAGTCAGACAAGTTTGGCCAAACTATTGGGCAGTTGGCCACTCTCTGAGAAGGACGCAACGTCCCCAGTAGAGCTGAAACTCGCGATCGTATTGTGGACGTCGCGATCGTCGCGACGAGTAGGGCATGAATCGCGATGCGTCGCGATCCAAGGGTCATCATCGCGACCAGTCGCGACGAGGTGGGCGTGATCCGCGTGAAAAACTCTCGGCCAATCACAAGTTGACACGTCACTGATCCGAGGGGGTGGAAAAATTGTGTTTGTTTTGGGCGTAAATCCCAAAAAATTTACCCGAATTTCACAATTCCTACACACTTTACTCGAATTTCAACCCAAAAATTTTAAATTTAATTATTTTTTCACCCACTTTCCCCTCACAATTATTCACCCACTTCACCCACCCCAATAATTATTCACCCACCCCAGTCTCTCCTCAAACCTTATAAATACCACCTCTTCCTCCCTCATTTCTTCACCAACAATCTCTCAACTCTCTCTCAAATTCTCTCAATTCTCTAAGTTTTTTCCACTCTCAAGCTCTAAAGTTCCAAAGTTCTAAATTTCTCAATTTCTAAAGTTCTCTCATTAATATGTCTCGAAGAAGCGGCGGTAGTTCCGGGGGTCGAAGGGCGGCCAGGAATTTGCAACCCCAATTTCTACAAGGGGGAACATCGCAGCCTTGTCCCGACGACTACATTCCCGTTATGCTACCGTCAGAAATATTTCCCTCCCCTCCCAATCCAGATTATCCCAACGATACAGTACGGTCTCTAAGACCTAGTCTAGTCCGGGCGGTGGCCCACCACCACGCCAATCCCGAACGTGTGCCCCGAGAGTTGGTCGACGCGGTGGCTCAATCTAGAGGGGGAATTAACGATCTTTTTTTCAATCTCATGTTTCAACGGCACGCCGATTACGAATCTCAACGTCCCGAAGGTGCCGATCCCGACGAAACTCAACGCCCCGAAGATGCCGATCCCGACGAAACTCAACGTCCCCACGATGCCGATCCCGACGACTTTCAAACGCCGCCCTCGGTCCATGGTTCAAATGTTGGGGTTTACAACCGCGGTTCTTCTCTACCTTCCAATCAAGATAGCGGTGAAGCCTCCGTTGCCCGTCCTCGACGTGCTCGACGTCCTTCAACCGGGTAATAACCTTTATTCATTTTTTTATTTCATTAATTATTAATATTTATTAATTAATAAGTTAGTACTTAGTAATAATTAATTATTAATAAATAATAAGTAATAAATAATAATTAATTATTAATTATTAATAATTATTCAATAATAATCACTTGAAAGTCTTAGTATGCTCTGTGGTTGCGGTTCCGACTGATCTTCCACATCAGAAACGATTTTCTTGAGATTTAATAATCATTAAATCATATTATCTTAATTAATTAATTTCGTTTAATTTTTTAACGTTAAATATTATAGTTTAATTATTTTAGTTTAATTAATTAATTTGTCACGTCTCTTGAAAGTCTTAGTATGCTCTGTGGTTGCGGTTCCGACTGATCTTCCACATCAGAAACGAATTTTCTTGAGATTTTTTAAGTTAACGGGATTAAAAATGGTAATTTATATGTGTGGTGATTATTATAAAGTTCTTAATGGAATACAGTGTCTTAGAAATATTGGTTTTTAAATAAGGTTTGCTTTGCAATCTCCTCCAAGCTAGCCTGGGAACCTCGGGGAGTTCTGTCTAGAAAAGCTTGGGCCTAAAGCGAGGTCATAGCATCCTTTCCAGTCGATCTGGCCGTGGAACCTCGGGGAGTTCCGTCAAAAAGAGCTTGATAATGATTTCCACACATAGAAAATACCATTTTTAATTTCGTTAACTCTTTTAATTAACTATATGAAATTTAATTAAATTAATATGATTAATATTAAGATCTAATATTAATCCCCAGATCGGTCACATTCACAAACACCCTTCTCTTTCCAAACAATATTATCATTTTTGAGCTTTATATTGAATTATATATAGAACAAAGCAAACACTAATTGCTAAAAGTTTTATGTGTACTATTCATCAGTGTATATCGCGATTATCGTTGGAAATGAGGTTCTCGGTAACAGATCGCCCGTAATCGCTTTCGTTTTATAATTATCGCTCGATTATCGTTGGAAAACATTAGAACTTTTCGTTGAAGATTATCGAGGGTAAACTGGCAATAATCGGAGGTCTTCTCGCTGCAAATTTAAAAAATGATAGTTAGTTTTAACTGCGGCAAAAATACCAATTAAACTTTCAAAACAAATAATTATGTTTGCAGCCCACCCCACCTCGCCTCGCCACGCCACCCCACGTCACGTCATGTCCGTCTGTCCGAGCGAACGGCAGTAGCGCGCACGCGCGCGTGTGTAGTGGTGGTGCATTTGTGGTACATGTAATAATTAGACAATCACTCTAGATTTGCAACATTAATGACGAACAAAAAATGGTAGTGCTTGAGAACGTTGAACGTCTGAACGATAATCGAGTAAAAACGATAGCACCACATAACTCGAGAAATATCTAAGAACTCAAGGAAAAGGCTTTCCATGAGATGGGAAATGAAGACTATTAGCCCCGCGGCAACACAAGAAATGAGTGATTGTCTAATAACGAGTAAAGAATATTCGTCTTTCTGTAAACACGGTTAATTAAAGTCATAGTTCATTAGATACTTATCATAACTTGAGTAATTTTTTTGATAAATAATAATTATGAGTCAAACTCAAAAGAATTTGATCAATGTTTTTTTTTTTTTTTTGTATTCATTTATTTCTCAATAATAAGTTTTTCATTTACTATTTGGCGTTGGGCCCGGGCACGCCCAAAATAAACAATCTTAAATTATTAAAAATTGTTTGAAAACGAAAGTTATCAAAATTTATACGACAAATTAACTTATTTTTAAATTTCAGTCAGGTGAGTTTTGCTTGATAAGATTAAGATTACAGGGACAACTATGCCCAGGTAAACATGACCATTAGATTATATTTTTTTTTTGAAGGATCCATTAGATTATATTGCCTCCGAAGAGTTGACTCATGTTGATTTCTTATAATAGCATGATACTTGTTCCATAAAAAAAAAAAAAAAAAGGTTGTTGTCATTCGTCGTTTCTAGTTTATTTATTTATTTATAGTACCGTTAGGGGTGAAACCGGGTCGGGTACCCGGTTTTTTTGAAGTACCCGGTACCCGGACCCGGTTTCCGGGTAGTTGAAATTTACTACCCGGTACCCGGTACCCGAAATCCGGGTACCCGAATTCCGGGTACCCGAATTTCCGGGTAGTTGAAAATTGGTACCCGGTTTTAGTACCCGGTACCCGGTTTGGAAACCAAGTTCGGATTTTCAACCGGATCCGGGTTTTTACCCGGATCCGTTTTATTTTTTTTTAATAGAAAAACTAAATTATCTCAAAATAAACATTACACATGTCTCGTACATAAAAAAAAAACATGCATCCATTGTCTAAAATTTAAAATACATTAAAAAAACATATGATAAATCACTTCGAGTTCCTCCGGCTTTCCATAATAATTTCACCGTCCGCACATCAAAAATTAAAAAAATATTTTAATAAAACCCTAAAATTAGAAATGAAAATGAGAGATGAGTGTCGAGCCCTAACCCTAAATTATTTTTTAAAAAAATTAAAAATTAAATAAATCGGGTATTAAACCGGGTACCGGGTACCCGGTTTTTAAGATTGCACTACCCGGTACCCGAACCCGGTTTTAAACCGGGTACCGGGTACCCGGATCCGAATTCCGGATTCGGATTCGGATTCGGGTTTTAGATTCGGATACGGATTCGGATTCGGGTTTTTACCCGGTTTTCGGGTTTTATTTGCACCCCTAAGTACCGTATACAATTTCACTATATTTATGCATGTGTAGACCTTATTTGGTTAGGTACATATTTTGATTTATTTAGTCGATTAAAGAGCAACGTACATTGTACTAGCTAGGCCTAGAAGTAGTTAGTTTTGGACTACTATGCTGAGGAAGTTCCTTTGGAGCCATGAAAGTGATACTGATTCAATGCAAGTCTGAAGCTGGAATGGATAACTTTGAGGCTATTTTAAAAGAATAATAAAAAAAAAAAAATAGAAGGGTCAGTTTGTTTGTATTTTGTTGTATTTTTATTGAGAGAGTATATTCACACTTACCGTGATAGGACACATCACACATGAATGACGTTGACTTGTTGAGCAGAGCAAGAAACCCATGACTTTGACCATTCAAAGCCAATCACGACATTAAATTTTGGGTGAATAATAACAACAAGGCAAAAGACAAGTCAAAGTTATTGGTCAATATTTTGTTGATTTGCATTTAATCCCTAGCTTAGACAAAACGTGTCGTTTTTCTCTCTAGTAATTGTCTTATATTTTGTCCGTTTACTTCAGAGTCGTTGTTTTTGTCTTTCTAACTTGTGCTATTTCATGCGCTGTTCTCACACCCAGATCCAAAAACATCTTGTTTTCGATCGTTTCTCTAATGTCGTTTCTTAGATTGTCTTGTATGATTTCATGTCGTTTTTTATACCTGCGTTGCTACTTTACTTTGATGATACAGTCACGCATAACTGATATAGTTTAGTTGTTTCTATTCTCGTCGTTTTTGACTTCTCAGTCACAATTTAATTCTCAGTATTCCAGAAATTTACCTTCTCGATGTCGTTTTAAATGATTGTCGTTTCTGGTATTTAAGGTCGTTTCTCATTTATTGTTGTATGATCTGGTGGTCCTAGTGATATTTTCCACCAATTTCGTCATCTTCCATGTGTAAATAAATTTCATCGGACATTAAATATAACTTATTATTATTATTATTATTATTATTATTATATGTTTACTTTAATTAACATGTAATATGTCTAGTAGTTAGCTAATAAAGGAAGCAAATGAGCTACATAAATAGTTTAATCCATTTTGAGCTGGAACCGGGCGGGTAGGTGCCTGGTTTCAGTCTAAAATAAGGGTCCTACCATTTTAGATCCATGTTTCGTGATCAAACTTAAGTCTATTTAAAGACCAATCTAAGCAGGCTAAAAGAACTCGGCCCACCTCCCATTATCGGTGCCGTATTTTACCTCTCCAGAAGCCAAAAAACCGCGACGTACGGCGAACAATTGGAGATTCCGTGCAAGAGGCTGAATCCCGGATTCTCGGATTGGAGCAACGAACATTTGTAGCGTTGTATGAGCTGGTTCGATCGTTGAACGGATGAAGCATTGGAATGTATTTATTGATAGCGAGAAATCGGATGAGAGAGTTTCTCAGAAAATCGGATTGAATAAGAACAGGCTATCAGTTTTGCAGCTCGGATTGTAGAATTCTCACACAAACAAATGAGCAAATCAAATATTCTTTCACTTTCCATGAATCTAATTAATTATTGACGTACCTCATAGAACGGGAACGACGCAAATGCTTTGATAAACACTGTACGAATAGCTTCTCGCTTCCGAGGTATTTTCGAAACGATAAATATAATTTCGAAAAAGGTCAACTACCCAAAATAACATTCAAGAAAGTAAAAGAAATTAACCGCCAAATTTCATTGCTTACCCCGACAAATCATCGATTTGATGAGCTCAAAGACTTCTTAATGTTCCGAAGGACGCCCCACATAAACGTGGAAACAACAAATAGGATTAACCCAGTAACAACTGCATACTTGAGACCGAGATTCACTAGCAAATTGACCAAAAGCCCGGCCAACACAACACCGATGAAATTAGCCGATAGACCCGACCAGAAGGGCATATCGAGAATAGACGCTATGAAGGCTCCGGTCCACGCGCCAGTACCGGGGAAAGGCACGGCGACAAAGAGCATAAGGCCCAACCACTGGAACTCCTCTACCGGGCCCGCCTTCGCTTTCGCATTCTTAAACATCAGGTCCAGTAACCGAGAAGCCGTTTTGTTCCTCTTCGCGAGGAATGAGGCGAAACTCTTTAGGTACAGTATTATGAATGGGACGGGGACCATGTTCCTGAAGTCAAAATATTTGCGTTGTCAGTTCGAATCTCATCATTAAGTTCGTTCAGGGGCGAAACAGAGATTGACAAACTTGAGAGCAGCCCAAAAATGCTAGAGGATACCAATAGGAGAGCAAATAGTGAAATCAGAGGCAGAAATACTTACATCCCACAAAAGTAGTTTTAAACAAAGAAACTATATTGAACTGTGCAATGCTATAGGGATTATGACAAGCACAGAAGTCAAATGAAATTAAGCAAAGTTGAATCATGTCAGTTGAGCAAAAAGGAACCCGAAGAAGTTGGCGAAAACCGCGAACTTCATGGCTTAATCGAGAATTAGTAATTGAAAAGTAACAGAGAAAAGAAGCAATCCACACAAAGTTATATTAGACAGAGCTATTGGGAGGAATATATAAAGAAAATTATACAAATGAGATTAATCAAAGTTGCATCTTGGGCTCTAAATCCGAAGGTTTAAATGGAACAGCAAAAGAAACACTACAACTCCGTAATTTCAAAGAAAACCTTTCAAAACCAGTGTTTCAGAGTCCGCAAACCGCCCGTAAATCCAATTTATGGGTATAGCGATGGGGTTTATGTAAACTTTTAAAAATCAGTATTGACTCTGCTTATCCAATTATACGACTCACGAGTACACAGCAAAACTAAATACCATAGATTTTTTTAAGTCGAATTTCGGGTTTCCGAGAGGTTCCGATGGATATATAAGGTGTAATGTGAATTTTTTTTTTTTTTAAAAAAAAGAATTTTCTTGATCAAAGAAAGAATTTGAAGACCAACAAACAATATTAGAAAAACGATATTCGTTTGTTCGTACCGTACGGCTATGGGTATATCGATGGGGTTTTCCTAATTCTTTTTAAAACCGATACCGATTATGCTAATCCGATTTTTAGTAAACCCGCCTTTTCTCCACACCCGTACCAAAAAAGGGTATCCGTAGTAGTATGTCGGGTTTTTAAACCGTGTTCGAAACTACATAAACTTAGACAATCTAACATAACATAACATAATAGTAATACTACCATGAAAATCATAGCACCGATAAGTCTAACCACATTTCTCAAAGCACATTCCATGTTAGTCTTAGTCATACCCGAGAACCGCCAACACGGTGAGAAGCAAGGGCTTGAGCTGCAGCCAGTACCCGACGGGAATGGCGCCCCGGAGCTCGAGCAGCGGCAGCGTGGCGAGCGCGAACACCACGGCCTCGTCGCGCCACCCCGAGCCGCGCAGCGCGTCGGCGACCCGGAGTCCGAAGCTCGACGCCCTGATCGAGTCCGAGGCGGCCTTGGCGTCCTTCGAGGCCGCGAACCACGCCAGCGACAGCGACGCCCACAGAACCACCCACAGCGCGAATCTGAACGGCCTCGCCGCGTCTCCCTCAAACGGCGCCGTAACGATGTCGCTCTCGTCGGTACCGAAGAATTCATCTGACTGAGAAGCTTGGGTCTCCGCGCGAGAGAGAGGTCGAGGTCGGAGGTTACTAATGGAAAAACTCGGTGAGGGTTTCTGGGTTTGGGGAGTTCGTCGGAGGTGTTGACTGAGTGGGGATTTCAGGTGGGTTTTGGGGAGGAAGAGCTTCGAGGCTAATGGGTGTGTCAGTGACGAAGAAGCCGCCATTGATGGAGGGGTTTGAGTTTCTGGGTGTGGAGTTCTAGCGATGAGAGCTTCTCAGCTCCATTTGTGGAGCTCAAAGCAACTGTCCATTGAGGAAGCAGGTTTGGGGGAAGTGACGAAGAAAGCGAAACGAAGGAGTTACCGAGGCGAGATTCTCCGGGTGAGGAAACAAATTGGTCTTTGCGAAAAACGACAATTATTATATGAATTTGCCTCAAAAAATTATCAATTCATAATATGATTAGAGGCAAAGGAATTTAAAAATTGAAGAAAGTGAGATGATGTACAATATATGTCTACTCTTTAAAGGAAATAAACATAGAGAAATAAGGGACGTTTAAAAATATTTTTTATAACTTAACAGGTTATTTTGCTTTTAATTTTTAACAGTAGTAAGCCTATAACATAGGGAGTTTTTTTTTTTTTTTTTTACAAATAAAGTAAAGAGGAAACTGAGACAAATTAATAAGTTGAGAAAACAAATGAATACAAAATGATAAGTTTATGATAGTGAATCAATAAAATAAAAAAGAGTGTAAATTATACAAAATGATAAGTGTAGAGGTGAGCATATAAAAAAATATATTATAGGGGAATATAATTATTATTTAGCCATAGAGTTCAATGAAGCCCATAAAACTAAGAGTCCCAAGAACAATAAAAATCCAACTTCTATGGATTTATGATCAAGTTTAGTAGAAGATTTGCATTCACTCGGACTACTTCGGGGCGATTCACGTTTTAATAGCAAATCAATTTTGCTTTCCTGATATCCTTACTCAAACTAAGGTATATATATACATAACCTTGCTAAACTTCCGATTAAGTCATACTTTGGCTGAAGTCTGTTTCGCCAAGTATTGAATTTTTCTTTTTGTAAGATTTTAACTGTAATGAGAAAATCCGGAACCTTATTTAGGACACTTATTTGGCTTTTGTTAAGGGTAATTTAAGGTGGAGTACTCATTCTTCTTAAAATTGCACTTATTCGGAGGGATTTGGAGAGTTTAGCGAGACTCATTTTTCATGAAAGGAAAGAAAAAACAACAGAAGTTTGTTAAGGTCGGATTTGGTCAAATCCATCCTCAACACAACTCATGTCGTTTCGTCCATAAACGACATGAGGGGAGGCGAGGAAGTTCATCACCCGAGGGGAATTATCGCCGAGGAAGATTATCCCCGAGGAGGTTTGACCGCGAGGAGGCACAGCCACATGAAAGCAAACTGCGATGAAGTGTCCCATCATACTCGACGAGGAATTTCGTCATGATGGTTTATGCAGAGCCGAATGACCATTGACGAGATGTGCATTTAATGAAGCCGACCTACTCACTCGATGAGAAGCACCAGCGACGAGGGTTGCAGGGCCGAATGACGGTTGACGGGATGCGCATTTAATGAGGCTCACCTACCCATAAGGGCAGTCTGCTCGGAAGGGACATAAAGCAGGGATTAACCATGCTTCCCTCAAATCACGCCAGGAAGCGAATGATTAAAGAGGGAAAAAGGCGGGAAAGACGCGAGGGGAATGTAATGTAGACTCTATAAAAGGCAAGATAAGCCTCATTTGTAAAGGTTCGGAAAAATAGGGAAAAAAGGTGTGGAAAAGAGAGAGAGAGAGAGATCTTGTAATAGAAAGGCTAAGGAAATAGAGAAAACTTTCTGCTCATGATCCTTCATCTGTCCAGCTACTCAACGGAAGAAAACCGAGCTCATTTCGGAAAATATAATAAAACAGAGATATTCACTGATTATTGTTGTTTATTTGTTATTTGGTGATTATCTTTGTGACTGGAAAAGGGCGGTGGAAATCGCCCTCTACAAAGTTTTTAATAAAACAAAAGAAGAAACAAAAGGTCAAACCAAACTTGTTTGGTTTAGTGGTAAATCCACTACAATAAGACTCTTCGTGAGGTCTTAGATTCAATCCCTTGAGATCCAAATTGCGTAATATATGTAATATTGACCGATAGTGCCTGCGGCCAATAATGCCAGTTGTTCTTACCGTGATAAATATCTTGTAATGTGAGTACCTGTAAGTTTGGCCGATAGTTCCACCCAATTCAAAAAAAAAAAAAACAAAAAAAAAAACAAAAAAAAAAGGTTCAATTCCGTGGAAATAAAAACCAATTTAGTCTCTTATTTATATATTTGTTCAATATATAACACCACAACTTAAAAACTTTATTTTCACTTTCGTCCTGTCAGAAACCAAATCATGAGTCGGAAGCGGAACAAACCCTACGACACCTCCACCAACACCCACCATTCCCGCCACAACCCCGCCGGAAAACGGAGCCGCCCGAACCTCCGGGAGCCGGAAGACGAGCCGGTGGACAAGCCAATCCAGAAGCCGGCTCCGCCGCCGGCGCTGGTCGTGATGGGGCTGGCGCCGGGCTGCTCCGTGCTCGACCTGAAATCGCGGTTCGAGATCTACGGCTCCATCTCCCGCATCCGTATCGACCGCGACGGCGTCGGCTGCGTCGCCTTCCGCGCCAAGGACTCCGCCGATGCCGCCATCGCCGCCTCCCTCGACCCTTCCTTCGGCATCACGCTTCACTCCCAAAAGGTTCGAAATTTCTCTTTTTCCCCAATTTGATCGGCCAAAACCCTGAGAGGAATTCGTGATTAGTCTCTGTGATTAGTTTCTATGGGTCCTCAAGAGCTTAAGATGTCGATTGTGACTGAGTTTTAGCTTCACATTCTGAGTTTTGTGATACTGTATGGAAGTGAGTTCGAATACCGCATTTTCGGTATTTTTGGAGGGCAACAAACCCGTTTACCAGATAATCGGTCACCGGTATTGTGTCTTGAGGACTTAAACCTTGTGTCTCACGGTGTCGCGGTTTTAAGCTTAACTACTCAACTACCTGAAATAAGCCTTATTGACACCTCTCGATTTTCGCTATAAGAAAATCGCATAATGCCGAATGCCGATACATTGTGTAGTGACATTACCGGGAAATTTAGAGAAACTGGATTCATGGTCTCCTAACATGTTGAATTTTTCTCCGAGTCTTGAATTTTTATTTTTTCGTTGTTGTTATTGCAGGTACAGGTATTGTGGGCAACTGATCTGGCAGCCAAATGGAGGGAAGGGGTCGGTCTCGGCTCAAGCAAGGCTAGCAGCCCGCCTTCGTCTTCAAAGCTTTTACGGGCGGAGGTGCCGCTCAGAAGACACGGACGGGGCAACAAACTCGCTTCCGCCATTGTCAACCCCAGGGGCGGGGACGGCATTCCGCAACGAGCCAGGAAAATCGTCGCTTACGACGACATCTTGTGACGTTTTGATCGTCGTCCGTGGCTTCTGACCTGCGAGGGTTTGTCGTGGCTGCTCTCCATTGTAACATTATGCTCATGTTCCATGAAAATTAGTTATTCTATTTCTCGTGTTTTGAAGGATTTAAGCTCTGCTTTATAATGCATGTGCTTCACGCTAAAAGCTGGCTATGGTAGAAGTTGTAATATATTTCTTTTTAGTGAACGGTACTATGGTAATGATAATTTCTTTTTAAGCTCTTGGATAATATCTCAAGTACCGGTAATTTGCGGATAAAGTCATTGTTAATCTGTAGCAACTAAGTTTTTGAATAGAACTTTTTAGTGCCAAATAGACGTGTTAGGCCGCTATCTGCCAAGTGGCTCGCCATGTCATTGAGGATAGCCCGCGTGTCATGATGTAGAGCCACGTGGCAAATAACTACCAACACCGTCCATTTATTATGAGCGAGTTAGGGATTTTTTTCGCCAAAAATCGCATATACAAGTAAACCGGTGCAACGAAGTTAATTTTCTAATAACCCTTCATAGGCCAAACTATCGAAATTTACAATTTAGGGTGAATAATCTTGCTCCATACTTCCTGGGTTTGTATTTTCCGCACAAGTTATTAGGTAAGAAAATAAGTAAATACTAGAGGTATGTTCGACAAAAGTAGCCTTAACTTGTTGGCTTTGTACAACTTATACGGCCAAAGCGATTTAATCGCCTTCTTCGCCATATTTAACCGGTGTGAAGTTTAATGGGATTAAAATATACGAGAACGGTGAGTAGCGAACTTTAACTACTTTTACGAGTACTAAATCGCATTGGTCATATAACTTGTAATATAAAGCCCAAAAGTGTGCCACTTTTGCCGAAATTAAATTCTAATTAGTCAGTCAGTCAGTCAATTATTTTAATTTTTATTTCTAAATAAACTGAGCACGAGTAATATATTATATCTTAGATTCGTATATATGTGATGTAAGTTATATTAAAAGAAGGTTTCACAAAATTCAATTTAACCACGATCAGATAAGCCGCGAAACTACTAATAAGCTAAACCTAATTCAAAACCCAAACAACATCGAGATGGAAGTCAACGACTCCCGTCCAGGAGTCAACGACACAACGCCCAGACAACAAAACGACAAAGAAGATGAGACGGAGCAGGAGATATGGAGCTGGGGAGCCGGAACAGACGGCCAGCTGGGCACGTGCGGCCTCCGAGACGAGCTGGTCCCGCGGCACGTGCCCCTCTCCTCCTCCTCCGCCGCCATCTCCCGCCTCTCCTGCGGCGGCGCTCACGCCATCGCTCTCACCTCCGGTGCGTAACCGGTCTTACATATTTGGGTGCTCTTTTTCGCGGTGAATTAAATAAACCCTTTTGTTGTGTTATCAGGTGGGAAGGTGCTGAGTTGGGGAAGAGGAAACTCGGGTCAGCTCGGCCACGGGGAGACTCTGAGTTGCAGTCCGAGTCCGAAGCTCGTGACTCGTTTGGACTCATTCTTCATCACCCATGTCTCTGCTGGCTGGAACCACTCTGGCTTCGTTTCAGGTACGTTTCTAAATATTTTGCCGGTTTTTCGGGGTTTTTTTTTTATTTTTATTTCTTTTATTTTTTAAACGGTAACAACCGGTATTCCCGTTCCAGGCTTTAGAAAAACCAGTAACCGAGAAAAACCGACAATGTCCCGGTTTAAAACCACTAAGTCCACTGAATTATATATATTCGTTTATATGAGTCGGTAAAATCCCGGTTTAAAATCGGTATTTCCCGTTTTAAGCTGGTACTTTTACAGGTCCCCGTTCTTGGTTCCAGGTTCAAAACCTTTTAATTTTTCTGTTTAAACGGGTATATTACACCCGTATTTTTATGGCTCCTGGTTCCCTGTACCAAAAAAAAACAAAACTGAGTTTTACCTTTTCGATTTCTGAAATTTCCAGAAAATGAGGACCGTGAGGAAAACCGTTAAGTCCCAGTTACCAATTTGGTTTCACCCCAAGTTTCGGGCTCCTCATCACCTACGATATACATTTGTAACAATCTCGTTGTTGCGTTGGTTTAAAATCTCGGTACTTCTGTACTTGATTTTTTTTTTCTTCAGATAGCGGCACTCTCTTTACTTGCGGTGACGGTTCGTTTGGTCAGCTCGGACATGGCAATTACGAATCACATAGCTCTCCTGTTGAAGTCTCGTACTTCAGCGACAAACACGTCGAGCAGATCGCGTGTGGTATGCGACACTCGCTCGTCTTGTCGAAAGGTAGTCTGAAATATATTGTGAAAAGCGTGATCCTGCGTCTAGCTTTGTGTTTTGAAACTGGGATCGGTCTGGTTTAGGCAATGCTGGAGATCTAGTGAGTGCTTTTGGGTCGGGAAAGCGTGGTCAGCTAGGTATATCGGAGAAGAAGATAAAGTCTGTTAATATTCCGCAAGCTACTCGTGGATTAGAAGGCGTCGAAATCGTAAGCATAAAGGCAAACGGAGATCATAGCGCAGCACTATCTGGTAAAAATATATCTCTAAAAGTTTTCACTTTCTTTGTTAGATTTGATGTCTTGAATCAGCCGGTGAAGTTCATAGATTCCTGTTTTTTCTTTTGATATATATATTTTTTCAAATGTATTTAGGTGATGGACATTTATACACTTGGGGAAGAGGATTTCCCGGGAATTCCGATGCTCACTATCCGACATGTTTGCCCTCGTCACGCTTCTTTACCGACGCTGCTCTTGGATGGAACCATGCTCTTCTTTTAACCGGTCTGTACATCATCTAGATCGATTATTGTTAATTCTTGCTATGTTCACTCCATTAATGAGAAATCTTAAATAAACAGGTGACGGGGAAGCCTTCATGCTCGGTGGCAACCACCACGGAATCCTCAGCGATCCTGATAAAATTAGCTTAGCAAAGCACTCTCTTTGTAAGTATGCAAATTTAATATGAATTTATCAATGATTATATGATCTTGCATATTGTTTTATTAAGCTCTTAATCTTGTTTATATGACTAATCACAGATTCAAATGAGGGTGTTCTAGAACAAATTCCGGATCTGGAAGGGCAAAAAGTCGTAGATATCGCTGCAGGAGCTGAACACTCTGCTGTTGTAACAGGCATAAGCCCGAAACCCTCACTACATTATTGTTAGCATGTGTAATTCAATATTTTAGTTACCGGATTGAATTACTGGATTTCTTATTGTTCTTCGTTGCTGTGGCAGCTGAGGATGGAACGGTCAAGACGTGGGGTTGGGGCGAGCATGGCCAACTCGGCTTCGGAGACACGTTTGATAAAACCAGTCCACAAGGAGTTAATCTCAACCACAAAATCCTGATAGAGGCTTCCGAAACTAAGGTTTATTGTGGAAGCGGCTTTACGATTGCTGTAAGAACTCTCTTATGACATAGCCATGTGTCACATACGCGGTTCGCAGTAGATGATCAGAGATGTTCGTCTTCTCCGATGAGCAAGCCATATATAAGCCTATACTTTGGGGCTCTCATTACTCGTTAATTTGTACTGTAAATGTATATAACAGTTGGTGAGTTCTAGTTGTAGTTCTAAACTTCTAATTTTTTTCTGTTATGATGATAGAAAAGCTGTTACTCGAAGGAAAATGGAGCAATAAATATATTATCTTTCTTTTTTCATCGAAATTTTTGCAGTTGTAAAAACAGGCGTCCGGGACTGCGTCCGCAACGAGCTAATACTCTTGTTGTTGTCAATGATTTATACTCTATTCGATTGGACTCAAAAGATAAAAAAACACAAGAGGGCGAAGCTGATAGCGATCGAGGAATGAATCTCTTTTAAAAGATATAAAACAAAATCTCTGCGTCGTTTTACTTTTTGTTTTACTCGGTCACCTTAAAGAGATACCGAGTTAGTTGCTCGCGAGAGCCAACGATTCCTTAAGTACTTAAAAAGTCCGTAAACTGGCGATATGACTTTTGCTCGCTGCTCAGCTCCAAAGAATCTCTCTCTCTCTCGTTTACGCCTAGGGGTGGTTAATGTCACTCCTAGATTTACATATATATAAAAATTGTGTGTCAGTAATTATCTTTTTTTCTTCTTCTTTCTTCTTCACTATTTAGTATGCATGATTGGATTCTGATTATTTTTAGACCGGGTGAACGGATTTTCGATTATCAGTTGGGACTCATATTTTTTTTTAAAAATTATTATCTTATAAATTTAGTGAATTATTAATTTAGCTTGACGGAAAAAACTATAATCAAGGTTCTCATATATATATATATATATATATTAAATGTTGAGAATAGTATTCATGGGTGCAAAACGACATCTCTTACAAGAACCATAACTTCGTCGTTTCGGAATCACGAAACTCGAACGACACATAACGACGTGGCCGAGTCCATCTGACAGGCCGACACCACCTTTCTCCTGAATTCATCAAAACCCAGAAAACCAACAGAGAGAGAGAGAGAGAGAGAGAGCGAGCTTGCAAAGATGAACGCGGCGATATCGTTCACCGGCGGTTCCCCCGGCGCCGGCAACGACGGCGTCGTCGGAACCGTCAACCTCAACGCCGGCGAGCTCAGGCTCTGCGCCTCCACCACCTCCCCCACCGTCCTCGGCGGTCCCAATCTCTCCCAACTCTCTCTCTCCCTCTCCGTCGAGAAGCCAGGCTCCTTCATCGTCGACTGCGACGTCCCCAACCGAGTAACCGCATTTTCTTTCCCAATTTTCTCGCCTGCCAAACAGTACTCCTCAGGTCTGATTCTGGTCTTTTCTCTTCTTCTTCGTAGGACGTTCGGTTCCAGTTCATGAACCGGGTGAGCGTGATGGAGCGGCCGCTGAGCCTGACCTACACGCACGCCACGCGCGCGCGCGCGACGGCGGTGGACGCGAGCCTGGCGGTGAACGCGGCGAACAAGGTGTGGGCGAGCTACGCGTTCGACTCCGGCGCGTGCAAGCTCAAGTACAGCTACGTCCACGGCGGCGTGAGGACGTTCGAGCCCTGCTACGACGTGGCGAGCAACTCGTGGGACGTCTCGGTGTCGCAGAGGATCCTCGACGGGGACGTGGTCCGCGCCTTCTACCGGACCTCGGGCAGGCTTCTGGGCATGGAGCTCCTCTGGCAAGGGCTCAACAGAGACGGGCGGTTCAAGGTAACGCCTCTCGGGCATGGGCTTCACGTGTTCGACGAAATGCGCGTGTGAATGATGTGGGTTTTGCGATGCAGATAACGGCGTGTATGAATTTGGACGAGGGTTTGAAGATTCCGAAGCTGAGTGCTGAGAGCACGTGGAACTTCGAGATGTGAGAGACGAGAGAGAGCTCAGGATACGTGTTAGGGATATTCTGGGAGTTTGTGGTGTAAAAATCAACGTTGAATTGAATGTGTGTACAATACATACGCTTTGATCTGATAGTTGCTTCTTGTTCGTCGAATTGCGACCAAGTTTTGCAGGATTAACCAATTTTTTGTGTCGTCTTTTAGTCGTCGTTTGTCTAATTTTATAGACTTTAGGACCTGCTTTATTCATTAATTGTGCGACTTAGAACCCAAACCCCCTCAGCTTTTCAAACTCCGACCCGACCCGCCCTAGGCATGCTCTCGATATGTTCAAAAACTTTGATTTGTCGGCTTACCTTCCATGTATTGACGGTTTATCCATTTAAAGAAGAAGAAGAAATATAGAAAAAAGAAGGAAAGAAATGAAAAAGTGAAGAGGAGAGAAACAAAGAAGACAAATAAAAAAAGTGGGAAAAAGAACAGAATAAAAACCTAATAGGTACATGTTTCCTTCTAGTTTCACTAATTATAAATTGTGATTACAACTCTTATTTTGATATGAAATTACAATTTATATTTCTCAAAAAGTCTGTCATGTCAGTAAAACTGTTAAATTGTTAGTTGTTTACTCAGTAAAATCTGATTAGTAATTTAATTATAGGTAAGTCTGATTGAAAAATTCATGATTCTTGATTGAAAATTTCGGATAAATCCTTTAACCCTAAATTAATGATTCTTGAATAATATTGCCTTTTGGTTTAAAGAATCTTACGCGCCTTCTTCTTTTTTTCGTTTTTTTTTTTCTTTTCCTTCTTCCTAAGAATATGCCCAAAAATCAAGATCTCATGCAGGATAGAAAAGAGGTTTGATTCTATGGTTTGAGCTGAACGTCTTCACTTTCATTATTCTCTAAAAAAAAAAAAAAAGGAAAGCTCAAATCCCACTTTGAACCTCTAAGAAAGATGAAAACCTAGTACTTTTGTTCATGTATGATTGTGTATTTGATTTCTCTCTGTTAATGATGTATGTTTTATTTTATTTTATTTTTACCAAAATCTCATCGATCATCAATATACCCGTAAATTCTGATCATCACAGTCAATTAAAAAGACATCTACATCTTGTCAATTGTTGGTATATCCGTAAAATGAAACTATCATATGGTTCTTCTCGATTTCCGAGCTCTTAAACCTCAAATAGTACACATAAATAAATATCTTTTTCTTTATCCTTATCTAATTTAATTGGATCAGATCGTGTTCAGTCATTATTCAATCAGGTTCATGTCTGTTAATAAGACTCATATCGACCTAAGTTTATTTGAAGCACGTGTCTCGCATACCTAAACATTTCATGTAAACCCCTAAACCCTAAACAACCTCAAATGAAACCAATGAGATTGAAGCCTAATGGTACAAACGATACAAAGTCCACAGAAGTTGACCCAAAGCCCCATTAGAAAACCTCAGACATGAAAAAATGATTAGAATCCTCGAGTTCTATATCTACTTAGACGGTCTACAACTAGACTATGGATTAAAAAAAAAAATCATCACCCCGACCCAACAGTTACCGGGAATTTGTTATGTGACAATGAGAAGATTATTCTTGTGACCGTTGTTGTTAACCACCAAGCGCAAGGGGTCGATCTTCCACTCTCCGTCGACGATGAATTTGATCTGTATATGTATAAAGTCCAGTGTTACGGTTAACTAAATAAGTCCATTGCTAGCCTAAATTGTTCAAGTTCGACAGACCTCGTATCTCCCCGGGTACAGTTGAAGCGTCAAAGAAAAGACTCCTGTCTTCGACTTCTCCATCTTCCTCTGCAACAAGACAATGCCGGATGTAACATCGAAGAGAAGAAGATTCTAATTATTTGTCAAATCGTGAATGATTTTTATACCTTGCTTGACCAGCCATCGAAGGATCCTGCCAAAAGAACTTCAGAAGCGGAATTAGGCCAAACTATGCGGGTGGAGCGAAGAAGCCTTAGAGCTCTACGAGCATTTTCGATTCTCTTCTGTTTCTTGTCCGTAATCTTCTGAGAATCTCTGCAACAGATTAGTAAAAGAAGATCAATGGTGAAAGTGAAACATCTTGAGTTTGAGAGTAAAATTGTTAATTGGTCGAAAAGTTCGCGTACATCAGAGCCAAAGCCATCTTTCCTTCTAAGACAGCAAGCTTTGCACGTGTGGATCGTAATTTGTTCTGCCCATTAAGAATTTCATTTTGCTGAAATTCCCAAGCATCAGAAAGCTTCTGTAAATCATCAGAGGAGCCCTCCTTATCCTAGACAAACCCGAAAGAAGGAATAATTTATCAGAAACTCATACGAAAAATACTCTTGGACTCCCTCGATTTGTATCTATAATCACTGTTTTACCCATTACACCCTGACTTCGTATTCATGTCAGTTTATAGGTCAGAGATACAGTAGACTTTAATGGAACTTGCCTACTTGATTGTATCCTTGGAGGCCAAATAAGGATATATACAGTGTAGAGCCAAATATAATAATAATGCGAAGTCACGGGCTGCATATGGGCAAAATATTTATGTACTAAAAAATTATACTAAAAATTTTGAGTACACTAAACTAAAATAAAGATTTCCAAACACATAAATGTAACATTAAGAAACAAAAACTGAATGAGTTATATTTATATAAGATACAAATTTGGAATGTTATTATCAAATTATTTAGGAATTAGGATGATCAATTTTCCTGGCAGCTAGCTTTGCATTTTTGTCCTGATTTTACTCCGAGAGACGAATTCAAAACTAAATAACCGAAAACTAATGGAAGAGATACATAAGGACTAAAATATAGTGTGAGGTGTGAAGTCATTTTGCAAAGTGAAAGGCCAAATAGGGAAAAAATTCAAAGCTTCCGATAATACCTTTTCCGTTGGAATTTCATCTGCATTAGACCTCACAGCCTGAAGAACCGTTGAGAGCTCTAATTCCAAGTGCTGAAGGCGATTTCTTAGTTGATTATGACTAATCTCTACATGTTTTTTTGAACCTAATTGATCCGTTTCACTGAATTCAGTAGCCTTTTCTAGTCTCCGATTTCCGTATTTTGAAATATCTGTCGACCCATCCATGCTAGTTTCACTTGATGGAATCTCAGTGTCTATAAACAAGAACAGGTCATCAAAAATTAGACAGATATAACCACCAAACTACAAGAATAAAGTAAATAAACTTACCTTCAGAGTTTATTTTTGAAACTCCGGCTCGCCGAATGATCCATGACTGCCACGTGTCCAGTCCATTTGAGTCGCTTAAACCGTCGAAGCCGGAAAATGAATTGTTCTGATTCAGCACACTTGATTGATCAAATATGGCTTTCTTGGGGCTCAATGATGAAGAGTTTCTGCTTCTAAAAGGGCGAGCAACTGTCTTTTACAATGCAATCGAACCACATGTTACGTTTTAGAATTTATACATAGAAATATTGAAACAAAACAGTAAAAGCCAAGCAATTGCTAAACACTAATCTAATGCAAACAAAGTTTTTTTTTTTTCAAATAAAAACTCAAGCTTATCAAGATACTGAGTTTTTAATAACTTGATCATGAGGATTTTGAAGGACCCGGATCCAACAATGCAAGCCAACGGGAAATCACCAGTGTGATGATTCCCCAGTAGTTGCAACGTACGACTGAACAAATGGACCGTTCCTTCAAGAACACGGTCAAAGCTTTCCAATGATGTCTTAAGTCATGTGACTTGACAAATTATGCCGGCTCCACAGCCAACTAGGCGCCTAAGTACAAACCTAAACCCGGATTATTGCCTAACAACACAGATAACCTCAATGACGCAATAAAAGGACTCCATAACAAAACTAAACGGCGATCTTGGCCTTCCTCCTCCGATACGCGGTCATTCGATTTATGCTGATATGATTGCGCTATTCGCTAAGAAATTACGAGCTCAATAACCGGTAAGAGTTAGAACCTATTGCCTCTGTATTAAAGATACGAACATTGTAAAGCATCAACACGTCCACTTACCGCATCTGTTGAGAATTCAGAATGCAAATCTTCATTTGCAGCGACACTGTCGGAGAAACTACGTTCTTCGTTTCCGCTCGCGCTGATTCCAAATACGAAATTCCTCTCCTTCTCCAGGCGATTCAATATGCCTTCGATTCCACTCTCGTTCTCAGAGCTTCCAATTTCTCTATACAAAGACCACTCATGTCAGTGAAGTACTTCAATTACACAACGATAAACTTCAGTACTGAGTTATAGCATTCAATTTCAGCAAAGTAATACGAAACTCACAATGATCTAAAGTAATCCTCGTCGTACGGACATGAAGAAACTTTCGCAGAGCTCTGCGTTTCTTCCTCTTCTTCATCACCAACACTCCACCCTAACGCCATCCAACCACCGTTCTTCGCAATCGCATCGGCCAAGTCCCTCCGACCGCCATCGACGAGCTCTCTCCTGCTCGGAAAGGCCTCAGGCTTACCCGAATTCGTCATGAAGCCCAGAATCTCCGCCTCCAAATCGAAACCTCCCTCATCCCGAACCCTACACCGCCTCGGGAGACGCGAGAAGCGACGGAGTCCTAGCGGAGAGCGCCACGCGACGGTGGCGCCGGCGCGGCTGAGGTGGGCGGCGCGGAGGAGCGAAGGATGGGCTTGGGGGCTCAGAGGAGGTGGCGAGCCGAGCATGGCTCAGGCATTTCTCCGAGAGCTTGAAGAGCAATATGAAGAGCAAAGTATTCACGCAACGCAACGAACAGACAGAAGCAGTGGGAAACGTAGCCATTTAATTTGGGTATTAATTCGGTGATTATTTTATTAATTCTTTTGTTAATTGCGAGCGAGAGACGGTGTCGTTTCTGTTAACTTATCCATTGTGGACAATTACGGCAATGCCACTCACTGGTCACTGCGTGCGCTCTCGTGATTGAAGTAAATGAAAGATTCCTTGGATACGGACTTGGATTGTCTCCAAGCTTTGAATGAAACGTATTGGCGGAAACGGGCTCGCGCCGATTGGTTGGCGGATATGTCCTCCCTTATTCGTAATTATTTTCGTGACCTGTTTTCTTCTTCTTCTTCTTCTTCTCCCGGTGCGGAAGTTGTTAAGAAAGTCGCTAATACAATCACTAGGCGACTTTCGGTCGAAGATAATTCATGGCTCGAAAATGAATTCTTTGGTGATCAAATCAAGAGGGCTCTCTTTGAAATGAGTCCAACGGGGCCTGACGGTTTCTCGCCTGTTTTTTTTTTTTTCAACAAAATTGGGGAGTAGTAGGATGATATTACTTCGGCTTGTTTGAAATTTCTTAATGACGGAGATTCGATGAGAAAATTTAATGCCACCCATGTGATTTTAATCTTGAAAATCAACAACTCAATGACGGTGGTTGATTTCCACCATATAAGTATTTACAACGTGATCAGCAAAATTATATCCAATTAACACGCTAATTTCTGACAATAATTTCAATAACTGAGTGGTTATGTGACGATTATCAATTTATTTTTTTTGGCATTTGTTTAAAGAGATATATAAGTACTTATAAACAAAATATATAAAGTAAGAGGGCATATTTCCCATGTATATTTTTGTAAAGTAAATTCTCACACGAACTTTAAAAACGTAAACCGTTAGTACTTTTTTTTTTTTTTGCCTTTAATCATAAATCATCAAATGCCACTTGACTTTATTTTATTCACTCGTTGGTCAATTTCCTCTCTGACAGAGCAAGCTACATGTTCAAAAAACCTTTTAAAACCAAACCATCATTGTTAGAACCTTTTTAACCAAACCATCATTGTTAGACTCGCCTTAGAGCTCTTGATAACATGGTTCTTCAAGGGGTTTTTTTTTTTTTTTTTTTGAGTGGAGGTTGAACATGGTGTTAATACATGCAACGAACAAACATAACTACCAAAAACATAGCCAAAGGCCAAAGCATTTAATTTGGGTATTGATTAAGTGATTATCTTAGCGAGTGAAATGACAAATTACTAGTTTTCGAGTTTTTAAACATTCGCAAATACTTTTTCGATTTTCCCTACAGAACACTACTAGTTAACGAGTTTTCTCTAAAGAAATTTGCATTATAAATTCAGAAACAATGAATTTGAACTCAACAACACCTCAAAATTTATTTTCTTAAGATTGGTATCCAATCCAATAACTATTAATATAGAGAATCGTTTACTCCGGGCAAATCAAAGAGTAAACTAAAACTATGATGAACAAAATCGATAATTTGGCCCCTACTTCCCGCTGCCGAAAGAACTTTGCTGATGTTTGGGTGATCGGAGTTGGCGAGGCTTTGCGTGACACGGTTTGAGTCTGATCGTGTTCGGGAAAGGTTTCGCTTGCGCTTGGAGAGTAGTCGTTTGAGAACAATCAAAGTGATGAGAAAGAGTGAATAAACGTTTATAAAGTAGAAAAATCATTTGGAGTTATAACTCTTCAGACAAATTGTATGTAAGATATCTATGGAGTCGTTATTATTCAGAAACAAAAATCAAACGCATATTGAAAATAGAAAATCAAACACGAATCGAAAAGACAAACATAACAAATATCAAAACACATGAAGCGAAAAGGAGAGGGAGCAGAGCCAACGGACACCACGAACGACATGACGACGGAGAACAGGAAGAAGATAGGAAACCAAGCTAATATTTAGAGATGGTTGAGGGAGTCAGAGAGAAGAAGAAATGAAGAATATTGTGACATCGTAAGGGGGAGAAGAGTGAAGAGTTGCTCTACAGGGTTAAAAAAAAGGTGATGCAATTATTCTTTTACATCCGCTAGTGAAGAGTTGCTTCCTTTTGATATTTTAGAAATCAAAATTAGGAACGTTTCTTTAGTAATGGAAAAAGGCCTCATTAATTTTTTCTTTAAAAAAATAATTCAAAAATTTGAGAAAAAGAATGAAGCTCAAATTGATGGTTTTTGATCGACACGATTCCTGAAATCATTGTCCTTTTACATATATAGATTCTAATTAGTTATCTTAAAATTATAAGCATAACAAAATTCACATTTCAACCTATGCAAAGGCAAATTAATAATTATCGTAAAAAATTCACATTTCATCATATATAGTCAAAAGAATAATGAACAAAATTGGTATGATAATAATTAGATAATTAGTAAATTGTTCATGTGACCATTGTTGTTAACTAACCGTCTGTGGGGATCGATCGTCCACTCACCATCAACAATGAATTTGATCTGCAAGTGTGATTAATAAGAAGGTTTAGTTTCTGATTAAGGAGTTAAACACAATTAACGAAATTAATTAGTCAACGAAACCTCATATCTGCCCGGATATAGCTGCAGCCACTGATAGAATATTCCAATACTCGATTTCTCCATTTTTCGCTGCAACAAATAAGACCGATGATATTAGAGTTGTAAGTGTCATCATGTAACTCCGGACTTCGTAAAATAACTACATTACACACGTATGTTTTTATTATAAAATGAAAAAAAAAATACATTTGTATAAATACAAATGTGTGATATAGTACTCATTTTTAATCATTTAGCAAACTGAGAGATGAAGCTAAAAATGGGTGTTTTTTTTTTTCTTTCTTCCGGTAATAGTACATAAAATCACTTAACAAGAAGTTGACAAAAATACAAAGTCGGGAAGGAGACTATTACCAAAGTTGACCAACCATCAAAAGAGCCTGCTAAAAGCACTTCGGAGGCGGGATTAGGCCAAACTATACAAGTAGAGCACACGAGCCTTGAGGCTCTACGAGCATCATCGACTCTCTTCTGCTTCTCCTCCACAATCTTTTGTGCTTCGCTGAGTTCAGAGTTCCAAAATAAGTGTGAGAAACAACACCAAAAATATTGCCGTAAAAATATAAAAACTTATTCAAGTGAGTAAGGCATATTCTAAAGCTTTTGACTGGCGCTGATTAATTATCCAAGGTCGTGAAATTTACATTTTTTTATTGGGATTTTCTTATCTATCTATGTTAACGTTAAGTCATTTACACGTGTATGCCTCAAATTGAAGTATTTAACATGAGAAATCTCAAAACTAAAAAAAAAAAAAAAAAAACTCGACATTACTCAAGACACGTGGATGGTATCAATCGGACACACAAATTTCAAGATTTTTTAAATTTATTTTTAATCAGCCAAATTGGAAACATGAGAGTACGAACACGATTTTGAATAACTTTAGATGTTTTTTTTAACGCAATCATCTATTTTGTTCTTTAAAAAAAAAAAAATCATTTATACATACATTATTGCTAGTGTCATCTTTCCCTCGAGCACGGCTAGTTTTGCAAGCGTTGACCTTAATTTTTCCTCAGCTTTCATGATCTCGTTCTCTTGAAACTCCCAAGCGTCATATTTTATTTGCAAGTCCTCAGACAAGCTTTCATGACCCTAACACACAAAATGGCAACAATTATATATACAAGTACACTTCAAAAATTTGAAGGTTTGATCACTTTGATCACCTGATCTATCGCTGTTTCTTCACTGTTTGACCTCAGAGAGTGAAGAGCAGACGAAAGCTCGGAGTGTAGGCGATGAAGCCGGGTTTGCAATTGGTTACGGGGAAGTTCTTTTCCACGTAAACTCGAGAGTTCATCTTGTTTTTCGAGTTCATTAGCACTCTCTGATTCTTCTGATTCATCTAATTCTGTTATGTCATTAGCAATAAATTGGGTCATCTTCAATTGCCTGAAAAAATCAATAAGTAACAAGACACATGTGCATGAAGAAAAAGAAAATAAAGAATGAGTCAGCAAAGACTAAAATCAAACACGGGCTCTGGAATTTGACTGCGTAGAAGAGAGGCTAGATAAGAATAAATTAAGTTATTTAATTTAATTTTTACATTAATTATATTTTTAGACGTAAGTCTTTAATTCTAATTTTGTCATTTTTGAGTGGGTTACAAATTTGTCGTATTTACTATTTAATGTTCGCTTGAAGGTATCAATTTTTACTACTTAGTCACAGTTTCCCACACCCATAGCTCGTTGTGTCCGTAACGGCCACGGGCATCCCGCACCCGCACCCATTGTGGGCACGAGGTGGGTTTACCCGCCCAATTTAGAATAATTTATGTCTTAATCAAACTTTGAATATACCTTGAGAATCTGTTTGGGATGACAGTGCGTACATTTGTGGCTCATGAGCTGATTTTGTTGGAGCATTATAATCCTCAGAATCCTCAAGTGGCCAATTCTTGGGGCTCAATGACGTAGACTTGTTCATCCTAATAAATCCAGCACCTTTCTTTCACAATGTAAAACCACAAATCAATTACACGTATAATAAACATTAAAAAAAATATTAATGTCATTAATATTTATGACATTAATTGCTCAAGCAGTACGATTTCCAAACAATTTGGGCCGGTCACTTACATATCTAATAAATACCAGAGAAAATTGTTGCAAATGCCCCTAAAACTAGTGCATTTTACCTTATCAACTTTCATTTTAGGCAAAAATACCTCATATTCTATAGATCAAGAGCATCACATTATCCCTTAATTGTAAAAAAAATAAGGGAAAATATTAACTTGTCTGCAACGCATGATTTATTTGAAGCATTTTTTAAAACGCTCAGGCTAATGTGTTACTTTTCGATTGAATTAGGGTCATTGTTTCCCCACTAAACTTTACTCGTTGGTAAATTTTACCTTCCGATTTAGTATCGGTATATATAAAAAAGGAACACATTATCCCCTACTTGTAAAAAAGAATCGGGGAGGATGTTTATTTTATAAGAATAAGGGGAATTTTTGGCAAAAACTAAGATGGAAAAAATCACCAACATACAAAGTTCAAAGGGCAGTACTGCCAATTATTTTAGTTTACTTTAATTACAAAACAAAGACATTAAGTAACCAAAATTAATATAATTGCATTCCAGCTAAATCTAACATATATATATATATATATATATATATAGTAGGGTAGGAGTTCCATACAGTATCTGCTGTGAGTTGAGAATGAGTTTGTTCTTCATCTTCAAATCCCAAACCAAAACTCCTTTGTTTTTCCAATCGATTCAATATCCCTTCAATGCCCATCTCTGAGCTCCGATCCATCAACTCTCTGTTCGGAATATACAATTAAAAAACACAGCGTACACAACAATGAGTTAGTATAATCAAATAATTAACAATAAGATAATCACAGAATATAGATGTATATAAATATTTCTGCTGTATAAAGAAAGCTCACAAGAAACTTTTATGAGTTGACTGATCATGTATTTGCTCTTCAAGGTTGACTTTATCAACATTTTTCTGTTGACTCACAACCATATCTTCTTCTTCTTCTTCTTCTTCTTCTTCTTCTTCTTCTTTGTCGTCCCAACCAAGCGACAACCACCCGCCTTTCTCAACGATAGCTTCGGCCAAGTCGCTCCGGCCGGCGTCGACGAGCTCTCTCTTGCTCGGGAACGCCTCCGGTTTAGGAGAATTCCTCATGAACTCCAAAATCTCTACTTCCAAATCACCGCCCCCGTTCGCCTCCGTCTCTACTTCGTCGTACTCTTTCCACATGCGGCACCGCATCTTCACTGGCGCCACTGCGAATCCCGGGCCCAAATCATCGAGCGTGAGCAGCGCGCGCCAGGTTTGCGGGGTGCTCCAGGGGCGAAGAAGCGGCGCCCAAGAGGAGAGGACGGACTGGGCGTTTGGTAAAAAGCATGGAGGGCGTGCCCAGAGTGACATGTGAAGAGACCGAAGAATAAGAAATAGAGAAGTGTTGTTTGTTTTTGTTATATATGGTAAGTTAATTAATTGTACTCATTAAAAAAAAATACGTATGTTGACAGTGGCGGAATCAGGATTCGGAGACGGGGAGTTCAAAAAAAATTTCCATTAAATTTACGTAATAATACAACGTCAAAATACAAAATTAAATATTTCCAAAATGAACTTGATTCAAGTTATATTGTAAATTTGGAGAAAACTAGACTAGGGCTTTGGGTGGGGTGGTTGGGCTTTAATTTAGATTATCAAAACAAATTCAAATTAAGAATTAAGTAACGAGGGTATTTTAGACTTTTTCACATGAAGTTGTCTTCTTCTTTTTTTTTTTTTTTTGTCTTTTGAAAGAGAGATAAAGCTTAAAGGTTGTAACCGACATAATTTATTTGAGATTATAAAAATTTCAATTCAGAACTATGTAACGAGGATATTTTAGAATTTTCATACAATCTATATTGTTCTTTTAAATTTTTCTTAGATAGATAAAGCTTAAGGGTTGTAACCGACAAAATTTATTTGAGATTATAATAAATTAAGATTCGCAAAGCTAGCCGGTAAGTGAACGCACGTGCTCCGATAGGAAATTCAAGTTGTCAATTATCCAAAAAGTGAGAGAGGAGAGGCCTCATGTTAAGTGGGTGGTGTGAGGCGCACGAATAAGACATTTTGGCGGGGAAAAGCGATCAACCTTGGCTTGTCACAGTTATTGCCTATTGGACATAAAAGAGTGTTTGCTTCATGTGGATAGGAATACTTTGTGATTTTTTGTTTCCACTCATAATGCATGGCCTTTGGAATTGGCACTAACACGTTAATTACTCAGAGGCGGAGCCGGGTCGGCCACCCCCACTTGGTCCGAACTCGTTATTTTAATTTTAATTTATTCATATTACTAGAAGTTTATATATAAATAATAAACATAGCATTAGTAACTCGAATGTCACTACATGATAGTGAAATCTTATTATTCTTAAAGATTTTTCTCCAAGTTATAGTCTTGGGTTCAATTCTCAATCCCAACATATTTTTTAATTTTTGTTTTTATGATTACAATTAGTTTCATGTTTCTTCTAAAGCTAGAGATACATTGTTAAAATCTTATAGTCTTTTGTACTTTACTTAATAATAGGTATACTAAAATGATTACAACTTACAAAATTAGAGAACAAAAACTACCACAAGTCCAACGACGGAACTAGGTAGAGCTCAAAAGGGGCCACGGCCCCGGTAGATTTTTCCGATTTCTGTACTGAAGCTACGAGAATCTGAGGTTAGAGATCGTTGAACACTAGCTCGCCCCCCCTGATGTTTTCTTTGCCACAGATTCTCGTTTCTCTTCTTCTCACGAGATTTGTTCTCCAACTCTTCTTCTTCATCCTTATTCTGTCTTGTTTTTCATTTGTGGTTGTTTATTTCTATAAAGCAGTAATTGTTCAGTGGTATTGAAAATCTGAATACAATTAAAAAATTCTTAGCACTCCAAGTGTTTGTAGTTTTGCTTCTGAGAAAGTACAATGACTTTTTATTTGACTAGTTGATTTAGTCTTGTTTTATATTAAAAAAAAATCCGGCCCCCCTGTCCCGATTTTCTAGTTCCGTCACTGCACAAGTCTATAGTTTAAGACGTGCAAAATTTTAAATATTGGGGAAAAAAATATTAATATTTGAGAATGTAACAACATGTAGAATTCTAATCATATAGAGACCATAATGAACTATTTTCATAAACTGAAAGTTCATGAAAAAAAAATATTAATAATGCAATGTATAATAGCAGTTTCAATGTCTCGTTTTATTTTGAAATTTACGGTCTATTAAATTTCTGGCTCCGTCCCTGTAATTACTTATTTGGCACGTACTATGTTACTTAGCGTATAATGCTAATAAAAGATGGTAAAGATCAACATTTGAAAACCTCCTTTTTTTTTAACCTACGAAAGTCTTATATAAACCAACTATCTTGGTATAAATTTTACAAAAAAAAACTTTTTTAATTATTTTAATTTATAAAAACCTAATAAATCATCCGTTACCGGACTCTAGAATGGCGGATCCAGAAATTTTTATTGAGAGGCGCTAAAAATAATTGTAATTGGGTGAAATCGCGGGAGCTCCAAATCTCAGTTTTTGTACCTAAAAAACTCTTAGTTTCCGGTTAGGACCGTATTGTAATGTGACCTTTAGATCTTGCAATTTTAACTCAGTAGCTCTTAAATCTTAAGCTTGATATATTTTGAAGAACATCATCAAATTAAACTATGTTCAACAATTTCGTCAAGTGTATTCATATGAAAAAACACAAAATCTAAATTCAACTTAAATTATTAACTAATATCCAATTCAAGATAAATTTTTCAAAAATTCAAACACCCCAGTTAAAGGATCCAACACAAATCCAAACACCTAAACCAAAAAGTCCAACACAAGCTATACAATCAGTGAGAGACTCTCTGAGTTTGATCCAGATAAACCAACTTCCGTCCAAATTGACGACATTTCTTTTTCCAAGAAAACCAATATTGCCTTCCCTTGCTCTGATTTGCTCATCTTGGTATATTATATGAATATCGTTTTACTTGCATTATAAGATATATTCATAGTGTTAACAACCTGACACTACTGACCGCATGCACTATCGGTCAAGATTATAAATATACATAAATTTTGCATCCTGCTAAGATTGAACACAGGACCTGTCGAAGAGTCGTGCACCACTAGGAGAGGGCAAACTAGCTTAGCTATGATATAAATGTTGATGAATATTTTAGCACAAGTAGCATATTCCAGTTTCTTTTAGCACAAGTACCCAAGCTCACCCTTACAAAGTCTATCTTGTAATTCCTATATACGTCTTCTACTTTTTAAAAGACATAGATCGAATTAATCCGCATTTTAGAATTAAAAATCAAAGATTATTTTATATGAACATAGAGGTAGAGCTGATTGTACGGAAGATTATCTAAAACTGAAATTCTGGTACTAGATTTGATTTTAGAGCTCATGCCTCATTGGACTCTGTTTGTATAAAAATAAAAATAAAAAATCATATATATATATGCATAAAATGATATCATTTTCTTCTTAGGGAATAAGCGCCGAATCCCCTTGAACCGAAGACGAAAAATAGCGAGAAACGAAATAAATATGACACCAGAGATTATAGTGGTTCGCCCCCAATGCAGGAGGTACGTCCACTTGCCGCTTGCAAATACGATCCACTAGAATCTCCACCGGAGTTGTTCGAATACACCCTCGAGCTCACCTTCTCTCTCTTGTGTTTACAAGTGTTTCTCTCTCAAGAACAAAATCATTGTTCTCACACTTGCTTCACACCTACACACTCAGAAAGGTAGCTAAAAAGACAAAGCCTACAACCAAGTTTGTCCAACAAGACAACTTACTCACCAAGAAAGCCTATAAGCACTGTAAAAGGAAATACCACAATTACCCCTAGGCTAATAATCACTTTCTTAATTAATTAGGCTTCACATAATAACATTTCTCTCAAGAAACAGAGCTTTGTTTTCAAGAATAAGTACTAATCTTTTTTAACAATGTTGGACTAGGTTGACCATTAATAGATATAAGTTAGTCCGAACAACTTAATGTGTAAACTAAAGTATTTGGTTGAAATAAGTTTTTAGGATCAGTTTTCAAATTGCAAACCTAATATTGAAGATCAGATGGACAGAAAACCTTGTTTATAGACAAATCCTCGGTCCCTATATTCATGGCCGGCCCTGAGTTTGTTGTATTTAGTCGGGGCCTTAGGTAATCACATTTTTAAGGTCTTAAAGTATCTAAAAATATTTTTTTTTATTTTTAATAAGTATACAATAATATAGCTTAAAAAAATGAGGTACTTAATATTTAAGGGCCGAGACACCCGCCTCTGGCCCTGCTAGATTTTTGTTTGCTATAAGTCCTACTTAAAAGTCATTTTGTTTCAATATACAAAATATGAAATTTGTCTTAAAATTTTGACATATATAGTTGTTACGGGTATTTTACGCAATTGATTTAATATTAATTAACAAAAGAAAAATTATTTAAATTAATTTTTCTTTTATTAATTAATTAATTATAATCAATTTTGCCACAAAATATTCACCGGAAGTCTTTTTTCGAAAAATAAAGGGTCCAGATGATCCCAAAAATATCGAAACACCCAAAATCGATATAAAATTTGTAAAAAACGGCCTCGGGAAACACCCGGGGCCTCCGGGACACGCCGGGAAACACCCGAACGGGCCCCACAGGCCCCCAAAGGCCAACCGCCACGTGGCAGCGCCCCTGCAGGCCCACCAAGGGTCAAACCCTCTTCCTCCACATGTCGCCCAGCCACTGGATGCGCCAGAAGGCTGACATCAGCCCAGTGACATCAAGCTGACAACATCAGCTTGGAGGCCAAGCTTCCACGCGCGCCGCCCACGTTTTCCGCGCGTGAGGGTGTGTCCAGCGTCGAATGGGGACGCCAATTGCGGCGTTGGATTGGCCACGTCCCGAGGATGCAAAAAACTATATTATTTTGCACCAGGGGCCTCCCGGATCAAGAGATAATTGCGTTTGAATCCCTGGGTTCTCTTATAAATAGAAGCTCAGTTTTCACTTAACGGTAACTCGATTCTCACCCCGAGAACTCGCCCTAAACTCTCTCTACACCCTCTAGAACTCGCCTCCCCTCAAATATCACTCTAATGTTGAGCGTCGGAGGTGAATCAGGGGTCCCCCCCCCCCCCCTGGTTCTCCCTGATCTCGGGTGCTGTTTTGTCCAGGTTCTGAGAGAGAGAGAACACATTTGAGCGGAAGTTCTGGAGAAGATTCTGGCACGATCTAAGACCCTCCTTGCCAAGGTTCTAGATCCGTGAGGTGTTCGTTCTATCCGTCGGTCTTGTATCTCCAGCAGATATACTGACTACGCGGATAGCCCGAGGACCCGGATCTGTCCCCGTGACGCCGGTTGAGGGTCTGGTCTACCAGGGTTCACTGGAAAGTCAATACTGTGATCCCCCTACACGGTGATCATGAATCCGTTTTTGGTGTCCCGAACCTGTAATCCGGGCCAGGCCAAGTCCTGGCCCTATTAGCGACAGGTAGTGGAGTTTACCACAGATTTCCGATCATTGAGTCAGAGGAGGGTCCGTTTGACTCGAAAGTCCAGGAGCCCATGCCCTAAAGTCATAAAAAGTCAACAAGACGATACTGGGCCCGGCCCAACACAAACTATTGGGCCGCTGAATGTTTGAAGCATTTTTCGGCATCAACAATAGTAAAAACAACTCACTAGTTGCAGCATCAAATTTGGCCTTACATATTATAAGGCTTTAAATGCATTCGAAAATTTGGATCGTAAGTCAATGTTAGTGGAAGACAATACATAGTGCATGTAGGTAATGCAAAGGTCAAATAGCCATTTCATCGACTTTTTAAGCAAATATATATATATATATATATATATATGTTATAACAGGATGTAATAAAAACTCAGAAATGATGGTTTTAAACCGTATCCAAACAAAATCCACTTTTTAAAAACTGCATAAGTATTAAAATTGAAACCGAATTTTTGAAATGCATCCGGTTTATAACCAGATCCGGGTTCCAAGTTTAGGTTTCAAAAACCATGGACTTCGATTATAAGTGACTCAGAAATGATTTAGATATTTTTCTCTAATTTTTACATGATTTTTTTTCTTTGTTTAGTATTTTATTTTTTTAGTATTTTGTAACTTAAGCATTAATTATAATAGAAGATTTACTATTAAAAATATTTTTTATAATAAAAATTAAGTTTTTTTAATATTCTTTTTAATTAAATCCAAATCCGAATTTTAAATTCGAGTTTTGATTTTGAAATCGAATTTAAGTGCAAAACCGGAAATCCGGGTTTAGATTTTTTATTTACAAAAGTCATAATCCAGGTTCCGGTCTTGAGAGGGAAAATTGGGTTTTGAACCCGGTTTCACTCCTTTATTAACGTTTGGTAACATTTATTTGTTCTTTCCTAAACAAAAAACGTTTATTTGTTCTTCCAAACCATCATTTGGTTGTTGGTTCAATAACACATTTAATTCTATACAATATGAGTATACATATAATTGAAAGAAAGAAAAAAAGTGGTTTCTCGTGGGCTAGAGAATCATCTAAAATATATGAATATAACCTATATAATCTAGTAGCTCATAACTGAGAACTTGCTATACAAATAATAAAAAAGGGATATTCTATGTGATCTTCATTGATTTAGATACTCAAGGCAATCGAGATGTTTTATCCAAAATTATTTGTCCAAATCGTGATAGAAAAGAGAGAGACGTGCTAAAAAGTAAAAATGTCGATATAGAGTATAGTGTGAGAGAAAAGAGAGACGTGCTCTAGGTAAAATAATAATAATAATAATAATAATAATAATAATAATAATAATAATAGTAATAATAATAATAATAATAATAAATAGATAAAAATAAAAAAAAATCATAAAATGTTGCTTTTTCTTTATATATCTGTATTCATCAGTTATGTCGTTTATTTTAATATAAAACTACTGAGAAAAATATAGTATATAAAAATTTATTATTTAAAAAATAGTATTTAAAAATTAATTTGGTTATGTCTCTATACTAAAAATAGGAATTGAAGTGATTAAGTTTTTTTTCATTTAAAATATCGATTATTTATTTTATTCTTGTATTGCATTAAATTAGCTTAAGCATAATCATGTTAAAAAATCTTATAAACAATAATATATTATTGAATAATATTCCACTAAAGTAAACTAAGTAAACTATAAATAATTTTGTTAAATTTTTGTTCGGAGTACTATTGCACAAAGAATAATATATTATAAAATCTTATAGAAAAAATGTAATACTTTCTACATATATAGCGTATTGTTCTCATTTATTTGTTTTAAGACTCATTTGTTAAATACACTAAAAAAATATTGATGATGATGAGGAGGACAACAAGCAAACCATGGCGTTTTTGGAGTTTTCGAGAGGCGCTTGCGAAGGGTTTGATTTTGACTGGTCGTAATTTTTTATTCATGTTCTTGATTTAGAATTATAAGACTCAAAATAAAAAAATCTCTCTCATGACATATTTTGCAATTTAGATTTATTTCTAGTACTTTTAATTTTATTTTTGAGGTTTTCACAACGAAACTATTTTTTTAGGTTTCAATTAATTGAAAAAGCATTGCTTGAATTTCTCTAAATATTTGTTTGCTCAAGAGAATTCCATTTTATGCTTGAATTATGTATTCAAATTCATCAAATTAACAAGCTTTAAAAAGATCTCGATCGTCCTCGCGAATTAACAATCGAGATATGTTCGTGTTCCCCGAGATATGATATATATATATATATTAATTAATAAATGTTTTTAAAAAAATTAATAAAATAAAATAAAAATACTGCTACGTGGCATGCCACATGACAGTCAAATGTCAAGTGGCGGTCAAGGTGCCATGTGGAAGGACGTGGAGGAAGGCCTAACGGCCATTTAACGGGGAGCGCAAGGAAAAAGTGGTAAACTCCCCAAAACGTAGTTTAGTTACTTTTGCTACCAGTTTTTTACGTTGGATACACATATGGCACTTTGACCAAAATTTGGGTACTTTTGTCATTATTACCCTTAACTTTATTTATTATTAATAGAGAAATTATAATGAATAGCCACATTTATATGTTTTACATTGCATTTTAGCAAATTTAAGGTTTTTATTTGCAAAATAGCCAAACATTGGCTATTTTGTCAATGTTTAATACGGTTATAGTGGTTAATAATATGACTATTTTTATAATGATTAATATGGTTAATTGACTATTTTACAAATATTAATTAAACATTGGTTATTTTGTCAATTTTGAACTATCAAGTTGACTATTTAGCTTTAAGCTCCCTATTAGATGTCTTGCAAAAATATACTTGTTTGACATTGGGCAAGCTCTTTTATTTTTATGTTGCCATTTAATTTGAATGTTTTATAATGACGTGATAACATTAACGAAGAAATTCAACAATATCGGTGAGTTTGATAGGAATCAGTGGGGGCGGAATTAGGATTCCGAGACTAGACGGGTTCAAATTTTTTGTCACTAAATTTACATAGTAAATACAAAGTCAAAATAGAAAATATGGGGGGTGGTTTCAAATTTTCAAATAGTTTGAGCTTTAGAGTGGTTGAGTTTTGAATGTAATTGTGAGTTTTGAATGTAATTGTATGTCGGTTGACAAGAAAACACAAAACAACGAATAAAAAAAAGAATATGAAATTGAAATGGAGATGAATAAAATAAAGACTAACTGAAATCCGACTGCTTAAGAGCGATACAACGTGTCAACAAAGGTAACGTCAATTGCCTCCAAGGTCCGATTATAGCGGGAATCGGCAAGCTTGTTAGCTCGGTTGTTTTGTCGGATAAGTGTCGGTGGGTACCTAGAACTTGTAACGAAGTTGCTCACTCTTTAGCCAAAACCTGTCTATCTATTTTGACCTCGGATTTTTGGTCTTTTTATTGCCCTCAGTGGCTTGTAATCATGTTCAAAGGGAATTGATTCCCTGATTAATGAAGTTACTTCATTTCCCTAAAAAAAAAAGATGAATCGCAGATAAAAAGAATAGACTTCATTGAAAAACTAACAATTGCAACAAAATAATGACTTATACAATAAAACAAGGTGTAAGTGAGTCACTTTGCTGTGGGAAGTTTGGATTATTTGCGTGACTGCCGAAAGGAACAAGGACTGCCTATAGCGCTAAACAAAAAGAGGTAACATTTGCGTTGATCAGGTTACAGTCCCCGTTGCTCTAATTGAAAGCGATGGAGACTTGAAAGTGACTGAACATTGCCCAATTTATCTCGAAATCGATCTTGTTAGTCTTCTTAGGGTCGATCTTTTGGCTTCTGAGTTCTCATTATTTTAGGATTCAGAAAAATACCACAGAAAAACTATGAGGAAGAGCCACATTTGGACGACCAAGAAACAATGACTCTTATGGTAACTGAGGTTCAGACTCGCGACGGTGAGTGGTTGGACGAGAGGAGAGAGGCCACGGCGTCACAAGGAAAAAGAAGAGAGGCGGAGAAACAGAGAGCGACGAAAACAAGCAGACGTCGAACTCGAAGGGTGAAAGTTGTTCGGAGTTCAGACCAGTGGTGAAAGTTCGAAGAGAAAAGCGAGAAGTGAGCTTGAGATATTTTAAAAATTAAAAACAAATAGTCAAGTGAGAGAAAAAAACATATGGTGGACCAGCTAAGTGGGGGTTGTTGTCCCCCTTGAACTCAAGTGACGAATATCCATTGGGTTTAAGTGGCTTCGCCACTTGTGCCTACGTTCGCCTCCGGTAGGAATGTTAATCTTTTGATTACAACAAATAATCTAATTAATAAATATTTGTATCCATATTCATTATTTACATATTCCATTGCCACCTAGGGGATCTAGCTATGTTAAGTTTCAAACTTTATCGCATGGCTTGGTATGAAGAGAATGATTAGACAAGTTGGTGAGGATATTTCAGTCCAAGGATCATAATATTCTATAAAATTGAGGTCTTGAAATCCGTTATGTATGTCGACTCCACATATGATTTGAATGTGGAAATGGTCACAACTTTATCAAATAAAATTTCATAACGTGTATTTCAAGCGTTTTGTTTTTGTCATCGCTCATTTTTTTTCTTCATATACATGATAATCATAAGTGTGAAAGCATTAAAATCATACAATTTATGTTATGTATTTTTTGGTAATATGTATCAACATCTTCTTTGGGAAGCTATATCATATGGTCATTAATACGAATATATATCTATATATGTACAGATCATAAGGAGATGAATTAGATTGCCGTGTACTGCATAGCCATATCACTTATTAATTTTGTCCAGCAACACATATTAATTAAACCATATAGTAATTGAGATAGCATATATGTTACAAATATGATAAAAGATCACATGAAATCCAAATTATTTTCAGAAGTGGACTAAAATATTTGGATTTTTCTATTAAAAGATTAGTATTTGTTGATGAAGTTTGAATTCATCCATGATCAATTAGTCATGTACACACGCTATATTAAAAATGACAGATATATATATATATATATATAGTATTATTTAAGATTTATGCGAGGGTTAATGGCGCGGTGATATTTTTCTGGTTAGAATTTTCAATGTTTAGTATTTTGTTTCTCTCTAATTTTAATTTTTTTAATTTTTTTTAATAAAATGTATGATAAATCTTGAACATGTATCACTTCCAAAATGATAGAATTTTATTAACAATACTTTCTTTAAAATTTTTTTGTTAAAAGCTGACGAGATTGTGTTGAAAATATAAAAAACTTTGTCAGAAAAAAATTGAGTTTATATTCTTACAAAAATAAAAATATTAAGTAGTTATATTACTACTAACTTTTCATATTAATAACAAAATTAAATTATAATGTTATAGACTTATAATTTATAATTACTTATCTAGAACGATAACATTGGTATTTGAGTGAATTAAATAGTATTTCCAACTAAGTTTGTTTAGCCTAGAGGTAACTTCACTATATACCTCTCCAAGAGGTCACGAGTTCAAACCCTATGGAAAGTAAATATGTGCCTCCTTTACATAGTATATACTTATCAATAATATCACATATTTTTACCCTGAATATATCTAGTAATTATATCTAGTAAAGAAAAATAAAGGCCTCGCAGTGCCATCAAATCACTCACTGTCACTCACTATTGAGTATAAGTGTTTATTTGAAAATAAGTAAAGTGAGATATATTCATTGAAATTGATAATTGAACTCCAATCAAAATTGCAGTGTAAATATTGACAATGTAGAAGGACCATTGCATAACTTTTTTTTTTATTATTATTAAAATGTGGGTTTTAAGGCACTAATCATTTGTATTAATATATATATATATTTCTTTTAATGCCAAAAAAAGATTATCTTATTTCGTAATATATATTGTGTTGTAACGTATGCAGATGGTGTATACAGTTTTAAATCTAATTTATTACTCTGAAAAGATTATGACTAAATATATTAGTATGGTCCAAATTTGGTGCACCATTTTAGAACATATTATAGCTGCAAAGAATATTTTTTTATAAATCAATAATTAAGTGTAATTAAGTGTGTTAATCAGATTGTTCGAGTTAACATATTACCAACGAATATTACATGAATGATTAAAAATAAATACTTTTACACACTTTTCTTAAAAGAAATGATATTAAATATAAAAAATTTAAAAAGTTACTTTTTTTATTCTTTAGCCAAGAAAAAAAGATCGGCACTTCCACCAGAAATTTAGTGACGAGTGACGACTGTTGAAAAATTTGGGGGCAACCGCTCTTCGCCCGCGCCCGGCGGTGGTGCGAACCTTGCGCTGCTCGTATCCCGTTGGTACAGTATATGCTCAAAAAAGGAGGTTGGTAGTCACTTTGTACTGAAGTTGTGTCCTTAATTCGTGATGAATATATATATAAATAAATAAATAAAAACAGAGATTACTTGTCATTTTGTGTAACAAATTATGCAACCCACAAAGTTTTTTTTTTTTTCCAAAAAAAAAAAAAGTATATATACTTACGGTTACTCTCCTTTAGCATGTGTGATCGGGGGAAAATCTAATAAGGTAATTAGGACTTTTTTTACAAAATTTTCTTTTAACCCTTAAATTTGATTTTCGATGAAGAAATCTCATACATTTATAACTTTGTGACATCAACTTCTGGATTTGTATTTTAATCTATGATATTATTTTTGAATTTTAAATAATATTTTTTTTACAAGAATCCTATCATTATATCTATCGATTTTGGTGTACTCATAAAATCGGATCGGCAAAGTCAGAATAAATTTTTGATAAATTTTTTTAAAAATTTCACCGATATACATGTATTGTTCTCAATATACCTCTAAATTAAACTTGTGGGTGATTTTTAGTAAGCAATTTAAGACATTGTTTCTTAGTTCTTACCATGGTTTTAAATACCCCGACTTGCTCTCGACATGTCCTCGATACTTTTATAATTTTGACTTGTCGGTAGCTTTTTTGTAGTAGAAGTTTACCAATTTTTTTACCAAAAAAAAATTATAGAAGAGGGAAAATAATATATGTGGGATCACATTATCATTAGCTGTAATATAATTTATATCAAATTGTAATTATATTCCTTAATTGTGATAATATTATACTTGTAATCTATATTTACATAATCAAATTACAATTGTAACCTTATTTTTCGAAGAAAAAAAAAACATTTGTCTGCGGCTTATCCGTAAAATCTTATCGATAATTTTAGATGTCGTAATTTTTTTTTCTCGAAAAATTCATCGAAAAACCCGCTACGCATCGGAATACCAGCAAAATGAAGGTTGAGTTTTTCTTCGGTTTCAGTATTTAAAAACTTGGTTCTACTGCTTGACAAGAGGTGTTTAACGGGGGAAATTTAAAAACAATTGAAAGTAGAGAAGTTACTACTTTTCTCACTTTATACCTTTTTCTAAAAGAAAATAATAAAAAGTAATAATGCAGAGAGAGAGACCATATTTTCTAACAAATGTAACGTAGTAAATATTAATTAAGATATAGGAGAGTGTTGCTTACGTGGCAATGCTAATAATTAAACGCTTTTGTTTTCTTATATATGTCACCTTCTCATGCCTGACAGACTCACAAAATGAGTTCTATTTTCACTTAGAGAGAGAGAGTGTGTGTGAAACTTCCGATCTTTCACTGAAACCCTCTCTCTGCACATTCAAAGTGATCTAATTATATACTACTATACGCATATTTCTTAGCTGGGATACAATGAATAATCAAGTAGTCCAGAGCTCGCCGGTGTGGAGCTCCTCTTGTGTCCCGAGATGTGTCCGAGCAGACTCTTCGGAGGAGAAGGAAGCTGTCGGCAACGGAAAGCTACCCCTCTCTGACGAGTTGCAGCTACCGATAACCTGGGAAAGAAAAACCGGGGGATGGAAGGCCATTTCTTTCATCTTAGGTCTCCTCTCAGACCTTTTTCTTTCGTTTCCGTCTATGCGTTTTTTTATATCTTTGATAAAGTAAGCGTTTTTCAAGCTAATTAATGTATGTCGTGGAGCTCGAACCCTGCACTTTACGCATATAATTCAAATACTCAACCGTCGAAGACGCGAGTTCTGAAGTTATAATCATCGAATAATCTTCTTCTGAAATTCTCTAATGTTAAATTCATGTACTCTGTAGGGTTAAGATATATATGATCTAATTATAGAAATATATGAATATAATAACAACAACCCTCTTTAATGTTAAGACCTAATTGATGATTCAATATTGAATGGTAGCACATGTTGATGTTTGGTACGTACGGGCCATGTGGACTGTTTCTACTTTCTACCAAAATTAAAGTTATTATCCAAAACCGGTTTTTATTTTATTTTTATATTTAGTACCTCGAACGATCTCATTTTAAGATATAAGTTCAAATACCCCGCTAGTGATCAATTACGTTACGGATATACGAAATAAAAGTTACTGATCACAAAATTATAAATTTTTTCAGGGAATGAAACGTTTGAGAGATTGGCGTCGTTCGGCCTGCTGGCGAATTTCATGGTGTATCTCTTGACAGTCCTTCATATGGATCAAGTGGGGGCATCGAACGTTCTCAACATTTGGAGCGGCGTCACCAACTTTGCTCCGTTGATCGGTGCATTCGTCTCCGACGCTTTTGCCGGTCGCTTCTGGACGATCGGCATCTCGTCCTTCTTCTCTCTTTTGGTATGTTACATCTTGGATTATTCTACTCTATTTTATTCGATTTTTAATAATATATTTTCCACCCTGTGAAAAAAAAGCCACACTTCGAAATATCATTTTCTCTAACTTCTAAAAACATTGTGTATTTAATCGTTATTTTTGCACAATCATGGGACAATTTTTTAGATATTTTTTATGTATTTATTTATTTATTTTTCTTCTAAACCAAACCTTTGATTGACTAAGATATAAAATTTGTCAGCTTATGGCGGTTTAATGATTGATATCTTGCGTATATTCTGTATTTTTCTTTCCCAATTCATTGACGCGATATTTCGTTTCATGATAATAAATAAAGATATATAATGCCAAAACTTAGGCCAAAAGTTAAGATCCCTTTATCATGTGTCTTGGAAACGAGATTTATTTAAATAAAAAAATCACGATTATAAATATTTATTCACCGTAATTGGAAGATTGAAAATATGTTTGTTTATTTATATAAAAAAAATAGATACTTTTAATCAAATTATATTTAAATCATTGAGCAAATGAGAATGGTGCAGTTCAAAATTGACAAGTCAAATGCGAGCTTGTGGTGTCCCATTCTAGAGTTAATTCCCTCTAGGGTCGTCCAAATTGTCTACGACTGTCGTAGCATTTATTACTCAAACCCCATCATAAGTCGAAATGTGTATATAACTATGTTATATATATATATATATATATTATGTGATTGTAGTTTAGGTTGTTAACTGTTTTACGAGTTTGACCCCTTGACAACTTATTCCCAACAGTCTAGAAAATCTTATATATTATTGTTACCTTGACGAAGAAATTGAAATAAGAAGGTAAATAATATATGGATTCTACATAAAAAGTTCTAGAGTTCAAAAATTGAGAACCGTCGGTCGGAGAGTTCAATCGTACAAGTATGCAACAATCGGTTTTTGAAAGATTTTAAAATGGATAATTGATTGTATAAAAAATCAAAAAAAAATTCGTAAAATAATAATATATAGACATATTAATAATGAATACGAATCGTTTAAAATAATTGAAAAAATTATTAATTTTTCAATTAAAAGATAATTATAAATATAAATAATATAATATACTATACTATAATTATAAATGTAAAACTATAAAGAATTAAATAAAGTCAAGTTATTCTTGAAATAAAGACTTAATTTTATAAAGTAAATTTTTTTTAGATGAGCTCTCGAGCGGGTGGACCTCGGTATTTCTTTGGGTTCCTGTAAAACGGGAGTGTTTCCTATTAAATATGCGTAAAACAACCGGGTACCCTCGGTTTTTGCCCCCGGGTTTTGAAACCTTCATATATAAATGTGTTCATGAGATAAACTCCAAAATATAATTTGTTAACTGTGTCTCTTCTGGGGAACGAATTGATTGAAATTGAATTATTGACTGAAAATAAAACATGTATACACGCATTCAATTTCATGGGCACATTAAATAGTTGTTAAGTATGACGTGCATAAGCATCAAACATTAGTCAGGTGTAACCGTAAAGAGTCTTTTTTCATCACTTTTATATATCTCATACGGCCAATTATTAATTTTTTTAGTATAGATTAATAATGTACTTTTGTATAGTGCACATATTTTTCGTGTTTAAAAAACTAATGCGACATATTTTTTGGACAAAAATTTGAACAACCGAGTTTCTTTTTTTGAGCTGTAATGTCGTTGAATCAGCAAATATAGAACAAATAATTGACAAAAGATCAGTTTCTATAAGATATATAATAATTGTTCTTTTACCATTTGCAAAGATTAAAACGACATATATGTCATATGTACATCGCTTTCTAACCACTCGTATTATTATTATTAAAATATATAATAATAATAAACAAAAACTATCCCCTTCATGATCAAAATAGTCTTCTCTTTGTCAATTTTTTTCACCTATATAATATACTAAAATATATGTATCATCAATCATCATCGCGACAAAATATCACCTTTCGAACCATTAAATTCACAATCATACACATAATAATTTGTTCCATATATGACAAGTAAGTAAAGACAAAGAAATATGTTACACACTTCATGATTAATCTATTATTAAAATTGTCTTCTCTTTCTCAAAATTTTCTACTCCGTAAGTATATTTAATTGGTAAAAAAAATATAAATAAAATATGAGCACGTAACACGTGCACACTGCACACAAACCCCATGCATGCATCGATTAAAAAAATCTACGTGATTACTTTTTCTAGGTAAATGTTTTCATGAATCATGAGTGAATTTTTAAAAAAAATGTTAAATTCAAATGCTAATAACACTGGATTAAAATTCAATAGGGAATGGTGACGGTGACTCTCACGTCGGCGCTACCGAAGCTTCACCCGCCGGCATGTTCCGCGCAAGACCTCGTGGCAGGGCTCTGCCAAGGCCCCAGCCATGCCCAGCTCGGTACACTGCTGCTTGGGCTGGCACTGCTCTCGGTGGGCAGCGGTGGAATCCGGCCGTGCAGCATCCCGTTCGGTGTCGATCAATTCGACCCGATGACAGAGAAGGGAAGAAAGGGGATCAACAGCTTCTTCAACTGGTATTATTACACCTTCACCGTCGTGATCCTCATCACACAGACGCTGCTCGTCTACGTGCAGGAGAGGCTGAGCTGGGCGGTGGGCTTCGCCATTCCCACCGCGCTCATGGCCCTCTCCATCGTGTCGTTCTTCGCCGGAGCTAAGCTTTACCACTACGCAAAGCCTGAGGGCAGCGTCTTCTCCAGCGTCGTCCATGTCATCGTTGCAGCGTACAAGAAGCGCGGTGTTAGGGTTCCTCCGGCGAACGAGGCCTGTGGAAACATGGCGGGGTCGCTCTACGATCCTCCGGCTAAGGGCAGCGTGTTGGAGAAACTTGCTCGCACCGACGACTACAGGTACACCAATTTTTATTATTTTATCAATATTAAAAAAATAGGAAGACGCTCACCTTATTATTTGCATGAAACTATACATTACGTACGTAGTAACACTTTTATTCGTAATAAAATTTAGTAAAAGAAGAACTATCATCTTTTACAGATATATTAGATTAAATATGAATTGATGATCAGAATAGAAAACTGAAACATGATTTGTTTATCTATTACAAAATCATATAAATATTAAATAATAAGCATTTGATCATTAATTGTAATAATTTTACAGGGAGACATATATTTTATGACATCACGAGAATTCATAATTAATATATTAATTAAGTGTACCACAACATGATATAAAAATTTGTGGGATTTGTTGGAGTTAGCCAGGTTGTCATAATCTTTTTAAGATTATGTAGTGGATTAGATATAGATAATAGTCATTATAATTATTTGATTTAGTCATATTGGTAATTGGATTTTTCTTGTAGTGTGGCATAGGATATATTTAGCGTGCTTCACGGTTTGTTTAGTTTTATTGGTATAATGTTTTCTGCTTTGTGGTGTAATGATATATTATACAAAAAAGATTCATATCCTAAAAAAGAAAAATAAAGTTAAGAGGTAGGTTTTCAATTATTTTATTAAATAATATTATAATATGACATCTTTTATGTATGGCATTGTGGGAGTTAGCTAGGCTCTCTTTGTCGTTGAATATAATCTAGAGACCATCTAGCTATAATTTAATTCCATGCTTCACGGTTTTCATTAATTTAATCGATAATGCTTCATGCAATTTGTGGTAATGTCACATCAATTTCAATCATACACTCATATATATATATATATATATATATATATGTATGTATACATACACACACGATCGGGGCATGGTCCTAATAAGAATAGTAGTGTCTAAGATTCGGAGAATTAGTGGGCAGATCCTAGAGATAAACGGTCGGTTCCAATATACATATATAGTGTATGAATTTTAGTATCGGTTGAATTTGAGTCAAACATCACTACCTCTAGCTAGATATATAAATACATACGTGCATGCGTACACACTACACTATAGGCATTGAAAATGGAGTGGTCCTATCCTACGTATAATTCTTCATTAAACCCCAATTGGAACATATTTCTTAATTTAATTACGCTCCAAATGTATATTGCATAGTTGACGAAAATGGATCATAAACACGAGAATCATGATAATAATAATAATAATAATAATAATAATAATAATAATACAAACACATTGGGTGTGGTTTGTGAAAGCATACTCAAAAAAGATAACATTAACAGCTCAAAGATAAACTAATTAAATAAAACGTATCGTGTGTGATAGATTCTTACAAAACAAAACTAAAAAGCTTACCCGTCCAATATATAGCTCAATCAGTAGTTTATTCAAATAGTATTATGGATTCAAAATACAAATTTAAAATTTAAATAATTTGGGAAAGAATGAGTAAAAATATTTATTGAGATTTAAGAGTGAAATGAAATGTGAAAAATGAATAAAAATAGTTAAGAACAAAAATCATTAAGAAAATGTATATATATAATCTCTTTTACATACAAGAAAAATTTTAAAACGTTCATTTTAATTACAAAAAAAAATAAAAAAATCTCTTTCTAATTTATCCGTCTTTTTACCACCGGCCAGGTGTTTGGATAAAGCCGCTGTGATAGCGGCGGAGAGCGAGATAACCCTAGCCGGCACTCCGGCGAACAAGTGGCGCCTCTGCAGCGTCCAGGAAGTCGAGGAACTAAAATGCATCGCCCGAATCGTCCCAATCTGGCTCTGCGGCGTCATCACGTTGGTCCCGCAGATCCAGCAGATGACGTTCACCATCTCCCAGGCCATGAAGATGGACCGCAGCATGGGCCCCAAGTTCGAGATCCCGGCCGCCTCCGTCATCGTCCTCATGCTCCTCGCCACCGCCGTCTTCCTCCCGCTCTACGACCGCCTGCTTGTCCCAGCCCTCCGCCGCCTCACCGGCCACGAGGCCGGGATCACGCTCCTCCAGCGCATCGGGGTTGGGCTTGTCCTCTCATCTCTCTCCATGGTCATCGCCGCGATCGTCGAGAGAGCGCGGCGCGGGGCCTCCCTGCGGGGCGAGCTGACCATGTCGGTTTTCTGGCTGGCGCCGCAGCTGGTGGTGCTGGGGCTGTGCGACACGTTCAGCGCCATCGGGCTGATCGAGCTCTTCAACCGGCAGGTGCCGGAGCACATGCGCAGCGTGGGCAACGCGCTCTTCTCGTGCTGCATCGGCGCCGCCAGCTACGGCAGCGCGGTGCTCGTCAGCGCCGTGCACCGCTTCTCGGCAGGGGACGGGAAACCGGGGTGGCTCGCCAACGACCTCGACGCCGGGCGGTACGACTACTTCTACTTCCTGCTGGCGGGATTAGGGTTTATGAACTTCTTCTACTTTCTGTACGTGGCGAAGACGTATCACTACAAGGTGAATGTGGGGTTGGTGGAGATGGTGGCGACCAAGGCTTGAATTCAACTTACTGTCTACATACATACATAATATATATATATATATATATATATATATATATATATATATATATGTAGATGCTAATAATAATAGAATCCAGATCTTTTTTTTAGTATGAAATAAGATCACGATACAGTTTGTGGATGTTAAGTCATCGCATATAAATGTATATTGATTAGAGCCATAGATCTGGATTATATATATTCACTGTATTCCATGTTGTATATATCGTATGATTGATTCACTGTGTAACACAGTTGTGTTGTCAGATAATCTATATATATTAAAAGGAAGAATTCAGAAATGACGTGGCACAATGAGATCAAGCCATTGAGAAAGTGATTTTTCTTAGAAGAACTATAAGTATTGGTGACACAAAGAAATCAAGTATTGAGAAATTTTTTTTTCCTAAAATTTAGAATTTTTTTTATAAAATAATGAAGTCTCATTTATTTTTCAATGACAATTAGTTTTTGTGTCTTAAATTTTTCATTTGTTTAATGTCTCATTAATATTTATATACACACACGCATATATGCAAGTTAAATGATGGTGAGTAAAAATATCAAGAGGTGAGTAAAAGGTGTGAGTTTATTGTCATTTCTTTCTAACATAAATTAGACAATGAATTACCATTAAGAAATACACTACACGTTTTTGTTTTAAAAACAATAATATTAGGGTATATCAAGGGTTTAAAGTTCTGAATGTTCAGATTTGCTTTAATCTCTATAAATATAATACCAATATTAAAATTCTCTTTCAACTGCTTTTGATTTTTTTTTTTAATACTCAAGCATGATTTTTTTGAAATTTGTAGGTTATTGTTTCCGGCTTAAGATTTGCTAATATTTTCGGATTTTTTTTTCGTTCAGCTACTTATTATATAAGCTCCACACAAAAGGAACAAAGTTCTTCCTCACAAGTGTTACACACTAATATTTCTATGGTAAGAAATTCTTTTCTTCACAATATTTCCTATATTTACTTATTGTTTCCTTACGTCGATTGCTTAATGATATGCACATTTTACAAATTTATATACCCTCTCATGTAAGTACTGACATTTTTTTTTTATTCTGTATATACTCATCTTTTCTTTTGCAGTTTTTCATTGTAGAACATTTGTAAGAGGCTCACCAACTCCACAATATCTTATTGATTATATATATATATATATATTAGGAATGCAGTTTTTGTTTGGTCATTGATTCATTTTAGGAATGCATATATTTGGGTGAGAAGATTTGGTTGGACTGCCATTTTTCATATATGAGAAAGACGAGGTTGCGTTTGAAATCATATATATAAAGAGGTTCTTGAGTAAGAGAGACACAATATATAATTCATGTCTTTCAAAATTCATTATTAACTTGATAGAATTTATGCTGTATTGAAGTTTTTTTATGCATTGATGGGTTCTGATGGCGTAAAACAATCAAATTTTTTTTTTTTTTTTGTAATGGCTTACAACACAGTTTTGTTAATAACCTCTCAATTTATTATTTGTACAAGCAAAGAAATTCTCATTGTTCTATTAGTTCATGTACGTTCATTTTTATTTACATTTTCTATGTCTGACTTATATTTCATTTTTTTTTATTTGGTAATTTATTTTTTAGTATTTATTTTTTAAATGACTGCAACAAGAGGATAAAACCAATATAAAATTACAAATCCAAATAAGCAACTAGATAAGCAAATGACTATATATGTTTTTTTTTTTCTTTGGAGGAAAAATGAATATTGTTGGAATGTGAAGCCCGAGCCCAAACGACATCATTAATGGAGCAAAACGACATCTTATATGCATCCATTGCTCAGCTGCTTCCATAGCCGTTGGATGAGATGTAGGGCTGAGATCAAAAGCTTTCCTTCTTCTTCTTCAGTTTGACGCTCGACAGATTTGATCATCAGAGAAGAGAGAGAGTCTTGGTTATATGTCATGGAGGTTCTTCATGGGTTTTAGATTAGGGTTTCTCGTATAAACGAAAAAGAGATAGGAATCAACATAATTGATTTCATAGTGGTTCGAATTGCAATCTCTGACATATATACATGGTTTACTCATACGTTATCTTCAGTAAAAAAAAATTAGGGTTAATGACGGCAAAAATACCCAAAGTTTGGTTAAAGAACCCCTCGTGTACCTAAAGTTTAAAAGTGGCGGCAAAAATACCCAAAGTCATATTTGGGGAGTTGACCACTCCATTCCCGTAACGCCGTTAACTTACCTGTTAATTCTGGCCATGTGGACAAATCTGTTTTGTTTAGTGTAATCATTAGGGGTTCAATTAGTTGTGTTAAATAGTATTAATTAGGGGTTTAATTCCTTGCTTTGTCGTAAACGAGGCTGATGAGGGCTCGTTAACGTGACAAAAATTTTTATGTCAGCAACCCACGTTTATCCACGTGGCCAGAGTTAACGGGTAAGTTAACGGCGTTACGAGAATGGAGTGGTCAACTCCCCAAATGCGACTTTGGGTATTTTTGCCACCACTTTTAAACTTTGGGTACACGAGGGGTTCTTCGACCAAACTTTGGGTATTTTTGCCATCATTATTAGGATTAATTGCGGCAAAAAGACCCAACCTTTGGTCAAATGTTCTGTTGTGTATACAACCTCCGTAAATGGCGGCAAAAGTACCCAAACTTGGTATTTAGGAGTTGACCAAGAAAATTAGTCCATGTGGTTGTTAGCCTTTGCTACGTGGCATGCCACGTAATTATTATTTTTTAAATAATTTTTAGTAAAAAAATTATTTTTATTTTTTTATTTTTAATATTTTTTTTAATAATAATAAATAATGAATATTTAAATTTAAATATTCATTATTGGTTATAATTATTTATTTTTAATAAAGTGAGTACAACGAAATAAAAATCACCGTTCATGGCTCACTTGAACTCCGTTTCCGATCCGGTTCACGCATCGAATAAAATTGTTTAATATGTTTAATAATAATAACTAATAAACACATACATATTGTTTAAAAAGTCAAGACATAATTAAATACACAACACTTATTCAAAAATAAAATAGTAGTCATATTTATATTTAACGAAAAATTATTTTTATTTGTTTGCATGATATTTTTTTTGTGTTTGCATTTTACAATAATAATCATATGATTATTATTGGTTATTATTATTTAACATTTTAAGCGATTTCGTTCCACCCGTGAACCGGATCGAAGGCGGAGCTTGAGTAAAACTGTGAACGGTGATTTTTTTCTTTATTTATTTCGTTTGACCCACTTTTCTATAATGAATTAATTATATTTAATAATAATAAACAATAATGAATATTTAAATTTAAATATTCATTATTGGTTATTAAATATTCATTATTGTTTATTATTGAAAAATAATTTAATTTTAAAAAAAATTAAAAAATAATATTTTTTTAAATTATTTAAAAAATAATAATTACGTGGCATGCCACGTGGCAGTCAAGTGCCATGTGGCATGCCACGTGGCAAAGGCTAACAGCCACATAGACTGATTTTCTCGGTCAACTCCCAAATGCCGAGTTTGGGTACTTTTGCCGCTATTTACGGAAGTTGTATACACAGGAGAGCACTTGACCAAAGGTTGGGTATTTTTGCCGCATTTAACCCTTTTTATTATTTCATATAATTCTTCCACTTTTTTAATTTTTTTTGTTCTTAATTTGCTTACATTTTATTTTTATCATATCAATTTGTATCCTTAAAATATATATATCTGTAACCTGTATTTATCTAATGTATGCTCGTGCCCTATATATAATATATTTTATTTTTATCATATCATACAATTTGTTTCTTAAAAATCTATATCTATATATTATATATACATATTCTCATTTAAAAAAAAATTATATCAACATAAAGGACATAGCTAATATAGATGTGAATTCCGTTATGAAATATAGAGAGTCCATCTCAAGCCATATTGATTATAAAAGTAATCAAATTATTCCATCAGGGATAACCTCTTTCCCATTAACTCCTCTTAATATATGCAATTAATATAAAGACTTTTCAATTTCTCAAACATATTTTCTCATTCTATTACAAATAAGGCTTTTGAACTTACCGTTTATAACGTCAACAAACTTTTGATATTTTAGTAGTTTATAAATATAGCTTTTGTTAAAATGGATTGTATATACAGGCTGCATGCATGAAGTGGTTCTTCGATGATGATTTTGTAAGTACGAAATTGTATGCTCAGCGTTATAATTTTTCAATTTATCTATATTCAAATTGTGCATTAGGCAATTGTGATTCTTCCATTTCACTATCGAGTATGTTATGATAATATTTTCAATGACCGATGTATAGTGATGTGTTGTGCAACAATGTTGTTTAATTAATTATCACTCTATACATGAGCGGAACTAGGATTTAAATTTCGGGGTGACTGGTTTAAATTTGTAGTGCAAATAAAAGGGGTTTATTTGTATAAAATTTAAACATTAGTGCAAAAAAGATTTAAAAAAAAAAATTGGGGGTGGCTCTAGCCCCACTACCCACAAGGGTAGTTCCGCCAGTGACTATATTCATTTACAATTCCAAAATCAACAACAATAGAAATATGCTTGCTCCTTTACATCGCAGAGAGCTGCGTATTTCAATGACTTTTTGACATCATAGGAATCAACAACTTCTCCATAACTAGAGCAGTTTGCTCACCCACACCGCAAAGAGCGTAATTGACATCTAACCTTAGTAAGTAACTCTCTTTTAACGGCAATGTTTTACCCTTTCGATTACTTCTTACACACTTCTTTTTTATGTATAAGTTTGATCAATCTTTTTACATGCTTCGTTGGTCTTTCCTTTTGATAGCGACATCGCATCGAGCTAATTTAGATTGGCGTGCAACCTTAATAAGTAACTCTCTTTGAACAACAACGTTTGATCATTCTGATTACTTTTTACACGCTTCTTTTTTATGTATAAGTTTGATAAATCATTTTACACGCTTCTTTTTTATGTATAAATTTAATAAATCATTTTACACACTTCTTTTGATCTTTTCTATATTGTGTTTAGAATTTTGATTTCACAATTTGCGTTACTTTATTCTCTTCTAGATCTAATGTTCTTATTAGTTTGTTAATCTTTTTAATTTTTATGAAAGAAAAATTCTTCTCCACTTTGAAATATGAGTACCTTCTAATGTGTTTGATTTGTCTCAGGGTGAGACAATAAAGGAGAAGCAACATAGAATAAGTATTGTTGTGCCATAATATATAATAGGTATTTCAATTTGCATGCATTTTTAATAGTATGGTTTTTCAACATTTTTTTTAAACATTCATATTCTTATTAATTAGTTATTTTGTGCAGTTGCGCCGAATCAATCCCCTTTTCAAATGAAATATTGTTTCAAGAACTGCATATGAAATATTGGTACCTGAATTCATATAAAAAAAGCTTAGTGGATAAAATTTTTAGCATACAAAAGGCACATAGTGCTATATTAATATGTTAAAATTGATATATAGGTATTTCAATATTTCCGTTTAAATTTTTTATCGGTACCCTTTACTATGTCTGTCGCATATAACTTTTCTCAAAATAAATTTCTCCTGTACTATGAGTAGTTTGATTTCCGCTAAAATTGTTCATTTGAAATTTTGAGAAGGAGAATCGTACTCCAAAGGAATTTATTTTCTTAACTGTAGGCTAGGCCTTGCGTCAAGTTTTATAAAGAAATATTTGGGAAAATAAAGAAAGAGCGTAAAGATAATATTTTTAAACAAATACAGTCTATAGAGCCAATATAATAGAATTGGAAACTTAAAGAACTAATTATATACATAAATAAGTAAAAACACAATAATTTGATGTGCGTGTAATATTTTCGATCACAATACACATCATAAACAATATATTTGTTCTATATATCTTATTAAAGTTTATAACTAATCTATATATATATATATATAAACAAAATCACACCTAGATGACATGGAACAATGAAAGAGCAATAATATAGGTTTCCTATTTTTACAGAGTTTTGAATTATTTTTTAACAAAAAATAATCTCAGGCAATAAGCATTAATCTCTCATTCAATTCAATTTACTTCAATGACATTAAGGAAAAGAGTAGCATTACATTCGGTATGTGCATGTGGCCATGTTAATGCTTTTGTTGTTAGTTTCTAATTCCAGAGAAAAGCAAGTCTCTTATTTATCATTTATTTGCTTTAATAATAATAATTATTTGTGAGGCAACGTATCAATATCAAATGCCATTCTCTCAACAGTTTTCAATCCACCTCTTCACCCAAACGTCGCTCTTCCTGTATAGCAAACCCTCACCATTCTTCTAGAGCAAACCATATATCCCCTTCGCCATTCTTCTCGCCCTGTCACGAGAACTGTGATGGTACCCACGAACCCAGACCAAACGCTGGAGCCTTCAATGTCACAGAACAACCATGTTTAGAAATGTTTGAGTATTTTAATCGGATTTGTCTTCTATTTTCCAGCCGATTGTGTTGTTTTTAAAGTATCGAAAGGAAGTTTATTTATACTTTGTCGTTTGTTTTCCAGGCCGCCTTCTTCAGAATTCAGATTAAGGTATAAAGCAAATGTATTTTATTTTTTTTATAATTAATTTGGATTTCCTTTTCTGTGGTTCTTATACTTATATGTTCGAATATTTATGTATTCTTAAAGCTTTTCATATTTTTGATATATGGAGTTTTAACAGGACGATTCGAAACAAATGAACGGGTCGATTTCGTAGCTACTTCGGTTGTTGGCATCATTGTGATTTAATTAGCAGATTACTATATTGAAGGTACATCTTTTGTTTTTGTGTTCTTAATATATATTTTTCACGTCTCTGAAATTTATTCAATTTTAAGAAATTTATCTTATTGTTAACCTTATACGTCAATTTATTGTTAACCTTATGCGTCAAAACTCGATTTGATTGTTACTCTTCTGGGCCATTGTTGGGCGGCACCCGTAGCCCTGACTCCAGTTAGTTTGACTTCCAGTCTCTCTCTCTCGACTTTGCAACCTCTAATGTTACCATCTCTTTGGACTTCGCTCCCTACCATGTCTCCCAAGAGTATTTCATCTGATTTTTTAATTTTCATAATTTAGGTGTTGACATTCTGATTTTTTTCCTCCTTCCAAGCCTTGAGATCGAGAAACTCGCCGAAGATTCTCTGCTCCAGCTTCTCTTCTCCGTCTTTAATTGTAAATCCCAGGTTCCATCTTCATTAATCTCCCCACTTGAATATGTTGCTGGTTATTTTAACAAGATGAATCAGTGTCAAAATTTTAGTTTTTTTTTTTTTTGAAGGATGTCAAAATTTTAGTTGAATGTATGTTTAAATTAATTTAGCCAACATTCCTTTGCTCATACTGCGGCTGCTAGGTAAGCAATATGGATATGGTCTCTGTTTTTTGTTTATGTTTTCCTTCTTTAACTTTCTCATGGTAGCTCTTGGAGTTCTTAAGTCGACTCGGCCTTCTTAGAACCAACCGATGAGTCGCCTCTTAGTCATCTTTCAGATGAATCTTTTTATGTGCATTTTTTTGGGGGCTCTATCACGATTTTGATGTTTTATAACAATACGATCTCAACGTTTAGCTTTGATATGTTTTAGCAGTTTCAGGTTTTTCATTTGATTTAGATGGCATTATGTACGTAATTTCATTTGTAATATATAAGTTTTGCGTGCTTTTCTTTTTTAACATTTAGATGTATTTTATTTATAATATGGTTAATGTTGGTATGGTACCATATGTATACACTTATTGGGCATTCATCTGTGGAGTTGCTTTCGGTTTGCTTGAAGTTGTTTGGTATGCTTCTCAAATAATGTTGCTTTAAGGTTTATTTTTGTATTGGATTTTAGTACCTTCCAGTCCTTCTCATTCATTTTACATAAGTTTAAAATTATATGTTGTAGCATGATATCATTTACAAGTTATAGCTCTTTTAGTACCTTCGGTTAATAGCTCACATAGTAACTTCGATTTTTCAAGTTAATAGCTCTTTTAGTACCCTCGATTCCTCTATAAGTTGTACTGTTGTAGCATGATTGCATCTAAATTCGCATTTAACTTGAAAAATGAGAGATTAAATTGCTCAAAATATATTAAAACCTATATAAATGAATACGGTTAAGACCATATGATTATATTGTTTTATCGAGTTTATTAATTCATAGAGAAAAAAATTAGTCATGTTAGTTAGATTCGGGACTATACAAAAGTATTATTTTATCATGGTATTAATTTATCAAGATTCTATTGTATGAATAATTTATAGAGAGAACGAAACATGAAATCTAATTACTCAACGTCTATTCAAATATTAAAAAAATCAACGCTAACATAATACTTAAAGCTACTTAGCAATTAGTCCTTTTTAATATCTTTTTGAAGAATATATCGAGTTTGTGTGCTCTTTGAGTGTGAGACTTATCAGCCAATTTAACATATTTAACGAACTTAGCAATGCAAGCATTTTTTTTCCTACTTGCAAAGGAATATGGTGAAAAAGAAAGAAAAATATACTGTGCAAATACATGATATACGGGCTGTTCTCTAAACATTTTACTTATAGATCGAGTGTACAGCTTACTTTTGGGGTATTTGACGTTTAAAGATAAGTTTGGAGATTTTGGCCCGAGGCTTCTTCGTCGCGTTCCAAATAAACTTATTGATTTTATCATTTATATATGAGAAATATATAAAAATATTATACTCTGAGAAAACATATGGGAACATTCTCCAGCAATTTAGGGCATCTCTAACATGTGATTCGACTAATATGGCATGTAAATTCCACCAAAAAAAAGAGAGAGCAAAGTATATTAGAGAATGCAATCTTTAATTGAATAAAGCTAAGGTGTTTTATAAACTTTAATCAGTTGGACTGCTTAGGTGTTCATTTCTAGAAATATTTTTGTGCACTTCGGTAATTTTAGTCGGAACTTTGGTGTTTAAATTTGTTGATCATGTAGCAACGAGAAGTACAAATTTTAGAATTAAATAATTTTTGAAGTACAAGACACGATTAAATTAATATAAAAAGTTCAAATATTTCAGTATATGATTATTGATCGCCACCGCGCGAAGCGCGGTGCCGTCCACTAGTATTTATCATAACGACATGAATTAGAAGATGACTTGGCACAATAAAAATGCAAGATTTACTTCTTCTTCTTTTTTCAGATTTTAAAATTATTTTTTATAAAAAAAAAACTCATTCAATATCTATTGAACGATTTAGTGCCTCAATTTTAATGTTATTGAAAGTGAAGAAGTCCTTTCATATAACCAATATACTTTAATATTGTTTTTTTTCTTCAACGTACATGAAAGATAAAATAATAATAATAATAATTATTATTATTATTATTATTATATCATTAATTTTTGGCAAATATAGAATTTGAAATATATAAATAATTGATATATCATTCATAATTTTTTTTGCAAATATAGAATTTGTAATTTATAAATATAAAATCATAACTATTATAAATAACGTACATAAGATGTTTATTTTTCTTTATTTATAGTTTAACACTTTCGAGTTACAATAGCCAGAGAACTTTCCACATTCATTTAAAAAAGTTTTCAAAGTACATAGGAGAGCGAGAAAATAAGCAATTTATGGTATCTATGTTTTTTTTAGCCTACATTCCCTTTCAAGACATATCGAGAAATGTAAAAGCTAAAATGATAAAAAAAAAAAAAAAAAAAAAGTCTAAAAATACGTTAAATTAACAATGAAAGTAGAGAAAAGAAGCTAACAAAAGAAATGAAATCTACAATTATATAAAATAAAATAAAAAAAATTAGAGTGACTCTTCGATCTTTAGATAGTCACTTATTTTGGTGATAATGATGTTGCCGTTTTATTTATAATATATATATATCAAGGTTTAAAATGCCGCTTGCCGATTTCGTTTCGCATTTTCTGTTTTACGGATATATATCGCTTGCCGATGGGTATGTCGATGGGCAAATCGTAAAAAAGGGCATGCCGCATACCGCATATACCGCACTTTTCGCATGGGCATACCGCATGCCGATGGGGTTTTCGACAGATATTTTGTAAAAAATATTTGAGTATTTAAGCAAGATATTTATATAGGTTCAAAACTACATATTTAACAAATTATTATGTGAAGTGAATATGTATGTTAAGTAAGTGTGTAATATTAAGTGAATATGCATGTTAATTGTATATGTATGTTAATAAATTTAATATTAGTTGAAGTGTATAATATTAAATGAATATGTATATTAAGTGTATATGTATGTTAGGTGAAGTTAATATGTATGTTAAGTGTATAATATTATTTGAAGTGTGTAATATTAAGTTAAATTATTAGGTGAAGTGTATGTTAAGTGAGAATGTGTGATATTAGTTGAATAACAAAAAGTCCCACATTGATAGATGACAAAAGTTTAGTGATGTTTATATACCAAATATTAAGGACAAGGGCTTGGGCCTTTTGGGTCATAGGATTTTGTGGATGGGGGAGGACTCACACAAATGTTACACCACCACACGCGCGCACCGCCGCCGTCCGTCCGGGGTGGGGTGCTATTGTGTGAGTATAATTATTTTTGCCGAAAAAGCGAATGTCGTTTGGGATTTCGCGGGTTTTGGTCGACATGTCGTGCGAATTTCCCGAAATTTTACACCTTCATATATATATATATATATATATATATATATATATATATATATTTGCTTATATTTAATACTAATAAAATACCACAACAGTACTCAATTAATAAATAATCTATTGCTTATGTAGTTATTTTGATTCAACATAGAATCTAAAAAATGAATCAGCCCAGAAATTAGTATTTTAATTTATTTTTCAACCATTTAACTATTGTTGATATAAATTCATGTTCTGAATTGTTCAACAAATTTTATATAGAATTTTGCCGGATTGTAGTTCTATTTTTATATACATATACATGATCATATTTACTAAAAATTATTAATAAACATTACATAATAAAATTGAGCACTTGATGAGTGCAATGTTGATTTACTTTTTTCTATTCCAATGTTAAAATTAAGTTAATAAATTTGTTCAATATTTCATATGAAAATTATAAATAATACCATGTTACTATACTTCAAAATTGAGAGCTTGCTCGGTTCAATGTTGTTATGCTTCTTTCCATTACAATGTTACAATCATATTAATTAGATTATTTAACTTTTTCGTTTAAATTTATAAATAATACTACACCACCGCGCGAAGCACGGTGCCGTCCACTAGTTAACTGTAAATTATGAGATTGATAATCTTGTTTCAAGTTTCAACCACTGTCTCGTTATAATCTATCTATATATATAAAATGAAAACCTCACATGGATGACATGGCAACGTAGAGGAGCAAAGATTCAAAAATACTATTTTTTTATAATTTTGAATTTTTTTTCATGAAAAAATTATTTTGCTAAGCTCTTAAGTTTCTTATTTAACGTGTGGAAAGCAATAATGACATTTAGTTGCACCTTTCTGGAAAGCAATAGTCACATCTTCAAATTTAACGTGTGTAAAAATGGTTCTAGAACTTCTTAAGTAATAGTGTTTAAAATTATACGATCTTTTCAATCTCTAAATATTGAAAATCTCTAAAAATTATACGATCTTTTCAATCTCTAAATATTGTTTTTTCTCTTCTTCTTTTTCCTGCTTAGAATTATTTTATCTTTTTAAATCTAAATCATTGTAACTAATAGATTGTCATATCTCATGTGTTTCAAATTAGCAAGTTCGGAGAAAGAAATTAAAGAGACGGAAGTCATTGCCGACAAGGAAAGATGTTGCATCAAGGTAAAGTTCTCTCATTGTTTCATATAATTTCACGTTTCATGTCATGTTTATGACTAATTAAGTTTGTGAGTATGTATATTTATTTATTTGGGTATTATACTATCATTCAGTTTGGACTGTAAATTTTATTTATTTTTTTATTCGTAAATAGGGCTAGATGATACTTTTTTATTTATATATATGTTTTTTTTAATATAAATGATATAACACGTATATAACACATCTATAATATTTTATTTGTATATATGTTTTTGTTTTTATTTTCTTATAATATGATATAACACGTATATATCACACATGTATGTATTTACTGTTTCCTAAAAAAATTCTTCGAAGAGGAAAAAAACTGGCATTTCACATGTATTGTATTAGAGTATCTTGCACAAAATTTATGTATATATAAAGAAAGATTTGTAGTGTAGTAGTTGAGGTGGCAAGATATAGATGTAAAGATTTTGAAATTCTCTTTTTACAGATTTTTACATTTTCTTATATAAAAAAATAAAATAAAAAAATCAAATCCACTGCGCTCTCTATTTGCTATGTATTATCAATTCAATTCGATTATCATCAATTCTATATTTATTGCAGATCTCATATACTCATATATTATTTGGTGAAACAAAATCATCCGCATAGTCATAGAGAGAAATATTATTATTATTAATTTATTATTATTATTATTATTATTATTATGAGATATGCATGTTGAAAAAAGATGGTTTATATTTTTTTCCTTGGAAATAACTAATCAGCCAAACATGAGTCTTCTTTTCATTTTCTATTTGTGATATATAGCTGAATACATGTGATATTTATAGATGTCTAATATTTAATATATTTAATGATGTATAGTATTTAGAATATTCATCTTGCATCATGCTCTTTTTTATATATACATAAAAGCGCATGCATCATACCATTTTTTGGCTACAATATTTATTTATTTTTTAAACAATTTATACATAGTTGTCTGAATATGATATATATATATATGTGTGTGTAAATGGTCTGAATTAATTACATGCTTTTATCGTAATAACCTCTAATTCAATATATATGATAACATAAACATATATATAAGCGTATATAAAGAGTTTTGAATTAAATCATAAATGGCAAATTTTTATCTTAATAACCACATAAATTGGATGACTTTTCATTTTAGAGATTAATGTCTAAGACTTTTGGTATTACAAGTCTTTTTTTTTTTTTTTTTTGAATGGGGTGGCACTATCGGCCAAGGTTACAATGCACTCTCGCATGACTTAGATATATTCAGTGTAAGAACAGGTGGCACTATTGGCCAAGTTTACAATAATGTAAAGGGGGCACTCATTTTGAGTCCCATGAGGGTTTGAACTCATGACCTCTTGAATAGAGGAGTGGTAGAGTCACCACTTGGCCAAACAAGCTTGGTTAGTATTACAAGTCTTTTGATTGTCTTACGTTTAGGTTAATATATAATTAATTACAGCCTATTATTAGTTTAATCGCCATTTGCTTTAATGAAATTATAAACATCAGTAATATTGATGTAGTGAAAATATGATTATACGTTCTTTATTCTTTATTGAGCCATATCATCTCGGTGAGATCTTCCATATATAAATATAAATTTAAGAATCATAAATAACTCATTCAGACCATTTGAAATGTTTTTACATTGAGCCTTCCTCTACAGCATTGTAGTGCGACTCTAAGCTTCAACTTTTGCTCTTATGATCGGTGCCGACTTAACTCTCACCTTAACAGTCTTTTTCGCAAGTCTCTTTAGATTACTTAGTACAATGAGTTTTAAACAGAGTATTACAGTTAAGCAATGAAAGGAAATTGAGTACAATGAGTTTGATTCCATATCTTGATTAAAATATAAAAGAATTATTGAATTAAATTTACAGTTTGAATTTTATTGTATTTCATATTAAATCATATTGTTTTATATAGCCTTAAATTAAAATTTTACTTTTACATCTGTTATTGCACTCTTCCTATCTTCTTATAGAGGAACTTTATTCCGATAAAGTTTTTCAAATAGATATATTGACAATATTATTATTTTTGGAATAGAATTTATTCAGTGGATCCTAAAGTCAACCATAGTAATTTTAAAAATGTAGAATTCAGTACAATCGATAACAAATTACCGGGTGAAAGCGGAACCGGGAACCGGGAAATTAGTTGTTTTTAGTACCTATCTAAAAAAATTGGGATTTTTATTTTTGGTACCGGTTCCCGGTTCCGTTTGTAAATTTCTCTATTTTTTTGAAAACCGAAACCGGAACCGGTACCGGGAAAAAGTAAGAAAAAATTCGTGAAAAAATTCGGTACTTAACACGAGACAAAAATCAATGGCCGAAACAAAAACTTAACACGAGACATACATTTTGCTTGTGAGCGAAATCTTCTAGTTGGAAGACGAAGGCATGTAATCGGCAGTGGAGGGCTCTCGGCGAAGAGAAGAATATGACGGCACGATGGATGAGAGAGGGAGAAAGAGAGATTGAAAGGGTCGAGAATGGAAAATGGTAAATATTAAACCCTAATAATAAAAAACTACACGTAGTTTAAGTCATAAAAAACGACATATAACCCAAAAACTACAATAAGCATACAAAATATTTAAAAACAACATAATATGAAAACATCTAAAACTACATGTAGTTTAAAACCGGAACCGGTACCAAAAATCGGGAAATTTTGCTTCTGGTACTGGTTCCGGTTCCATAAACCGTGAACCGAGAAGTACCGGTCCCTGTTTCAAACTAAATTTCTCCTTTTTTTTTAAACCGTTCCGGGACCGGTACCGGAACCAGGACAAAACCGGGAAACGGTTACAAAATTTTCACCCCTAAGACTAATGTATATAATGTGTTTTTATTACAACACACAAATATAAGGAATAAAAATAATTTTATATATTCATCAAACTTTATAATCGTTACTTTTTACTCAATGCAAACACAATGATATATTCCCTCCTCGCAATGGTGTTTTAATTTATTTTTTTTTCCCTCTATCTTAAGCTATTAAAGTTCTAAATAAAGTTATCGATGAATATGTGAAAATTATATAATTAATTGTTCAATACGTGTTTCAGTTAAAATTTATTTATATTACGATTCAACGCGCCACGCGTGGTGCCTGTCAAGTGTCAACTAGTATATAATAATAAGTGATATATTTGTGGCATAAGGAACCAATCTTATATAACTGTGCCAAAATATTTTATACAACGGCAATAGTACCCAAATACCACATAACAGTCTCGAGCGTCAAATTCCGTATGTCTTTTTCAAGTTTGGGGAAGAGTATTCATCTCGACTTAAAGACTTCGTGCAAGATAGTGAAACTCTATTATCGAATTTATTAATTTTAAAGTTACTACATCGTATCAAAGTGGTTGAATCTATACAGTAATATTATTTAGCTCTGTTTTTTGCTGGTTTTTCTTTCTTAATCCGACGATGTAAAGTAAAATAGTAATAAAATCGCCGGGCTAATTCTTTTATTATTTATTTTATACAAAATTTGCATTCTAGGTGAAATATTACACGATGCATCAGATAAATATTATTGCATCATGGATTAATCGTTAACGTTACCATTTTTCAAAATACATATCCGTGCAAAATACCCGGTTCAAAACTAGAATGCTCAAAGCCGGGATATTGATCAGTGCGTCAATGGAGGTTTCTTGGAAAAAGCTAAGTGTCTACCTCTTCAGGAAAGACTGCTTTTCCTGAGTAAACATATTGCATTTCCTCCTTCCACGTCTGCAAAACCGGAGCATAGTTAAAACGACGAAAGAATAACGGATGTTCTTGAGGGGATCGAGTTTTAAAATGAGAAGAACTCACTTCATGGCGGAAGGCAATCCTTAGTTTGGGTACGTTTGTCTTGTGAATGTCATTTCCCTCGGGCCCACGCAAGAAGTATTTGCTACCGTGCCAATGTGACTGCAATACAGACACAAAGGTGGATAATGATAAGAAAAGGAGGTGTTTTTGCAGAAACGGGCTTATGTGTTCTCGATGGAGCATGAAAGATGAAAGTTTGGAAATTGATGGTATATAAAGCCAGTAATTTAATACTTTCTGTTAATTTTAGAATAAAAGTATAATTTTTCATAATAATTGATGCATTGTGTTAAGTTTAAGCCTGTGACGTTGATAGATTTCGTGGAAAATGTCGATTTTATCCTTTAAACTTGACTTAGAAAGTAAGAATTTTAAAAGAGGGCAAGCAGTACCGATTACCAGTTTCGAGGGTTAACCGATAATAATAATAATAATAAAATAAAAAAAAAGAGGTGATAAACTTAGACAGTGCGACAAGTCCAAGAGAAAGTCTGTTAACAAATCCTTAGATCAATTAAAAATAAATTATTATTATTATTCTTTCTAGAAACTCTAGAAATGTTGAGGTTTAGTTTAATAAATTGCTAAAAAAAAATGGGTACGAAAATTGTTAGTTCTTATCCTACCTAAACATACTATTACGAGTTCCTAGCTAACAAGGAAAACCGGATATTAAATGTACTAGCTCGGGCCAATTAAGCGCCATTTTGCCCAATTAGTTTGCGCATAATCCTTCGAGAGAGAAAAAAAAGTTTGCGCATAATCTGGTTGACACCGGGATTCTTACCTTAGCAGCATGTGAGAATCCAGATTGATAGACAGAGTTTCTGGCTACTTCACAAAGATCACAAGCGCTGAGCTTCCACACCTATACATTGCAATGATTAAGGAGACTAATAGGGTGTCATACGAAAGAAAAAAACATCCGTGTACTAGTACCTTTGCCGCGACACTATATTCTTCGACAAGTGCCTCTTTGGTTAGGTGAATTTGCAACGGATCGTCACTCGAGAGGGAGACGTTCAATCCACGCTGGAAGAAGGTGGGAAAGGGATTGCGGTGATAGTCCAAGAACAGCGAATTGTTGCTTAGAGGCGACATAGCCAATCCCACCTATATCGACAAAGGTCGGAAAACTTAGAAATGAACAAAAATTGTAGCCCAAAAACAAATCCTCGTCGTTTATAGGTTTTACCGGGAAGCACAAACATTGCATAAATACTCAACAATTACAAGATACTAGGTAGCTATAACGTTGGAAAATGAAAATTCCTAAGCAAAATGAAGGGCAAAAGAGTCCAACCTGAGCCAGGTAATATAGATACTGCAAAACAGGCGTTTTACGAAGGGTGATTCCGTGAGATATATTGTGGCAAAGAAGGAATCCAGCAATTAAATGGTCCACATCACCAGCCTGGATATGAAAAAAGTTAGATATTAATCACGGATTAGGCATATTCGATTACAAAGTAAAACTTGGATGCTCTAAACATACTTCTCCACAGTGAGGTCGCAATCTGATTGTCGTCATCCCTTTCGATTCACGAAGCTGTCAAAAGAGAAAAAGTAAATTTAGCCGAGCACAGTTATGCTAATCCAATTGTCTTAAACAGTAATTTCGCAAACCTTGTTGAGAGTGTACAAGTTTGCATAGCAATAGTAAGCATAATAAGAGTAAGCGGGATTAAAGTCATTGCTCCATTCAGCTGGTGTTGGCATGTGTTTCGTCGGACGCCTTTCTGGTTTGCTCTCGTCATCAACAAGATCAAAACCAACCACCTGTATATTGCATATGAATATATAAACATGTAGGCATTTTAATGTGAAAAAACGTCCACATGGCTCGTGACAAACATTTATTACTAGAAGTTTTTTGGGCTCGCATTATCACAATAAGTGAGCTTAGTGGTGAAACCAGAACTTGGAATAATGTCCCAAAAGACGGGCCTTTAAAAGGAAACCAACCGAGACGAAACCGGGCCTGTCCAGTTTTTTAAAATATTTTTTTAAATAAAAGTTACTTTAAAAGTAAACAAAAATTACACTGAATTCAAAAAATAAATGGTCGAAAATTGAAATTCAAAATTACACGACTTAAGCCTAAATAGAACCCTAAAAGCTAAAACTATATAAAATTAATTGTAAAGAGAAACTCAACTAAACTGGGCCTGAAAACGAGCTTGCCTGATTTTTGATAGCCTTGGACCAGGCCTAGTTCCCAATTTTTTGACCAAAAAAAAAAGCCCGGTTTCAAATTAAAACCGGGCTTATGGGTAAAAACACTTACCCGAATTTAGTCAAATAACTAACCTGTTTAAGGAACAAATGTAGCTGTGGGTGGGAATTTGGATCCACTGTGACTTCAAAGAGTGGGATAAATATATTGTCCAAAATGTTCTGGAAAGAAGTGGCAATTCCCATACTCTTGTATATGTTGTAAAGCCTTGGTAGCTGCAGGTTCAAATGTAAACCATTTTTACTTTAGTAGATACAGAAAAATGGAATAAAATATATACATAATAAGCCTGAATCCCAATATTATAATCAAACAAATAAACAAAATGAGTCCGAGAATATCACACTTCGATTTCCTTTTCTTTCGAGCTCATCAACATCACCAACTTGATTTCATTTTGTTTGACAGATTTAACCTTATAGGCTTTTAAGTCTAGTTTCTAATAGAAACATAATCTAAGACATGTAAGTAAACCATTGATCATTGCCACAGTTCTTCAAGAGAAATAACACAAAAATAAAGAATGTTGAATCAGGAAAGAAAAACTTGGGATAGGTGGTTAAAATGGTTATATACTTATCCAAGGAAATATTAAGAGAAAAAATAAATACAATCACAAAACACATAACAAGATACCTGGATTAACCATACAGCATTATCGCTGTAGATTTCGTTGTTGACGAACCAGCTAGCCAATTGATCCCATTCACTTTGCTTTCTTCCATAAATCGAAATCCTGTATTCAGCCATCTGCAAAAGATAGATCTAGATGAGCATGAAAGTTCATTTCCTCAATCAATAATAAACCGTGGGTATTGTGGGTTAGTTTAAGTCAATCTATTAAAGATAATTTGACATTAAAATCAGAATTACTTTCAGAAGCAGATGTCTGATAGTTTAATGAAACAGATCACCTGGTACTTGCTGGCTTCTAGATCTAATAGAACTTCTTTTGTCACTTCTGCCAGAAATCGTCCTATAAAAATTCAAGATACGGTCAAATAGCAAAAAAAAAAAAAAAAAAAAAAAACATCGTCCAAAATATGATATGGAAACGGGTTCAAAGTAACAAAAAAAAAAAAAAAAGAGTTTCATTGTTCTAGACCAATGGCGAGATCGATTTTCCAGGGAGCACAACACTTAAATCTAAAGATAATTTTTTTTTTATTCATTACTTTAAAATCATGTTAACCGTCTCTTTGCTAAACCGAACCTTGAATGAGATTGTCCTGCTTCAAAAATATCTCCCTGAGTCTGCTCTGACCACATGGATTATACTTTAGGTTGAACTTGTCAAATCGATGAAAGGTACTTTTATCGGCATGGACGTCCAATAAATCAACATTAAGGTCATGCCTGAAGCAAAATAAAGACTAGTTTATGACACAGCTCCAACTATTAAGAGATACAAATTAAAAATATTCATACCCTGTCAAGTCCAGACTCTCAAAGACTTCTTTAAGGGTAAGATACTTTCCATCTCGGAATATAACAACCTGTCAAAGTTAAATTTAAACAAATTAGCAGCATCGCATAGGAATACAAGAAAGTCGTATATACGAAGATAAAATTTACCTCATCCGGTTCTTTTCTTAGCTTGGACTTGATGAACCGCAAAAGATGTTTCTGATTCATGCAGGCAGAATGATGGATATGTGTATCAACTTTTCTGATATTATAAAAATCACGATGTGGTGCACTTTTCTGAGCCAGAAACTCCTTGTCTGCGTTTAGTAGCAAATGAAATCGGAATTTCTGTACAATAATTAAGATGATAGTCATAAACATGTAAAGAATTAAACAAATGATGAGGATATTAATTGCCACAAGAGTTGAAATCACACTACCTCCTCAAGAAATCGAAGTCTATTATAGCACGTGGAACGAATGTTTCCAATAGACATAACTTTCAAAAGAAAATGCATATCCGTGAAAAATGTTGTTGCACTTGCAACAGGAAAGAGTTCTTCGGTTTCTGCAGAAAGAATATTCACATGAAGCAGTTCTCTAATACAACTGATTAAGAAATAGGCAAACTATGCTTTCACTAAAATCAAAATTATCAATTCTTACCATTTCCTTTGGCATACACGCGTACTACACCATCTACCATCTTAAATGAGTGCTGCATTATAAGTAAAACCGATAATATCAGAGAATTGCAAGACAAATCATACAAAAGTGACAGAAATTGAAAACTTGCGTATATTCATAAGTTGAATTTTTTTATGGCTGACAAAGAAGTGACTCACAGCTGATGCCGCAACAGTTTCAAAATGAAACGGATCAGTCTTCATCTCCAAGGCAGTGGACATTGACGGAGTAATCTCTTCCCGATACACGTATCTCTTACGTAGATCCAAGCATTCACGAAGCATCTTACGAACTTCTTCCTCTTCTTTGTTTGTTGAATCTAAATCCATACAGATTTAAATTAATTTGACAAGTTCCTATTCATATCATCGTAAAGATACATAAAGTACGTCAAAAACAAAATTAAAGTACCATGAGCTGAAGGAAACAGAGGTAAGATCATGCTGGATAAAACAGAATCACTCGAATTCCCCGACGCTGACACCACCTTTCCCTCAGACTGCTGGTCCAGACCGGCCTGTGCTTCGTTCCCAGTAACTTTAAAAAGATGATCTTGCATAGAGGTCCCTTCATTACCTGCAAGCGGAACTGCGGAAGAATTCTGAATGTTTGAATTCATTTCCTGCAAATAAACCAACTAATTTAAACGACAGATCCTAGATACCGTGTAAAGCCAAGTTTAGTTTATATGAATTTTGGGTTACTCTTCAGCTATTTTACGAAATCGGGAATGAAAGAGAACCCGTCGAGATTTATAGGAAGCGAACTCTTTTTCAGGGCATCTATTCGAGTCTAGCTTAGCAAAATGGATATGATGACATTTTCTTGAAGCTACTCAAAAGGTAAAAGTTAAGTGACGAACTTTCAAAAGTTAAGAGAATTAGCACATGAATAAGATGTTGAAAGAATACGTACAAGTCCACTTATGCTGCTAATCGGATCATCTGCATTTGCATAGTCAAAAAAATCATCTTCTCCGGGGGCAAGCTCAGTCCCATCGTCGTCGGAATCTCCGGTAATGTCAAAACCAGTACCGGCTTGCGATCTCGGGGTCATTAGCCTATCCACAGACCCCACTCTTCGATACGAAGAAGACCGATCCATAGCCAGTTCTCCTGCAAAAGAGCTTCCATGAAATTCTACAATACAGTATCCATTTACAGACATGCGAAACCGAGATGCATCAAGATGAAAAAACCTAGTAAAACCGAAGAAATCCAAGGAAATACCATGCCGTTGATCGGTTCGAAGAGGTGGAAGCCCCAGAGGAATGTGATTGAGCTTATCCAAAGACGAGGCGAATCCGCGAGCCCTGAAACTCGAGCTACAATCAACGTCACCGTCTTCCTGAGCCCAATCGCGGTTCGCGAAAGCCACATTCGGCAACGACGACGACATCCTCTTGCTCCCCCTGAACTTCTCGCCACCGGACCTCGAAGAGCCTTTCGCGCCGTCGATTTCCCGAACGGCGACCGCGTCTCCGTCGGAGCCGAACTCCGACTCGTCCTCCATCTCTTCCTCCTCCCCTTCGTCGGAGTATTCAATCGCAGACCTCTTCCCGCCGTTCCGCCGCAGCTCCGTGAGGCGGTTGAGGACCTGGTCGACGCTCCGCTTGTGGATGTAGAAGGCCGAGACCGCCATGATGGAGGCTCCGACCAAAGCCGCCATAGCTATGTGCAGCGACGCCGCCGCCGGAGAGGACGACGAAGAGGACGAGTCCATTGCAATTTGAGCCCTGGTCTTACGGGGATGTCTCAGTGCTGGGAAGAGAGTCCCGAGCAAGCTTCAATGGCTTTCTGCAAGCTCTGTCTCTCTCTCTCTTCCGGTTGTTTCTTCAGTTTCTTTGGTCACTCCATTTCCAGTCACTCTTGTTGAGTCAGAGAGAGAGAAGGAGAGTAGGGTACGACTACGAGTGCGTTTATATACTGATATTATGACACGTGTCCTAACTGCGTAGGAAAATGACCCACCTCGAAAGTTATGGGTTAAAAATAATATACAAATTTAATTTTGAATAAAGTAAAATAGTTTATAATATATCCCTTCATGTAACGCATTAATTGATGTTTAATTGAGAGGAAGCCTAATAAGCAATGAGTAAGTTACGCTTTTTGGTAATCCACAATGAAATACAAAAGGCGTAACAGTTTGGGCCCATGCTGGCAAGCCCAATCCGAAATTAAAATTATTTTTCAAAACATTATTATATTGTTAGTTCAATTTAAACAAATGAGTATTTTACCGTCCGTTCCTAGGCCATATGTTCTATGGAGCGTAATTCAACAAAATTGGATGTAATCGTAATAAGCACAATTACTTATTACTATTTTAAGTATTATAATTAAAATAGACTATTTTGATGTAATAAGGATTACAAATTCCAACTCCCGTAATCATTCTTAGAACTAGGGGTGGCAATTCGGGTTGCGTGTCGTGTTCGTGCCGGGTCTTAATCGTTTTTTACTTATTTTATCTAGACCCAGACCCGCCCCATTTATTAATCGTGTTAGAAGACGAGACCCAGACCCGCCCCATTTAAATAACGTGTTTATCGTGTCTACCCGTTTAACCCAATTAATAGAGACATTTATTTATAAATGATAAATTAATTCAATTTATAGTCATTTAACTTAATTTATTTATAACTATATTGTCGAAGATTTTAAAATTTTACTAGCAAATTTTTTTGTTCATCAATTGTAAGACGGAATTAATCAAATAAAAACATAAATTTCATATATAATAAGTATTAAAACACTTAATAACATATATAAAATGTAGAAAATGTAACTTTTTACTCTTCAATCGTGTCTAATTGGGTCCCATCGTGTTATCGTGTTCGTGTCGTGTTTACCCGTTATTTAATCGTGTTAATCGTGTTCGACACGGTTGGACCCAGATCCATTTATGGTAGACCCAGACCCGTTTAAATTGTGTCGTAACCGTTTCGTGTTTCGTGTACGGCCCCAAATTGCCATCCCTACTTAGAACTCCCGTAACAATAAATCAAGGGTTGAGATGGATTACGATTTAACCGGTTCATAGATTATGGGGTTTTTTAATGTCAAAACTGTATTGTTCTGATTGTAATTCATGATTGAGCGGTTATCGACTTATGTAGGATATTTTGTAAAATTATAATAATTAAAAGGGGTTAATGATGGCAAAAATACCCAAAGTTTAGTCAAAGAACCACTCGTGTACCCAAAGTTTAAAGGTGGTGGCAAAAATACCCAAAGTCACATTTAGGGAGTTGACCACTCCATTCTTGTAACGCCGTTAACTTACCCGTTAACTCTAGCCGCGTGGACAAACGTGGGTTGCTGACATAACAATTTTTGCCACGTGGACGAACCCACATCAATCTTGTTTACGACAAAACAACGAATTAAACCCCTAATTAATACTATTTAATACAACTAATTGAACCCCTAATGATTACACTTAACAAAACAGATTTGTCCACGTGGCAACGGGTAAGGTAATAGTGTTACGAGAATGGAGTGGTCAACTCTCCAAATTAGACTTTGAGTATTTTTGTCACCACTTTTAAACTTTGGGTATACGAGGGGTTCTTTGACCAAATTTTGGGTATTTTCGCCGTCATTAACCCTAATTAAAAATATTTAATATAAAAAAAAAATCAAAATTATGTTGTATAATTTTCATCCAATGACCACAACCACCATAAATAGTGTTGACCACCAAATTTTTCTCAACGGAGATCCTTTCAACCTTGCAAATTAAAGACGTTCAACAGTCAATTGAGAGCTTGCACGGCCTCAGTTCGCCACGGGTTTCTACAATTTTTAAACTTCACTTATAGTATGGCGGCTGTATAGGGCGATTTTCACCGCCCTTTTCCAGTCACAAAGATAATCACCAAATAACAAATAAACAACAATAATCAATGAATATCTCTGTTTTATTATATTTTCCAAAATGAGCTCGGTTTTCTTCCGTTGAATAGCTGGACAGATGAAGGATCATGAGCATAAATTTTCTCTATTTCCTTAGCCTTTCTATTACAGGATCTCTTTCTCTCTTTTCCGGGCCTTTTTCTCTATTTTTCTGAACCCCTTTACAAATGAGGCTTATCTTGCCTTTTATAGAGTCTACATTACATTCCCCTCGCGTCTTTCCCGCCTTTTCTCTCTTTAATCATTCGCTTTCTGGCGTGATTTGAGGGAAGCATGGTTAATCCCTGCTTTATGTCACTTCCGAGCAGGCTGTCATTATGGGTAGGTGAGCCTCATTAAATGCGCATCTCGTCAGCCGTCATTCGGCCCTGCAAGCCTCGTCGCTGGTGCTTCTCATCGAGTGAGTAGGTCGGCTTCATTAAATGCACATCTCGTCAATGGTCATTCGGCTCTGCATAATCATCATGACAAAATTCCTCGTCGAGTGTGATAGGACACTTCATCGCAGTTTGCTTTTGTGTGGCTGTGCTTCCTCGCGGTTGAACTTCCTCGGGGATAATCCTCCTCGGGGATAATCCCCCTCGGGTGATGAACTTCCTCGCCTTCCCTCATGTCGTTTATGGACAAAACGACACGAGTTGTGTTGAGGATGGATTTGACCAAATTCGACCTTAACAGCGGCTAAACCTTTTTCGGGGCGTTATGTGAATTATTAATATATATGAGACTTTGTTTCGGGACCTGCAATACGGTATTGCATGAGCTATACAGTATTGCAAAAATTATACAATTTTGGAAGACCGAATAGATATGGCAACAAAGTGCATTTTACAATTAAAATGGTGTATAGATTATCTATCAATGCTTCAGTTATACGATACAAGATAGGGTCTTCATCATACAATCATCAGTAATTGTACGGTATTGTTGGAGCTATACAGTAATTTATGAACATTTATGACTCATTTGTTCTATTACGTTATTGGATGAGTTATGCAATGATTTTTTTTAAAACAAAAAAATTGACTCGTGCTTCAAGTCTTTAACGTTTGACGATTTGCTATTGCACGAAGTATCGTTCTACAATCAATGCTTTTAACTATATATACATATTAAAAGTCTACTCTAAAAGGGGGCCTTATTTTAAACTAGGGCCTTGGGCGACCATCCAACTCGCTCATACGTTAGACCACCAAACTTAACCTGGGTTTGCGGGGAGCTCTTGGAGCGGGATCAAGGGTGAGGCTGGAGTGGAGGGCCTCCTGAAGCTCCTCTACTTTGCCCGATATTTTGTTCAATAAGAAGATATCTTATTCGATAAGAAGGTATCAGGCGAGGAAAAAAAGGTCATCCACTGCAGCTTTGACTCTCAAGATCTCAAGCGGAACGTCGTGCAATATGTCTTTACTTGCAAGTTGCAATAAATTATTGACGAGGAAAAAAAGGTTAATCGCGACATAATTGCCTAACCTTAGGCCAACTGGAAAACATGGTCCCAAATTTATTTAATAGCGAGGTAAGTACTAAAAGTTGGATTTCGTCCACGTTTGACTAACAACTGTTAGCCAATATGGACGTGGCGAGCCTCACCTCAACGTGGATGCCACATAATCCGCCACATCAACGTCTTTTTACTCTCTCTACGAAAAATAAATGGTTGCTGGTGGGAATCGAAGCCACACCTCACCCAAGAAACAAGAAGCAATTACCACTAGGTCAAGTTCACTTTGTGTTGTAATATTGTAAAAATATGAATTTAAATAGAAACATATATATATTAATAAGTGATGTTTTTTTCGATTACAATGCGTGACTTTTTCGGACCAGATTCGGGTTAACTTTATAAATCAAACTCGGGTTGCATTTTGTTGATCGGTCTAAAAAAGTTAACCCGAGTTCAATATAAAAAGTCAACTCGAGACCGGTCCGAAAAAATCACGCATAGTAATCGAAAAAAATATCAGTTATTAATATGTATGTATTCTATTTAAATTCATATTTTTACAACTTTATAATACCAATTGACCTTGACCTAGAGCTGCACACTCGATTCTCGCGATGGGTCGCGACGAAAGTCGCCAAAATCGCGAGTTGGCTGGTCGCGATGCGTCGTGGCTTGGCTGGTCGCGATGCGTCGCGACGTGGTCGCGATTTAGCGAGGAGGGTGATTCTCTCGACCAAAAAAAGGGCTGCGGCAAAAGTTATTTTTTGTTTCCAATGTTTAATTTTATTAGTTTTTATCCGAATTAAAGTATTAAATTATTTAAAATTATTAGTTAAACTTTATTTATTTCAAAATTAATATTTTAGTATGTTATAATTTATTATTTTGTAACATATTATTAATTTTGATTTATATGTTAATTTTTAAGTTATAAGATATGTTAATAAGTATTAATTTGTAACATATTAATAATTATTAAAAATCTAAAACAAATAAATAAATATGATAAAACAAGATATTAAAAAAAAGTTGTATTATTCATTGTGAATATTACAATAAGGTGGAAGAAGTTGTAAATATTCAGTGTAAATATTACAAGATGCCTCACTAAAACCTCTCTTGAAAAACCCTCCTTAGGGACATAAAACCAAGAGAGGAAAGAGCACATCATATTGGCGTTTACATTGCGTCACTCGGGGAACCAGTCGTTAAACTTTTCAGTCATCCTCTCCAGCTCGGTTGGTTCGTTCCGTTGGGCGATGGTGGGGTTGCGGAACATCCAATCGTTCAACACCACCTCTTGCTCGAGGTCTGTGTTGGTAATTGACGCCCTCCGGTCGTCGATTATATGCTGAGCCGAACTGAACGCGCTCTCCGAAGCAACGCTGGAAATGGGGATGGACAGTATATCCCTCGCCATTCTCGCCAATATCGGGAATCTTTCCCGTTGATTCTTCCACCATCCAATCACATCGAACTCGACGGAGTCCTCGTCGATCCGCAGGCCGTAGTACCGCTTCAATTCTTGCGGTGCGCCGTCCGTGTCTTCCGCTCGTGCCGGTGGCGTACCGGAGCCCGATGATTCTCCGCGATCCAGTCTTTGCTTCAGTCTCCGGACAAATGCTAGGCCGGTCTTGGTTGGGCTTTCCATCACTGCCCTTCGCTCCGCCTCCGCGTTGAACTGTGGGAACCGCCGGTCGTATTCACTGTACAGTTCATAAAAAGCTTCATTAACAACCTTAATATAATCAGTGTAATCCACCCCTAGGTTTATCCCGATTGCTAACATCAACGGCCTAACATCAACGGCCCGAATGTAAACATAATACAGGGATCTAAGATAGCACCGAAACAATACGAAAAAGGCGGTGGATCCCAATAACTTTTGAATTTTGCAACCATTCCCTCAATCATGGGCTAAATAACAGGGTCATTTGCGAATTCAGAAAAAGTGTTTGTAATTTCATATAGACCCGAAAGACCATGATTCAAGGAAGGTTGTCTTTAGTTCGAAAAATTTAAAGTAACAGCGTAAAAGGGTCTGAGGAATTGGGTGAATTTCTGGGCCGTTTCCCATTCTGCCTCCGTGATCCGCTCCGAGGCCTCTAGTTGGGTGAGGAGGAAAGCACTTAACGGTACCCTCTGTCTACACACAACTGAAAGCATTAGATATGTAGAGTTCCATCGTGTATTGTTGTCTAAACCAAACTTATTAGCTTTATGATTGTGCTCTTTACAAAATCGTCTCCACCTAGCGGTGGTTTGAGAATGCCGGATCCAATCGATAACGCCGCGTATTTTTTCAACGTGCCCTGAAATATTTCGTTCGCCCGTTCTAGCAATTAAATTAATAATGTGACACCCACACTTTTGATGTAAAATATTACGAAAATGAGAACCGGGCAAACTATTTTCTAAGATAGTAATTGCGGCATTGTCTAACGTAATAGAAATAATACGATTTTGCAAACCCCAATCATTGAATAATTCAATTAATTTATCGGAAATGTTTGTGCCGGTATGGCGACACTCGAATGGTGACATATTTAAAAGTTTTTGACATGGAACCCAATCATCGTCGACGTAATGGGCGGTCAGACTCAAATAATCGTTTAGACTCGGACCGCTCCACACGTTGGTGGTGAAAGCAACGTTTATGTTTGACATTTTAAAAAACTCGACCAAATAATTTTTTTGCATTTTGTAAGTCTTTTCCGTGTCCCTGGTATACGTCGTACGGGAAAACTGCTCGTAAGACGGATTAATCCTTTGCATGTATTGTGTATGCGCAGGATTTTCCATCAAACTCATCGGTGCGCCCGTAGACAGTAACCACTCGAGTGTCCATTTCCGTAAATTTTCGGTGGTAAGAGCACTTACCTGTGCTGTGTTTACCTCGTCATCGTCTCCGTAGCACGCTTTTTTATGTCGCATCAAGTAGTCGGTTCCTTTGTCCCCCGGCGCATCTAATTGTGTATGGCACTTCTTGCACGTGGCGAGCTTGACTCGAATACCGTCCTCCACACGCCGTTCTTCGTGAAAATATTCCCAGACCTTCGCTCTGTTTGGTCGTCCCCACAACAAGGCCGTAGGATTTTCCCTATTAAAAATATAAGGGAGAAAAAAGATTAACAAAGTAAAAACTGGTATTAATTTTACATTGATTAAATATTAATATTAATCATATTAATTAATTAAATTTCATATAGTTAATTAAAAAAGTTAACAAAATAAAAAATGGTATTTTGTATGTGTGGAAATAATTATCAAGCTCTTTTGGACGGAACTCCCCGAGGTTCCACGGCCAGATCGACTGGAAAGGATGCTATGATCTCGCTTTAGGCCCAAGCTTTTCTAGACAGAACTCCCCGAGGTTCCCAGGCTAGCTTGGAGGAGATTGCAAAGCAAACCTTATTTAAAAACCAATCTTTCTAAGACACCATAATCCGTAAAAACTTTATAATTATCACCACACATAAAAAATACCATTTTAATTTCTTTAACTTATTTAAGTAACTATTTAAAGTTTAATTAAACTAATATGATTAATTGATTACTAACTAATTAAATTCGAAAATTAAATAACAAAAAATATCAAGAAATTCGTTTCTGATGTGGAAGATCAGTTGGAACCGCAACCACAGAGCATACTAAGACTTTCAAGAAATTCGTTAAAACAATACTTACAAATTGATTATTAAACTAGTATGATTAAATGATTATTAACTAATTGAAAAAATTAAACTAAAAAGATTAAATGATTATTAACTAATTGAAAAAATTAAACTAAAATGATTAAATGATTATTAACTAACAAAAAATCTCAAGAAAGTCGTTTCTGATGTGGAAGATCGGTCGGAACCGCAACCACAGAGCATACTAAGACTTTCAAGAAATTCGTTATTGATTATTAATTATTAATATTTAATTATTGGTTATTAAATAATATTTATTACAAAGAACTAACTTATTAATTATTAAATATTATTAATTAATAAAATAGAAAAATGATGTATAGCTATACATAGAGAAATGAGTAAATGTTATTACCCGCTTGAAGGACGTCGACCTCGTCGGGGACGGGCAACGGAGGCTTCACCGCTATCTTGATTGGAAGGTTGAGGAGAACCGCGGTTGTACACCCCGACATTTGAACCACGGATCGAGGGCGGCGTTTGAAAGTCGTCGGGATCGGCATCGTCGGGACGTTGAGTTTCGTCGGGATCGGCATCTTCGGGATCTTGAGGTTCGTCGGGATCGGCACCTTCGGGACCTTGAGCTCCGTATTCGGCACCTTCCCGTAACATGAGATTGAAAAAAGGATCGTTATTTCCCCCCCTAGATTGAGCCACCGCATCGACCAACTCTCGGGACACACGTTCGGGATTGGCTTGGTGGTGGGCCAACGCCAGGACTAGACTAGGTCTTAGAGACCGTACTGTATCGTCGGGATAATCTGGATTGGGAGGGGAGGGAAATATTTCTCCGGGTAGCATAACGGGAATGTAGTCGTCGGGACAAGGCTGCGATGTTCCCCCTAGTAGAAATTGGGGTTGCAAATTTCTGGCCGCCCTTCGACCCCCGGAACTACCGCCGCTTCTTCGAGACATAATGAGAGAACTTTTGAACTTGAGAAATTTAGAACTTTAGAACTTGAGAACTTTAGAGCTTTAGAACTTGAGAGAATTTGAGAACTTTAGAACTTGAGAGAATTTGATAGAGAGATGGAAGATTGTTGGTGAGGAAATGAGGGAGGAAGAGGTGATATTTATAGGGTTTGAGGAGAGGGTGGGGTGGGTGAATAATTATTGTGGTGGGTGAATTTTTTTTTTGAATTCGGGTAAAAATTTAGGGATTTACGCCCAAAACAAACACAAAATCCTCACACCCATCGGATCAGTGACGTGACTTCATCCTGGCCATCCGATCAAGTGCGCGGATCGAGCTGCAGTGCATCGCGACGCCAGCCCGAAATCGCGACGAATCGCGACTTTTGCCGCAGAGTCGCGACGCGTCGCGATTCGCACTGTAGCAGTCGCGACGCGTCGAATCGCAAGTGGCGATTTAAATGTGCAGCTCTACCTTGACCCAGTGGTAATTGCTTCTTTTTCCTTGGGTGAGGTGTGGCTAAAGCTGAAACCGGGTAAAAAACCAGGTTTTTTTCGACACCCGAAACCCGAACTCGGATTTTTGGGTTTTATTTTTCAAACCCGAACCCGGATTTTAAAAGGCGAAACCCAAAAATTCGGGTTTGGGTTTTTACCCAGATTTTATTTGAAAACCCGAATTTTGAACGCGAACCCGAATTTTAATTTAAAAATAAAATAAAAAAGAAAATTCAGATTTAATATTGAACCTGTTAAACCATAATCCAACAAACATAATCATAATAAAAACTTTAAAAACTTGTTAAACACAAGCCAACAAACAAAATCACAATCAAAACAATGCGACAGATTTCACAATCCTTAGCAAAACAAGAACTCGCTGAGTCGAGGAGAGAGAGGCGAGAGCCGCTGAGTCGAGGAGAGGGAAAGAGGCGGGAGATGCTGAGCTAAGTCGAGGAGGAAGGAGAGAGGCGGGGCGGCGAGAGTGAAGTCGAAATGAAAAGGGAGAAAAAGAATAGAACCCTAACATTATAAGAATAAATGTCGTTTGACATCATAAAAATAAACTCTATGATGTCGTTTGACAGTTTAAGGAAGTATAGTATACTCTCAAATGTCGTTTCATACCATTTCATAAACATTATAAAACTAAATTATATATTTATAAATATTTAATTAAAAAATTCGGGTTTTAGGAACCTACTAACCGGGTTTCGGATTTTATAACTCAAAACCCGGAACCGATTTAATCCGGTTGCGGGTTTTTAAAAATTCGGTTTCGGTTTAACCCGGTTTTAATCCGGTTTTAGTTTTTTAAAACCGGATTCGGTCAAAAACCCGCATTTTCGGGTTTTATGTGCAGGTCTATATGTGTTTTCGATTCCCACCAACACCGATTTATTTTTTGAATTATTCTGATGACGCAGAGGGGGTTGACGTGGAGGGGAGATGACGCAGAAGGAGAGAGGGGGTGGGGGGTAACTTGGCGGAGAGAGGGGAAAAAGGCGCTGACGTGGCAGATGATGTGCAGCCACGTGGAGGTAAAGCTCGCCACGCCAAATTTGACTAACAATGTTAGTCAACATGGTTTTAAATATCGGGATATGTCGTCGATGTATCTACGACGTGCTCAAAAAATAAGAAATGCGATACGATATTCCAGGAATTTTGCTGTCGTTTTCTGTTATATCGAGATATGTCGTTGGTATGCCCTTCATCTTTCGTTCGTGTCGTTTAGCACAAAAATGACAATATAGGGGTCGAATTTCGCAAAAATAAAAATAAAATATCACCACTGAAAAGCCTACACTTACGAACCCTAACTCGTCTTTCCCTTAAACTTTAAAGAACTAAAAGGGGAAAAAAAGGCTCGATTTTCGCTTGGATCCAAGTTCCTCCATTTTTGCACAGCTCGGCCAAAAATATAATGAAGATGATGATGAACCCGAGGAAAGAGAAAATAATAAAATAAGAATAAAGTTGTGGGTCCCACGATTTTGTTGTTTCAATTTCTAAATTCTAATCAGTATAAAACCTTCATTGTGAGACCCACATCCAATCCTAATCAAATCAATATAACAAAACCCTTAAACGTATCCCATACATTTTAAATTAATATTTAAGTTAACAATTTTATTTTTCAACTGAGTCCTTTACATTAGTTTGATCAAAGATAACATTAAGTTTTTTACCACAAAAGTAGCCCAAAATATATTTATACATATATTACTATTAGAAGTTTATAATTTTATAATAATAAAATTATTAGATAAATATAATTAAAACTTTTAAATTACAAAATAGATCATTTTGAACCAGTATAATTACGAGATGCACGTACATACGTACCTGGCTAACGACGCTTCCATGACCTTGTGGTATTAATACTGTACCACGTTCGTCCAACTTCTTCTGATTATTGTTACGGTTTCATAGTATTATATTCGTTTTTGCAGTACGTACTTTATGTTTGTAGTTATGTTCGTACTTCGTACTTTATGACTTTATTATGATGCCTACTTTATTATTCTATGTTATGTTGACACTTGACATTATGTTATATTCTATGTTTGTGTAACATTATGTGTTTTCATAATATTATGATTTATGAATGTGTAATATTTATCAAATAGGTAATTTAGAAACTATATAGAAATATGATTGAAATATCCGTCGATATTTCGATCGGCAAGCGATATATCCGTGAAATGATGCGATATTCTCGGCAAACGATATATCTTTTTCTTCGGATTTATCCATCGGCATGCCCGTCGGCAAGCGATATATCCGTAAAATAGAGAGTGCGAAACGATATCGATATCGATATTTAAAACCATGATTCAAACATGGACATAATCAAACTTTTGATACTTACCCCGTTATTAAATGGATTTGGGGATGTGCAGCTTCAATTGATTTAAAATTAGGAACTTATGCCGCGATTATCCTTGGAAAAACAAACAATAGGAAGAAAAAAAAATAGGAAAAGAAAATATAAAAAAATAGGCTTTGTCTGTTGGACTTCCGAAATTAGCCCTACTTATTTCCGATAATTCCCAAAACCCACTCATACACTCTTCCTTTCTTCACTACATCTATCTCTCTCTCTCTCTCTCCCCCCCAAAAACCCTCGCGCCTCCCTCTCCTTCTCTTCTCCGCTACGCCGCCTCCGGTGGTTCCTTCTCCGGCGACCGCTTCATAGCCCTAACCTTCTTCCGGACGAGCTCAAATGGCGGCCACGGCTGCATCGGAGGTCTGTGACGGACCCGTCCTCAGCTTCATCAGCAAGCGACTCCGAGCCCTCCGCAAGAAACTTAACAGGATCTCTCAAATGGAGGAGGCGATCGCCCAGGGCAAGCCGATCAACAAGGAACAAGAGGAAGTTCTTCGCTCGAAGCCCTCCGTCACTGCCCTAATCGACGAGCTCGAGAAGCTACGGCAGCCTCTCGCCGAAGCCGTAGCAGAGGAGGTCGCGCTCTCGGTGCAGCGCCACCAGGCCTCGGCGTCCTCCGCTGCCGCCGCCGATAGCCAGACGGCGCCAAGCAAAAACGAGCCTGCTGCGGCGCCGGAAAGCACTCGGAGTGGGATCGAGGGAGAGGCGGCCGTGGAGGACCTCCTGAAGCTCCTGTACTTCGGCTCCCTGTTCGACGTGAAGTCGCAGAGCGATTTCACGTCGCTGATGCTGACGAGGACGCACGAGCGAGGGTGCTGCCTCACCTACGACACCGTCACGGACGACACAACGGATCTGCTCGGGGAGAGGGATTTGGACGTGATTACCAGGCTCGGAGGGCTGCTGATCTCTCGCCCGGCCGACTCAAGTCTCTCGCACCAGCACGCGCTGCAGAGATGCCTCGAGCACGCCAAGCTCTGGCTCGCTCGGTCCGACAAGCTCGTTGAGCCGAACTCCAATCTCACCTGTGGAATCTCTTTCGTTTTTTTTTTTTTTGGAATTGTTTTGGTGCTCGGAGATGAATGCTAACTGTTTGATTTTGTGACTTTGTACCAGATTCGGAGCTGAGAGGGAGGCTGGAGAAGGTCATGGCCTCTGACTACTTGACCACCACGCCGGAGATGAAAGCTCCGGTGGAAGTTGCTGCGGCGGCGGCCGGGAACTATGCTGCTTTCCAGGTTCCGATTCAGGGCGCTGGATCGGCCGTGCCCACGCAGGTCCCGGTTGAAATCTCGGCCCCTCAATACCAACAGGTTTAATCATCCCATTAGCTATTCATCATAACTTTCTGCCCACATAATTTTTTTGGCAGCCATTTTTTAATTTTCTTATTCATCATAGCTATTGTAAGTGTGTTAGGTGCCTGAAATTTGGCTTTATGTAGATACTCACACATGTGAGGGTATAAGTTATTGATAGCTGAAGTCTTGGACTCGTGTTAGTTTGTGATGAGGAAATACTTGAACTAGGTCAACTTTGACATTCTTCTCATATATAGTTGGTAATGTAAGTTCAAGAACTGGGTGATGCTTGAACACTGTATATTTGCATGAAAGCTAATTGTAGGACTTGAATGAATCAATGAATAATTAGCGTTTTGCTGTCAGTCAATGAGTTCTTAGCTGAAGATTCATGTAAGAAGTTCCTAATAGGCTGGTTCATTGATTTAGCCGTGTCGAATTTTTAGTATAGAACAGATAAGAATTTGTTATTTTTCTTTGATATTGCTATTTTTGTAAATAATCTGGTTAAGTACGGGACTCTATTGTGTTTTTGGCGCGCTTTGGTTAGAGGTTGAAAAAGTTCATGCATGTATTGTATTATGCATGGCTGACTTCATAATTTGGACTAACACAAATAGTGTTTTTGAGGAATTACATAACTAAACGAAGTAAATTCTTGTAATTAACTAACTATAATGTGGTCGTCAAGCATGTTTCTTCAGATCACTAGGCTTTCGGCATATTCACTTGCTCTATTGTTTTGTTTAGGAAGATGAGGCTGCTAATTTCCAGGGATACGAGACGGGTGAAAATCATCTAAGCCCAGTGGAGGAAACCCATCAGGTACTGTTAAATTAGTGGTGTGCCCTGCGTTTTGCTATGGCCCTGCGGTAACGACCTCGTCAGAGGCTTGGAATTCACATTGGAGCATTAAACATGCTCCTGCGAGTTTGACTTCTCTCTTGCTCTCAAGAAAGAACCTTAGAAAATTTCACACAAATTTTGCTTAAATATAATTTATAAGAGTGAGCCAATTATCAGCATTCAAAACCCTAGAGAAATCACACTAAACCTCTCCCAAATATCTTAGCAGAAATTATATGAGCTAATCAACCTAAAACAAATAAATAAACAGCTAATAAAATTAATACTTGTCCCAACCAATAAAACAAGCAGAAAAAGAATTAATTGACTTCCTCACCCAATTGTGCCGGTTACATATAACATTTTCACTACTCTTAAACGCTTCACCAAGACAGATTATCACGAGTTTCTCCATTGCAGGCGGAAGTACAGGAGACAGAACACCCTTCAGATCCCGTCCACGCAGAGCAAGAAGAAGTAGAGTACACCCAGAGAGACTTCGACCCGAAGGAACAGCAATACCTTCCCCGGAGACCTTATCAGAACCAAAGGGGTGGAGGACGTGGCGGCTCAGCTGGCGGCGGCCGGCGTGGATTCCCCAGTGCCCGGGGAAGCCGAGGCAGCAGCCGAGGCGGTGGCGGCCCCTACCAAGGCGGCCGGAACCAGTATTACGACCAGCAGCAGCAGCAGCAGCAACCGGGAGGTTACTACCAGAGAAGCTACTACAACGGCAGGGGAAGGGGCGGAAGAGGCGGCGGGCCCGCTTACAACAACGGCCCAGCAGCCCAAGGAGGCGGCGAAGTCCCCGCCGGTGTTGGAGTCAGGTCGTGATGTTTCGAGTAAGTCTCTGTCGATAGGTTGACCGTTGCTAGCTTTTCCTTTTTCTGTTTATGTGGTGAAATCTTTCTCGCCTTTCCGTTGGAAGATTTTTGGGGGTCTTTTTGACGAACTTGTTCCGATACGGTTTTTGGTAGCTCGGTTATAAATTTTTGGTGGTGTTTAATTTCTTATTAGAGCGTTATATGAAGATTGTTTTTGTGTCATGTGTTTAGAAAGTAGGAGAAAGTGAATTTTCTTATTAATGATTAACAGTCTGGTTAGTTTCTTTTTATTGCATTTTTTGGTTAAAGAAAACTTGCATAAACATACTATTTTCAGTTCGATTAAATACTGGCACTACCTTTATTAAATTTAATACTCGATAATATAATAATTTTTTGATTTGTTAATTTATAGAGGTTATACATTTAATAAGATTAGTTATATGGTTTAACCGAGTGTACAATAAATTGTTACGTTGATATGCCAGATATTAACTATATGTATGTTCATAATCTTGAGTTTTTCTTCTCTTTTTTTTTTTCATTATTATCACCCTAGAAAAACAATTTTATAAGTTTTATATTAAGAACCTCTATATATACAAACCTCTATAAATATAATCAATTGAAATCCCTTAAAACATGTAGGTAGCATTCGTTTTGAGTTTTTTATTTTCATTATTACTTTGTGTTTGTATTTTTAATTTGTTTAAATGATTTTACTTGTATGCTTTCAACTCTTATAAATAATCGAAATTTTATAACATAAACTCACTTTTAGGAGTCGAAAATATATTGAACTTCACGATATAAAATGGTACGGGAGGAAAATGAAAATAAAATTAACTTAAATAAAGGTATAATCGATAAGATATTTTACTTTACGGGTTAATTCGATAACATGCTTTAGGAGTTGATAATTTCATAATTTCATTATGTAGAACTATTTTTTATATAAATGTTAATATTTTTTGTAAAAATGATAATATCACATATTTTAAAATAAAAGTCAAGGATATATTTGTATATTACTATTTAGGGGTTAGAGTGATATTAAGTTATTAACAACCATACCCCTTATTGAAGGATATATTTGTATATTACTATTTGTTATACACTTCTCTTTTTTTTTTCTTTTTTTTTGAAGTATCATTGCGCATTATCCCATTATTGAAGGGATTATTTTTAGTTGATCATTCCTTCTTATTCAAACAACAGTTTAATCATTCTTTTCTATTCAAATAAATTTGTTTCAACTAAGCAAATTTATTTATGTATGTGACCCAATCCGACGCCCAATCCAACCCAATTTTGAAATAAAGTATAATGTATGTGACCCAATCCGACGTAATTTTTAACGTGTTAGATTAGAGCATGTCATATCGAGGTCGAATCCAAATGGGTCGGTTTGGACCTGAAACACACCCCCCTTAAAAACAATAATTATAGAGCTCCCATAATTATTTAAACATGGGTTAATTGTGGCGAAAATACCCAGCCTTTGGCAATATTCTTCGATAGGTACCCAACCTCAATAAATGTAGGCGAAAGTACCTAACGTCACACTTTTGTCACCGACCAACTAACACCATTAGACTCATGTGGTGAGCCACGTGGCACAAGATGCCATGTGGCAAAGGTTGGGTACTTTTGCCGCCAAAAAAAATTAATTTTTTATTTCTATTTTTCTTTCCCGTTGGCCCACAGTTTTAATTTTTTTTACACATATCAAACATAATCAAATAATTTTATAAAATATGTATTTATAAAAAGAATATGTTTTATTTTTTAAAATAATCAAATAATTCCTTAAAAATTATTAGTTTTAATTTATTTTAAAATTTATATTTTTCTTTCCCGTGGCACATATTTTAACTTTTTTACATATGTCAAATATAATCAAATGATTTTATATAAAAAAAATTGATTTTCTTATAGGAGTAAATTATAATTTTTAAATACATGATATTATTTAATATACACACATGTATTGTAAACCTTGTTTCATATTATAAAAAAATTATTTAATATACACACTTGTATCGTAAACCTTCTTTGATATTATAAAAATAAGAAAAAATATTATGAGAACAAAAAATTAACATATTATATGTATATATATGTGTGTGTATTAAATAACAATTGGGTTTGTCGTTTCGAATTTATATTAGTACCAAAAAAATATATTTTAGTTTTTTTTTCTCACTTTACAACAAAAAATAACGCTATTAAGGTTAAACACAATTTTTACCAATCACCAAACTTTCGGTTTAAATTCAGATTGAACCGCATTTGATACAAAAAAAAAAAATAAAAAAAATAATCATGCCTTAGTTTCATATATGTTTTATGTCTTCAAAAATCATATCATGCCTTAATTTTAATATTAAATGCCCATGATATTACATACAATAATGTTTTAGTTTCAAAAATTTAATATTATGTATTTAAAAATTACAAATTATTCATGTAAGAAAAACAAAAAACATTTTTTTTATAAACACATATTTTATAAAACTATTTGATTATATTTAACAGAAGTAAAAAAAAAAATATGTAGCACGGGAAAGAAAAAAATAAATTTTAAAAAAATAAATTAAATTTAATAATTTTTAAGGAATTATTTGATGATTTACGAAATAAAATATATTCTATTTATAAATACATATTTTATAAAATTATTTGATTATGTTTGATATATGATAAAAAAAAAACATGTGCTCCAACGGGAAAGAAATTTAAAAAAAAACAAAAAACAAAAAAATGCCACGTGGCGGCGAAAGTACCCAACCTTTGGCTACGTGGCACGCCACATGAGACAGCCTAACGACCACGTAGGAAGATGTCTAACGGCGTTAATTGGCGCCAACAAAAGTGCAATGTTAGGTACTTTCGCCTACATTTGTTGAGGTTGAGTACCTATCGGAGAATATTACCTAAGATTGGGTATTTTTACCGCAATTAACCCTTTTAACATTGATTTACATGTACGTGATTGTCACTTACATGATTGTAGATTGATACTAAATCAGCGTGATAATGCATTAGGTAGTGGCCAAAGAGAAATCTGAATACAATTTGGAAGAGTATAAACTCACCCCGTAAGATATAAAGAATACATCATTCTAGAAAAATCATGCACAACAATATTCACAGATCTCAAGATAAACCCAAAACGCACCAAGAAAAAGTCCTTTGACAACTCTAGATAGTCACTAAGACATACAAATATGATACACCACGAACAAACAACATATTAATAATAAGTAATTGAGAATCAGTCTAAAACTTACAATAATCTAATCTTCTTCCATTAGTCAACGAAAGAGCTTATTTCATAAAGCTTCAACTTTCCAAATAGAGAAATTACTACGTCAAAATCCAGCCTTGGCCACAATGAAATTGTGGTCAGGGTCTCTAACTATGCAATCAAACTCCGCTCCTAAAGCATTTGAAAGCAATGATGCATCCATGTTGATCTAATGATCTTAAACCGACTTCTCCCACTTTGCACTAAACTATTGCCGCTCTCGGTTGCCATCATCAACCTTTACTTTCGTATCATGGCTTTCATTTTATACAATACGTCTCTATAGGTATATATGCCTTTCCTATTTGGGCCATAATGCCAAAGCTCAAACCAAGGTGTTAAATTTCCCGTTTTTTATGGAAATATCGACCGATTTTTGTTTTTCGAGGATATGCGAAAGGAAAACCCTTTCGTTTCGCTGGATTTTTACCATTTATCGCGAAATTCGCATGGGCACGTGGGTGGAATATCGTTTTTCGTTTTTGTGAGTAAAAATTGCAAAAAATGGTTGGAATTTCGCACAAAATCATATTTTTAGTAGATTTCGACAAAAATAATTATACATTTCACCTAATAATTTAACTTAATATTATACACTTCAAATAATATTATACACTTAACATACATATTAACTTCACCTAACATATATATACACTTAATATACATATTCATTTAATAATATACACTTCAACTAATATTAAATTTGTTAACATACATATACAATTAACATGCATATTCACTTAATATTACACACTTAATTAACATACATATTCACTTCACATAATAATTTGACTTAATATTATACACTTCAACTAATAAAGTGACTTAATATTATACATTTCACCTACATATTTAAGTTACAAATGTGTTTGTTGTATACAATTATGTCTTGTATTTATTGAATATGTAGTTTTGAACCTATATAAATATCTTGCTTAAATACTCAAATATTTTTACCAAATATTTTTACCAAATATCCGTCGAAAACCTCATCGGCATGCGGTATGCCCATGCGAAAAATGCGGTATATGCGGCATGCCCTTTTTTTACGATTTGCCCATCGGCAAGCGATATATCCGTAAAACGGAAAATGCAAAACGACATCGGCAAGCGACATTTTAAACCTTGGCTCAAACTCTAATTATTCTATATAGGGTTATTACCGGCATATGTTCCTATTTTTTTGCAAACATCCGACTTATGTTCCCGTTCTTTTTTTTTCGCGGCATATATTCCATAAGTCTTAAAACGTACTCAAAGTCAACCTCCGTTAACACTTCCATCTATGTCCGTTAGTTTTTCATGCCCTTAATACCGGCATATGTTCCCGTTCTTTTGCAAATATCCTACTTATGTTCCCGTTCTTTCTATTTATGATTTTTTTTATCATTTAAAAAAAAGTACTAATTTTTTCCATTTTTTATTTTCTTAATAATTTTTTTTAGACGATTAAAGTACCATTTTTAAGCGATAAAATTACTCTTTTTTTTTTAAATCTTCATTCTCTCATCGATGTAGAATTGATCTTTATTTTTAATCCATAAATCCTCTTTCATCGTGGAAGTCTTTGAGCTCCGCTTCTAACAATCTCTCAAATCCTTAATTACCAACCCTAACCAAAGCACCAACCAATCAAATTGCCACAAAACCACGGTTCTCACCGACACCCGCGAGCTTCCGTCGTGGGAGAGTTCGGTGCCGAGGACAATTGGCATTGGGCAGAAGCAGTAAAGACACAAAGGAGGTTCTAGTGGACCGAGGTTGGGATCACCATGACCGATGACTATAGGAAAGCCATCAATGACCTGTCTCCGAAGTGTTGGAAAATATTGTAATAAAAATAAAATTGAGATAGCGTCAAGTGGGTCGAAACGTTGAACACCCGAGTTGGACGCTTTCTTCAAAACAAAGTATCGAAAGCTATCTAGATATTATGAGTTTGCTTCCCATTAATTTTTCACTCTTTAATTTTAATTTTTTATAGCTTCCCATTGTTTTATGTTGTGAGTCTTTGGGTAACGGAGTTCAAGGAGTCTTAGTTCGCTAGCGAACTTTGAAATATTACGAAGTTTGGGGTTGACCGATTATGTCCTGGGAAGCTAATTGTCTAACGAAACTCAAGCACGTAGATGAGGCGAATCAAGCTTTAAGGAGAGATTCCAACGCGTCTCGGGAATCTAACGTTTTCTATTTACAGGATATCAAGAACAATTTTAGGAAAAAAGAGATAAGCCGATGCTCGTCAAATTCAATAACACATCGATATGTATTTTGAATTTACTCGCTACTATTTTTCTATAATTTATTCCTCATATATTATCATCTCTAGAAAATATACCTAGTGTTGCAAGGCTGTGAAACTCGGGCTCTGCTCGAACCAATCGGTGAAGATGAAGTTTGTCGAGGTGTACATGACACGTGGCAAAAACAAACGGATATAGACGGAAGTATTAATAGATGTTGAATTTGAGTATGTTTTAAGACTTATGGAATATATGCCGCTAAACAAAAAAAGAACAGGAAGATAAGTCGGATATTTGCAAAAGAACGGGAACATATGCCAGTCTCAAGGGCGTGACCCATGACAAAAACTAACGGACATAGACGGAAGTGTTAACGGATGTTGACTTTGAGTATGTTTTAAGATTTATTGAATATATGCCGCGAAAAAAAAAGAACGGGAACATAAGTCGGATGTTTGCAAAAGAACGGGAACATATGCCGGTAATAACCCTTCTATTAATTAAGGACATAATCAAGTTGTAGAAGTTCCTCATGTAGTACAAATCGACATCAAACATGACGTAAAAGTATAAATTTCAAAAAATATCTCCATTTTAAGCTAGACTTTTATTTTCTTTCATTTATGTACATGGTATAAGGTCCATATAAGAGTACACTCGTGGTCCATTTCTAAGAATTTCTTCCTTTATTTTCGAGAATCATATGCTTTTATTAGTACAATATTGACATCCTCTATTCTTTCTTTCTGTATCAACTTAATAAGAACTTTCAATTTCGATCATTTAGAACCGCACGCACAATAATAATAAAATACTGAATTTTAAAAAACTTTGGCACGTCCAAATATAAAGCCTCTAGTTTTGTGCACTTCGGGTTTTTATATGAGCCGACATTCTAAACGTAAATAAATACTAAATGCTAAATAGGACAAATATTATTAGACATTTTCGAATTCCGATTTTATATTTTTGTCGTTTGTAAATTTTTACTGTGTAAAATCACTTTACTATCCTTTTTGACTTTATGTCATCTTGTATAGTTTTCACATTTAAGTAGTACTTTTAAATGATCAAATAGAAATAAAAAACCAAAATCAATCAAAATACAAAAAATATAACATCTATACAAAGTGTACTGGCTATACAAGGACCAAAGTAGGAGAAAATTGTGTTAAGATTTTATTAAATAACTTTTTATTGGATTAAGCACAGTTTTAAAATTTTATTTAAAAAAATGACGAAACAGCTATATATTAAGGACAGCCATAAAAACTTAGAAAGTCTAATACTCTCATTTTACAAAATTAAAAGTTTCGTACCGACATATATTAAGTAAAAAGTGTCTAATATATATGCTAATAAATATTAAGAAAATAACTATTGTTCTCTATTAGTGTCCACCAACTTTTTTCTTTTATTTAGTGAGAAACAACGAAGCGAATATTAATCTTCAAAGCAACGAGATTATCTTTGTCAGCATTGACAAACTTTGTGTTCTCTTTTTCATCAAGTTGCTACTTTTGCCCTCAAGAGTAATTAGTAGCATATGCAATGTCAATATGTCATGTAAATGTGTAATACAACGCAACAAAAAAATAATTCACTTATTATATACTATAATCAAAAAGAGAACTAGAGCTCTTGAAATTGTTTGTATGTGTAAGGTATGTCCAATATTCATTCGTTCATATATATTTGGGACGGTGCATTTATATTTGGGACTTCTAGAAAAGATTCAAGATGATATGCGCTTTTATGTAACAAAATGACAAATACATTGAACATTTAAGAGGCTTATAATCCTTAATTATTATTTTTTTCTAGTTTTATTAATATGTTTATTTAGATTGGATGTATATAGTGTTGTTCTTGACTGTAGGCGAGCAAGGTCAGCGTTTCGGGCCTTAAATTTTAAGGGTCTCAATTTTGTAGATGTATTATTATATACTTAATTAAATATAGAAAAAAAAAAACACTTTAAGAGTCTTAGAAATTTACTTAGCTTAGGAGTCCGACTAAACACGACAAACTCATGATCGTTCATAATTTAAGTGATGTTGGTTTAATAATTTTGAGATACGAGAAAAGTCGTGATCTCGACTCTTGATATATAGAAAAATAAAATGAGGAGTAATGAATTATTAGTGAATTAGAAAAAAGTTACTATTTTATAACATTCGAATATTTTTTTTCAATATAGATACTATATAAGTATATATTATATTAATTGTCATGCAAAAATTGACAACTACTTGCCCATAAAGTTTCTTATCTGCCACCAATTAATTTTGCCGATAAAGTTTTTTATCTCTTCTTTCTTTTTTAACAGATTAAAAGACTCGTGATTATCCCACTCAAGAGTAAAATACATTATAGTTACAAAAATATCATAGTAATATTATTAATCTCTGCTTTTAAAAAAGTAAAAGAATAGGGGACTATACTATATATTAATGTTAATCAGTATAAGAAGCTTCTTGGATATCATAAGAACATCTAAAATGCAAATAAAGTAATGAACATCTTCATCCGTTTCTCTAATGAAACACTTGTAAAATTATACACAGTAGAACTTCGTTAAACTAATACTCAATAAATTAATAATTTTGATTAATAATTCGTTAAATTTATAAGATAATAATTTATTTTTAAAGTATATAGGTCCCAACTGATATATAAATAAATAACTCAATATAAAAATCATAATATTACATATATAATTATGTATTCACTATAAATAAAATATAAAATTGCATAACTAGTTATAAAATAATCTTAAATATAAACAAATTACACTAATTCGTAGTTTTTTTTTTTTTTTTTTAAATATGATTATAAAGTTATTTGCATATTCTTGAAAGTTATGTCATTTTCAACTTCAATTCTAAGCTTTCACATAGAATTAAGAAGGTTCGGTGTTGTATTTCCGTGATGTAAAAATAATTGTTCAAAATGATTGTCACACAATTTCATCATTATTGCACGAAACAAGCTCCATTTTAGAATTATTATTATGTATTATGATTACAATATGATTGACATGTTATATAGGGATTTTTTTTCTTTTAATTATAATAATTATTTAACTAGTACGTTCTAAATTAATAATTCAATAATATAATAATTTTTAACATGCTTAACATCATTAATTTATAAATGTTTTACTGTAATTAGTAGGGCAATAGAGGACCACAGGTGGAAGTAATTGTTGTTACATTCTCTTCAAAAGTTGCTTCCAACTCAAAGTGGCTGATTTTAGATCATATAGATATAGGTAAATCAAAACCGGAATCCAATTGTTTTACCATATATAAAGCACTAATTCAAATTGGTGGTCACCTGCAAAAGAATCAGATTCAAAGTCTTTTCTTCCCACTATAAATTGCCTTCTCATGAGCAATCAAAAGAAGCAAGCCTAAACTCATTTGTTTGATTATTAGTAATTAAAAGAGAGAGAGAGATGGGATTGAACATGTCAAAGTCCCAAGGGCAAGAGAGGCAGTCACAGAGCAGCCAAGGCTGTGTCATCAAAGCCATTCACAAAAAGGTGGAATGGGAGACTCACTTCAAAGCATGCCAAAACTCCGACAAGCTGGTAATTTTATCATTTTCGATGCTCGGAATTTGTCGTTATGTATCGCTTACGTTTGCGCGTTTAAATTCTTTTTGTATCAATTTGCTCGTCTGAACTTATACTTTGTATTATATGCGGCTTATGTACTAAAAGTTTACGGACTCGGTCAAAATTTAAAGACAAATTTGTTTTCTTTTTCTTTTAATCTTGGTACAAAAAAAAAATCATAATTATTATAAATGACGAATTTACCCTCAAAGTTATCAAGGAGCAAAGATTCTGATACAGATTGAAAATTTATGGGACAAAATGGTATAAAAATGAATTAATGGGGAAAATTGATAAAAAATGGTAAGTCCAATGGTAAATCAATACTAAAAAAAGTTTAGAAATCAATCTAATATTAGTGATAATCTTTGGGGGCCAATTGAAAATAAATAAGTTATGAAGAACAATTTGATTATAAGGAGTGATAATTCATATTTCATGGGGCATTATTGAAACTTAGTGCAATCATAATTAATTAACCACACTAAGTCGAGTTCAAGAGCTAATTAACATATTATATTTGTTTCTAGTTAAACTCTCTATAATTTATAATATATTTTTTTTTTGCTAAGTTGGTGATTGATTTCACGGCCACGTGGTGCGGGCCGTGTCGTTCAATGGAGCCGGTTCTCAAAGAGCTCTGCGAGAAATTCTCTGACGTCGAGTTTGTGAAGATCGACGTCGACGAACTTCCGGTACGACTTGCAACTGTAACACTTTTATATTGAGTGGTTTTTTTTTTTTCAAAAGCAAAATTATATATATATATATATATATATATATATCACAAGGACTTGATATATATCTTAAAAAAAATTATTTTAATTTAATCATCTAGCTAGTCTTTATTGATTATTGTTTGTAGCCACTGTTAGCTGGTTTATATACTACTTGGGGATGAACATGTTTCTTCTTTCCATCACGAAACACAATATATTATATATTTCGTAAATAGCCGAGATACTCTTCTAAATGTAATAAACGATGCAGTTTACCATCTTTATTTGATCTATTTTTATTAATAAAGAATATCTCGCATCAATTTCATAATAAAGAGATTCGATACTTAAATAAAAATTGAAAAGAGACAAAATAGAAAATACAATTATATAAAAATTAGACTTGAGAAATTGATTTTCAAATTTTCCTCTGAAAAATGTATGGTCAAACAGTGGAAAATTAAAAGAAGAATTAACTGGTAAGTAAAAAAAAAATTACACTAAAAAATAGTCAGGTTTAAGTTTTTGGGTTCAGCCACTGGTAAAAAATAAAATAAAAACTTAGCAAGTTTCACCAGATATATTTGTATATGTGATGTATATATACAATATATACAACAGGATGTGGCGAGAGAATATGGAGTTCAAGCAATGCCCACATTTTTGCTGATGAAACGAGGAGTTCAAGTGGACATGGTTGTTGGAGCAAGGAAGGATGATTTAAAGGCTAAGATTGAGAAGCACAGAGTCTAACCATTTCTATCTGTTTGATGATCAACATTAGCGTTTCAAATGTGAGACTTTTTCTGATGAGAGACGAAGAATAAAGCTGTGTTATGGAGGTCTTATTATCGCCTTTATATTTCATAAAGAAATTAGTTTGTGATAAAGAGCATTTGTATTGTCCCATCCAAATCCAATACCCCGGTTTCGATTAACACCAACAGATTACGAAAGCGAAAACGAAAGCAATCAAGTGAAAGTTAAAGCTGAAAAACCAAAACGGAGTCACTGCGTGCTCACTCATTTCCTACTGAGAACAATTCCAATTTTTTTTTTTTTTCCGCAAACGATTTTTGGAGAGGGAGTACAAGAACTTCAAACAACCATGAAGAACACGCTGCATTAATCAAGACCGGAAGATTTGAGAGAGCAAGCCTTATAAGATATCGAAGCCGGAACAAAGAGACATCCTAATCCTTTAAAGAAAATCCGAAACACAAGAGTGAACGAGCAAGAATACGCAATAGCATTATACATTATTAGGATTTCATGGTTAAGTAATTGCAAGACAAATCTAATTGCCTTAGATCACATGAAACTAACGGTCCAGATTGAAATAAATTAATGAAAACGGGGAAACAACGACAAGTCGTTTCTGCCAATGATTTCATGTAACTCACTGGTGCCGTTTGAGCTAAATGGTCAATTTGGCTTCAAAGTTCAAACATGACATACAGTTGACTTTTTGGCTTTTTATTGGTAGGATTCAAAGTTGGCCTATCTTATCTTGTCAAAAGAAATTATGCAAAAAAGGTATTTTGGAAAAGAAAAAAAAAATATTCTTGCCTTTTTTTCAACGATTAGAAAATAAATAATCAATTTGACTTTGATGCTAAAGTAAAAAACTTGTATCACCATCTTAAGTAGACTATGCTCTAAGTATATATGGTGTTACTTTATCATATATTGGCACATAAATAAGTCTACGATAACATAATTTAGTACATCTATCAATTTGTCAAAACAATACATTAGGTCTCTTGTTACAACTTACATAAATCTAGAGCAGGAACACAATCTTCCATGCACCTAAATACAAGTCATATTCTGACTAATATATATATATATATATATATATGTTTTGACTTGTTCAAAAACACAAGTGCTAAGAATCTGTTTAAGTGCAGACACGTCGCCATTAGCAATAGTATTATAATTGCATCATTGAGAGGTTGTCGTTTTCTACAAACAAGGGTTAATTGGGGTAAAATTAACATAATTCGGTGGAGAACATAAATGTAAGACTTTCTAAATAGATTAGGTCTAAATCATGTCTAATAAATATAATTCTAATACTGTGTCGTTTTGCTTATATATATATATATATATATATATATATATGGCTAATTGATATTTTTACTCACCATTTAAAAAAACCATTTGTTATTGGAAATTAAATAAGAAAAAAATGAAAGAGACAAAATTAATTGTTATTGGAAAATAAATGAGACTTTATTTTTTTAATGAAAAATCAATGAGACTTTATTATTGATAAGATTTTATTAAAAAGAATTCTAAATTCTAAGAAAAATGAATTTTTCAATGCCTAATTTCATTGTGTCACACTACTTGGTAATTCTTCTAAGAAAAATCGATTTCTCAATACTTCAATCTTAACATGTCACATCACTTGTGTTTTTTCCTTTTAATATATATATAGATATATAGATTCTCGTTAGCAATCAAAACATCAACAACAAGAAATAACTCTGAAAATGAAAAGAATTCTTTTAGTTTTAGAATAACTTAAAGCGCTAAAAATAGAGAAAAAAATTAGCACATTCCAGTTCCACCTTAGTCCTTACATGTTGAAAATACAAAAAAGTATACAATTTTGAGTAAGACATGAGTTACTCGATAAGTATTTTTGTCAATAAAATACAAAACGGCATTAATATATCAGATGAATGAGACTACTGTAAAAGCGAGTCTTATTATTTGGAATACTCAAGATGTAAGTTCCATGACATTAGAGAAAGATAAAATTTCTCTTGTTTTTTCAAGATGTGCGGGGCAATGAGCTACTTTTTGAAAAACATAGGATAATTCTGCTAAAATCTAAAAGTTACGGGGATAACTGCATTATATGCAAAATTCAAGGGGCATAAGTGCCAATTACTCAAAAGGGATAATTGCGGCATAAGTCCTCAACCTTAGGCCAACTGGGGTGGCATAGCCTCAACTCCATTTAATAACAGTATAAGTACCAAAAATTAAATTCCGTCTATTTTTTACCAACGGTTGCTAGCCAACTTTGAAGTGACGAGCTTCTCTTCCACATGGGTATGACTTTATCATCCACGTCAGTTACTCTTTGCCACATCATCCCATCTGGGTCATCAATCCCTCCATCTGCATCATAGTGACGTCACCTCAGATGGGTAATGTGGCAGAGAGTAACTGACGTGGATGATGACGTGGCACCCACGTGGAAGAGAAGCTCACCATGTCTAAGGGGCCAGTTTGGTATTGCTTCTAAAGAGGTGCTTTTGCTTCTTCCTTAATTTTAGGGAGAAAATTGTGTTTGATAAGTTAAAATAAAATTACTTCCTAAATAATTTTTGTTTTTTAATAGGCAAAAATGAAAAGCATCTATTGATGCTTTTGGAGAAAGCTATTTTGAAAGTTTTACGTGTCTTTCTCATCCTTTTTGTTTTTTTATTATTTTTATTTAAATATTTTATTTTCTTGTTATATTAAATTTCAAAACTCCGTAACTTTAATTTTATAACTCCGATTGACTTATAAAAATAAGCATTGGAAAGCTTGCGACGAGACGAATCCAATGATAGGTTGGAAGATTTACTTTAAATGTATTTTTAAATGATGTATTTTTTCATTATTTTTAAGAAGTGATTGTTAGTAAATTACCTAACCAAACACTAAATTACTTGACCAAATAGCACTTTCTGTTAAATTACTTTTACAAAGTAATTTTTGCAACAGCACAACAATGCCAAACTGGGCCTAAGTTGGTTAACAACCGTTAGTAAAAAATGAACGGAATTTAACTTTCGGCACTTATACCTTTATTAAATGGAGTTGAGGCTATGCCGCCTCAATTGGCCTAAAGTTAAAAACTTATGCCGCAATTAACCCTTATGATAATAGAGCATACTATGGAGTCATGGAGAATAGAGATAGCTCTCTTGTGGGACTAGGGTCAAACAATTTCGAAATAGTTAAACTACAAAGAAGAACCAGTTATTTTCCACTAGGAATAAGAAATGGAAAATAATTTGGTATTGGTTGTCATTATTCTCAGATCTCAACCGATCACTTTAATTATAATTAATGGACAATCTTTTTGCAGAACTAGTTTTAATTTTTATATAATACATTATTCAGGGGAGATATACAATAGAAGTTTACATGAAAATCTAATTTAAAAAAAAAAAAAAAAAAAAAAAAGACTGACAAAAGAGAAAAAAAATTTGTAATAATCAGAAATTGTTGCAATGAAAGAGAAAGAACGAGTGAAAAAATAAATGATAGCTAGGTTTTTTTTTTTAGTAAAAGATAGAGACCCGACGTCTTGCAATATGATTTCGATCTCATCTAAGTAACTAGGTTGGCACTCAAGAAACGAGAAGCAAAAAAATGAGGCTCCGAATAATATTAATAAAACGTATTTTAAATCTTCATAAACAAAAAAAACAAAAACGAGAACTAACAAAACAAAACCTTGATTTCTTCTCAAACATATAACATCCAAGCAGAACTAGCAAGATTTAGAGTTCGCGTTCATACAAATATTATCATTAACTAAAGACGAAATGAACTTTAATTCATATCATTGGACGAACCCTCGCATCACCATGAACTTAGTAATAAACTTATAGATCTGGTCTATCGGCCCGATTCTTCTGATTCCCAACTAGCCTTAAGAATATCTAACAAAAACATATCGTACTGCCGGACCAAAAACCGACCCGACCGTGCTAAGAAAAATGGTAACAAATTATAACGGATACTATGATGATTTCAGGACCACATAAGAGAGTCCAAGGAAGAGAAGAAATGCAAAACAAAAACAGTTGAAACATATCGACAATAATTGGTTATAAGATTAGATCAATCAAATGTCAGCACTGAAATCAATCTCATAACACACAACACAAATACAATTCCAGAACAAACAAATATCACAATTCACAAATATAATAAATTCTATATCACTATGATCTATATAAGAAATATGATGATGAATTGAAGATCATCACTACTTAAAACCCTTTTCCTAATTATGCACAATGACTTACATATTTTAGTTATTTACACTTCTTAGAGATCATAATAAGCCTCTCAATTAGTTCTCAACTCTACCTAACACCCTTTTGAGATCCGATTTCTGCTCCGTGTTGAGCCGCGACGGGAAGACTATCTCGAACTTGACCGTGAGGGTTCCCTTCTTTGCGGGGTCCTTCGAGACGGGCATTCCTTCGTTCTGGACGACGATTTCATGCCCGGGCTTGATCACGTCGGTGATCGGGATGGCGAGGCATCTCCCGTCCAAGGTGATGAGGCTCGGAATTTTCCCGATGAGAGCGTCGAGCAGAGAGATCTTGACCTTGGCCACGAGATCGTTCCCGTCTCGCCGGTAAACGGCGTGCGCTTTCTCTTCGACAACGAAGATGAGATCCGCCGGAGTTATCCCCGGCTCCTCGTCGCCTTTCTCGGGGAACGTTATCTTGGTTCCTTTTTTCCAGCCCGGTTTTATGTCGATCTTCAAGATCTCATCCACCTTCTTGGGCTTCCTGCAAAGAGAATCACCCACGATTAGACTGACGAAGATGATGCATAATGTGGAAACTTGATGTGAAGAAATTCATCGAATCATGAAGGTGCTTCAATGGCGGATCATAAGAGCAATCTGTATCATCTACAAATGATCATCGTGATGCAAAATTCAAGCGAACAACGAGCTTTCCAAATGAAGAAAGGAGCAAAACCAATTACCCAAACTCATCACGAACATTCCTGGAAATGGTCACCTTCTTCCTCGTCCCCTTGTACAGCTCCTCGAGGCTGCACACCAGCTTGGACTCGATCGCCGCCGCTTTCGGCCGCGGCTTCGCCCTAGGCTTGGGCTGCTGCTCCGCCTCGCGCGGGCTGCCCCTGGCGCCGAAGAACTCGGCGAAGATGTCGTCGGCGTCGCGGGGATTGAAGCGGAAGCCGTCGGCGGCGCCCGAGCTGGGCGAGGGCGGGAACTCGACGCAGCGCAGGGCCTCCTCGCCGTAGAGGTCGTAGATCTGGCGGCGCGCGGGGTCGGAGAGGACGTCGTAGGCCTCGGAGACGCGCTTGAAGCGCGCCTCCGACTCGGCGGCGTTGAGCGGGTTCTTGTCCGGGTGGTGCTTCATGGCGAGCCTCTTGTAGGCCTTCTTCAGATCCTCCTCCGTCACGCCTCGCTTCACCTTTAACACCTCGTAGTAGTCCACGCCCATTCTTCCTTCTCCGACCGATCCGAATTCCTTCGCAGAGAGAGAGAGCTCCGGCGAGAATGGCGGAGAGAGAAGGAGACCAGGCAAGGCAAGGCAGGAGATGGAGAAGAAAGCAAATGCACCACTCTTCTCTTCCTTCACTCGTTAAAACGGCTTTCTTTCTGTGTTTGTTGCCTATTTATTTAATTTAATTAATAATTAATTAATTAATTGATATGCCATTTTGGGTTATAATAAATAAATAGATAAATAATGGGAACAAATCTATAATAATTGAAGGCTTTTTAAGCAGTGTGTTGTGCGCGTTTATTTGCGATTTTTGTCTCTCGCTCGACTTAAGTGTGGGTCAGGCTAAAGTGACGCCTGTCACCCACTCGTTGGTCTGTGAATGACCAATCGCCTCTTTTTTATTTTATCTTATTGTGAATCATGAATGCATTTTGGAACATTAAAAATAAGTATTTTTATTTTTTAAATATATATTAATGGTTAAAGTTACATGATATCTACACTATGTCATATATGATATATTCAAAGAAAACCGATGAAACTTCACCCGGAACAATTTATACATCTCATAGGATTAGTGATTTTGTGTAAGAATCGGCTATAATTGATGCTCCGCTAATTTCTAAGACTTAGTACAATAATAAAAAATAAAAATAAAAAGTTTGTCTCGATTGAACCAATGCATCGAAAAATGACATCATCCTAGTATTTTTCGAGTGAAAAAGGTCAATCAAAAAGGACTCACGACTAAGCCTTGAGGTCTCAAAAAAATAGCAAATTCCGTCGTTTATAACCTCAAATAGGCAACTTTTGGCTTTTGGTAACTTCTCCGATCTTAGCGATTCAACCTATTTATTACCTTTTCTTTGCCAATTAGTTTAGATTATTTGTTTTTTATTTTTATGAAATTATTTGTTGTCATTTTTATTTTCATTAACTAACCTTGATTTCTTTGCTCCTAATTTTGATTTCAGAAAACTAGAACACTACAAGTATTTGCTCCCTTAATTGTGATTTTTAAATATGATGAATAAAAAAAATTGCCCAAGTTCTTAGGTTATTGAACGTTTTTTCTTTCTTTTTTATATTTTTTTTTCATCACAATCACAACTTGCGAACCTATAGTCACTAAGGTTCCGGTTACTTAAAATTCGTCTTCTAAACCAAAATTAAAACCTGTCCCCTCGCGGTGGACTGCATATTTTTGCCTTTATGATGAAAAAAAAAAGAGATAATTTTTGTGTGGCTATTTTACATGTTTAACTACAATGTGTCAGGAGGAAAATCATATTTTCATAGATAACACAAATAAAATAATAAATAAATTCATGGTCTATTATTTTTCTTTCTTGGTGTAGTCCACAAAATGATGTAAATTAAATAAAGACATTACCATTAGGTACAAGTTACAAACATATTAATCAATTAAGCAAACAAACTAAGATTAGAATCGGATGCATTCTCACCATCTTGTATTTCTTGTGATCCAAGGTAGCTTTAAAATAAAATAAAACTATATACACAAGTTAATTTATTTGATTTATTTCACGCGTTGACAGATTTTCTGCGACTAATTTTATGCTATTTATTAAAACGAGAACGTGCAGTCAAGTAGTGGCAATGAGGTGGTAATGTCTTGCTTTTGGGGAAAGAGAAAAAAACAGTTATTATTAGAGATAATAGCGGTAAATGTATTTAAGTTTATGCTAAATACGGTTAAAGTACTCAATTCGCGTAAAATTATATGACGTGTGTTTTCCATTTCATATTTTCACTCTTAATCATTTGTAATGACATGTAATCGTATTCTCATTTATCATATATCTTCATAATAAAAAACGTGATAAATAAGAATATTGTGGTCATCATTAGATACTATCGAGAAAGACGAGACAGAGAGCATGTGTCTTATATTTTTACGAGACTTGAGTTCTTCGCCCTTTACAAATAAAAAGTACATGATTGCTGATATTGTAAAACTTGAATATATATGCCGCTATTTTATCTTATTGTATTGTTATATAGATAGATATAAACCTGTAAATATAGAACAGAACCCGGATCCGGGTTCTGTTTTTCACATTTCCGGAAAAATCCGGAACTAGATTTTCTGGTTCAGGTAAAATCCGGAACCGGATTTTCTGGTTCCGAATTTTTTCCGGAAAGCAAAATCCGGTTCCGGATTCTGTTATGTTTTTTTTTAATATATAAATTATAAAATATAAACCGGTTTGATATATAAATTATAAAGTATAGGTTTTCTTTTTTCTTTTTTCTTTAAAAAAAAAAAACGGATTCCGGAAAATACAGAAAATCCGGAACCGGATTTTCTGGTTCCGGATTTTTAAAAAAAAATTCCGGAAATCCGGTTTTCCGATTACTGTATTTACAGGTTTAGATAGATACATTGGGTAAAAAAAAATATAATAATTAATTAGATCATAAATAAAAGAATCGAGTGGGTCAAGTCATCGCCGATGCATTAGAGTGTGTGTGGGATTAAGGAATCCTTTTTAGATTTCAATTGCCAACTCAATCTTCCATATGATACGACACCGTCTCTTTCTTTATTTATTTATTTATCTTCACATATCTTCCAATTGATTTCCTCCATTCTTTTGGTAATTGTCATTTGTGCCCCTTAACTTTGTTAAGAAGCATTATTATTGCTGCATCATTACTTTTTTTTTTGGTGTTCGAGTCCCTTTAAATCTATTCTAATTGCTAAATAGGCAACTATCGTCTATAATATAATTTTTATTATATATTATCTATTTTATATGATATAGTTAGACTTCTTAAGACTTCAACAGTTTAATTTGAAAAACGTTACTGATAAGAATAAAATAATTCTGATAATGTGAACTAAATATTAAATTTGTAATTTAATATTTTTTAGAATTTTTTTAAATTTTATCTAAATATACGAAATAATAACTCGTCATCAAATAGCATAATAAGGAAATATTAGAAACTCGTATTATAGATTATAAGACATTCTCTTATTTTAAATGCATTGCACTTTACACTTAATATTTTAAAGAACCTTTGAAATTTTATTATAAGTTGAGAGGTTTTATAAAGCCAACAAAAAAATCATAAACAAAGAAGATATATGCACTTACGTTTAAGGTAAGGGCACTATGGTCTTTTTCATTTCATGTTTGTTTCGGCCACACACCTCTTAATCGCTGGCTTAGACGAATCTCATGAGCGAACGACACGATTACTGATAAAATTATTTGTGAGTTAATTGCAGTATAATAAATAAATGTACTTTGTTGTTATGTAAAAGTGATTGGGATTGGCCCAAAAGAGGCCTCTGACGCTAGTGGGCTTTCAGTGGGCCCAATCTAATCAATTACTTGTCTACTGTTGACACAACCGTGCGTTTAATGGGAGTCACACTTAAACTTGTCTACCATATAATACTTTTTTTTATTCCTCCCTTATTTTTTTTTCTCTCCTCTCATACTTTTTTTATTCCCCTCTTTTTCTCTCTTTTCTTTTTCTTCTTCGTTTTAATTTTTTTAAGCATAAAAATATGCTTGAGTCAAAATTTTGTACATATCAACCCCGCTAGATGAAAATATAATGACAAATTTAGTTAAAGGATAATTGGCAATAGGAGTTTCCAAATCAACCGGCAATGTCTTTATAATTTAGGATTTAAGATAATGCTACTTTCACATTAAGCACTTACCGTGCAATGTAAGAAATCAGACTAAAATTAACTTATTTTCATGTGAACATGCATCTAGTGAATGTTGACACTTCAACTCTAGCCCTTAGAGATACTAAGAGTGTATACTTTGAGGGTGTCGCGGTGTCCGCGGTTCTTACTCGGAGAATGCATTAGTCTTTATCTTAAAACTGATTATAGTTCTTCTACTAAAATATGCTAAATATTGGGTCGTAACCTCGATGTTCCTTCTAGATTAACCATAGTGATTGTTATGTGCATTTTTTCGTAGCATATAAAAATTGGGCCCATTTTAGCAAAAGTCAAAGCTCACCAACAAAAGTCAAAGCCCATCACCCAAGTCAAAAACCATAGGCCGACGAACCAAGACATTGGCGAGGCCCGGAGTCAAAAAGACGAAGAAGACGGAGTCCTCGACAAGGCCGACGAGGCGAAAAGGCCGACGAGGCGACGAGCCGACAAGGCTGACGAGGCGACGAGGCGACAAGGCCGACGAGGCGACAAGCCGACGAGGCCGACGAGGCGACGAGGCGACGAGGCGACGAGGTGACGAGGCCGACGAGGCGACGAGCCGACAAGGCCGACGAGGCGACGAGCCGACAAGCACCCTCGTCATAGCTTGACGAGGGCATAACTCATAATTATTCCACACGACGAGGAAATCCGAGATCACAAAGATCCCCGGGAAATCCTCCAGATTCCCCCGGACTCAACATACGGACTCGCGGACAACCAGAAGACATCAAAGACGAACCAAGAAGCACCGACGAGCCCCTCGACAGGGCTAGGGGCCGCGGCAGCCCCCTGGTAGCAGGAGAGAAATTCGCAGGCCCTTGGAGGTGCAATTTCATGGAATTGATTTTCTTATAAATAGGAGTCTTCCCCCCTCATTTCCACACTCACTGACAGCTTTCTCCAGTCTCTCTCTAGCTTTCTCTATCTAGAATTCATCTACCCCTATAGGGGAAAATGACTTGAATAAAGAGTTGAGATCGTTCTAGAAGAAGAGTCTCAGCCTCAACAAGAGAAGTTGTTCGACGAGTCAATGAAGGAATCCCTTGCCAGGTGGTCAAGCTTGCCAACACCCGCGAGGTCGACGACAAAGGAGCATCCCTTGTCAGGTGAGGCGCCCTCGCCAACCTCGACAAGGTCGACAAGGAGCACCCCTCGTCGGGATAAGGCCCATCGTCACAACGAGCTCGCCTACACCGACGGGGTCGACGAAGAACACTTCACACCGGTAATACCCAGCCACCTGGCCAAGGGTCACCCCCGCGCCGCCAACATCGGCACTTCCGACGAGTCAAACCACATCATCATTCACCCGTCGTTTATCACTAACCCGAACTACGTGGGACCTGATTCTCTTAAACTGAGATACGTAGGTAGCCTCGTCCAACCATAAGCGACGGGGCACGGGCCCAATGTACCTTTTTTTGCAGGTCCTCCCTCGCCGTAGGAGCTCGCCAAGGAAGGAGAATCACGAAGAATCATCAAGACCAGCTCGGAGCTTCATCAAGACCGGAGTTCGCCTAGACGAGGATATTGCCAAGACAAGGACTCTGCTCAGACAAGGAGCTTCGCCAAGACAAGGACTCCGCCCGGACTTCGCCACAACGAGGGAAGTCCGACGAGGAGCTTCGCCGTGATACGGACTTCGCCCCCAGGACAGCCCGGAGACTCATCCAAGACGACGGATTCGCCTCCAGCTTTGACGATCATTAGTCAACCCGCGTTGACTCAGCATTCAACTATCCATGTGTTCAACGGGTCAATCTCGGGACCCGAACCTTGGATCCGACCCTAAGTTAAAGTAATTTTTACGCATTAACAGTCATTATTAGATAGATAAGCAAAGTTATATTAAACATCTTTATATGGATGAATTTCACCAACAAATTCCATGTGGGTGAAAAACCAGTTTAGATTGGAGAGAGCTCTATTTAGAGGTGAACAACACAGTTTTAATTTATTTATTTATTTAACAGGGTAGTAGCACTATTAGCCAAGGTTACAATGTAGTATTGCATTACTCAATGTAAGATCGTGTGACAGTATCAGCCACGTTTACACGTATAAAGGGGGCACGCATTTGCCTCCCATGGGGTTTGGAACTGTGACCTCTTAAAGAAGTATGTAGTGGAGTTACCACTAGGCCAAACAAATATAGTTGTGAACAACCCGGTTCTCAATGTGGATTTTATAAAAAATAGACTGAATATTGTATTTCGATATTTTTTTTATAATAAAAATAAGGGTAAACTGCGGCTAATGTACTCAATGTTTGATTTTCTGCGGATTATATACCCAATGTTTATTTTTGGTGGCTAATGTACCCAATGTTTGATCCGTTAGATATTTTTGGGTTTTCCGTCAGTTGACCGTTAGAGAGTTATCCTCCTCTATATGTACACTTTTTTGTATTTTTGACATAACTCACTCACTTTTTGTCCAAATTTTTTGCACGACCTATGGTTGGAAAGATAAGAGATAGATCTACAAATTTGATGTTTTAAGTTTTGTAAAATAAGTTGTAAAAAAAATACGAAATTTCAAATATAACGTAAAATTGGACATTAGTTTAATGCAAAATATTTGTTTCGAGCAAATTTTAATATACTTGATGACTTTTTATGATGAAATGTAAAAGAAAAAAGTTGTAGATAAATGTTTTATCTTTCCAACCGGTGTTTATTTATAAATTTTTGACAAAAAAGGAGTGAGTTATGCCAAAAATATAAAAGATGTGATGTGAAATAATATTTCATATTTTTGGCATAACTCACTCGTTTTTTATCCAAAATTTATAAATAAACACCTGTTGGAAAAACAAAACATTTATCTACAACTTTTTGCTTTTACGTTTCATCATAAAAAGTCATTAAGTATATTAAAATTTGCTCGAAACAAATATTTTGCATTAAACTATTATCCAGTTTTACGTTGTACTTGAAATTTCGTATTTTTTTAAAACTTATTTTACAAAATTTGAAACACCAAAGTTGTAGATCTATCTCTTATCTTTCCAACCATAGGTCGTGCATAAAATTTGGACAAAAAATGAGTGAGTTATGTCAAAAATACGAAAAGTGTACATATAACTCTCTAACGGTCAACTGACGGAAAACCCAAAAAATCTAACGGATCAAACATTGAGTACATTAGCCGTCGAAAATAAACATTGAGTACATAATCCGCAGAAAATCAAACATTGGATACATTAGCCGCAGTTTACCCTAAAAATAAATAAATACCCTATATGAAAAGATGTAACCCGCATTTATGACATATTTGTATTACTTATAGTCTATCTATACTATATATTTCAATTTTTTCAATTAAAAAACTAGCCGTTTAATTATTTGCAAGTAGATATAAAGATTTAGTTGTGACGGTTGAACTACCTATTTCAATTCAGTTCATAGCATTTCACTTAGCCGAATACTTAAATTAACCAATAATTTTTCTTACATTTAAAAAAATTGATAACTAGGGGCAGAGTTCAGCACATTAATACTATAAATTGGTCATAAGATATAAACAAATATATTCAATTGTAAATGGAATTTAAGTTTGTAATAAAAAAATGAAATTTACATTTTATAAAGCGATCTACATAGCAACCAGGATTACCAATAATCCATGCAGGAGCAGTTTCCATTCTTGAAATGATGGAATCTAGCGCGATCTCTCATAATAATCTCGACGCCAAACGCGTCAGAGATCAGTTTGCACGCCTCGTGGCAGTCATTGCACACTCTAAGGTTCTTGAAAATGCGAATAGGAACGCCCGGTTTCGAGCTCAGAAGCCCGAAAGCAATGGCGATTCGCTCGCTGTGCAGCCCGAGAGAGTGTTGTTTCGTGACGCCTTGCTCGTCGACCAAAGGCGCTTGCGAATAGTCTGGCGAATATCCCATATGCTTGAGCCTATCTTTGATCACATCAAGATATTCGTATATCTCTCTGCTTCGAGGATGTGATGTGTCACCGGCGAAAAATTCGTGTGTGGCTCCGTCCACCTCTATTACGCTGCACCCCGGCTCTTTGCTTACGCCTTCGTTGGCCATTAGTTTCCTCACTAATCCGACGTCGTTCCAGCGACTAGCCAAAGCGTAGACTCTCGACAAAAGGACGTAAACGCCACTCGAAGCATCGGCTTCAGACAAGAGGATTTGCTTAGCCACCTCTTCGCTTAACTCGACGCTTGCTTGTTGCTTGGCGCAAGCATCGAGCAGACTCCTCCAGATCACGGCGTCGGGTTTCATCGGCATATTTCTCACCGTTTCGAGAGCTTCATCGATGAAACCGGCACGAGCTAGGAGATCAACAAGGCAACCGTAATGCTCTATCTTTGGTTCGATCTCGTACTCTCTTATCATCATCTCGAAATACTCACGTCCCTCGCTGACCATTCCTCTGTGATTACACGCGCTCAAAACACCGACGAACGTGATTGAATTCGGCACTAAACCCTCTTTCCTCAAGCTGGAAAAACAATCCAAAGCCGCCTCAGCCTTCCCGTGCATGGCGAATCCCAGAATCATCGAATTCCAAGCAGTGACGTCACGCTTAAGCATTCTCTCGAAAACCTGTCGAGCGATTCCCAACGACCCGCTCTTGCAATACATCTCAATCAACGCCGAGCTCATTACGCCATCTTCGGCCACAGCCGACGGGCCAAACGCCCTCAACGCATATGCGTGGGCCCACATTCCCATACTCAACGCTCCGAGCCCGGTGCACGCCTTGACCACGCTCTGCATCGTATACGCGTCCGGCTCGAACTCCCTCCACATCTCGTCGAAAAACCTCAGCGCGTCGCCGTACTCGCCGAACTGCACCAGCCCGTCGATCGCAGCGTTCCACGAGACCACAGTTCTCTCGGGCATTCCGTCGAACACTTTCCGCGCCAATTCCAAGCGCCCACAGGAAGAGTAGAAATGAATCAGACTGTTGTTCACGTAAACATCGGAAGCGAACCCCAGCTTGACCGCATAGCAGTGAGCCTGTCTCCCCTCGAAGAGCGCGAAGAGATAAGCGCAGGCTCGGAGGACGAAGGGGAAGGTGTACTTGTCGGGCCAAACGAGCCCTTCCTCGAGCAGCCTCCGGTACAGAGCCATGGCCTGCGCTTTGCGCTCGGCGCGTGCGCTACGCGCGCATGCCCTGATGAGGGTGTTCCACATGAAGGCGTTCGGGGTCGGGACCTGGTCGAAGGCGCGAAGCGCGTAGGCCGTGTCCGCCATGGAAGCGAAGTGGAGGATTCGGCTGTGGAGGAAGAGGCTGGACTCCGCGGTGGTGGTGCGCAGGGTGTGGGCGTGGATCTGCTTGAGCTGAGACATGTCTCGGCATTGGCCGAGCAGTCGGAGAAGACGAGCTTCGTGGAGAGACGAGGAAGGAGAGAGAACTCCATTGTTGTGGTCAACGGAGATAAGGGAAGCTGGTTGACTTGGTGTTATTGCCACAACCATTATCGCATTCACAAGTGTGATATTATTGCACTACTATCTATTTATATTTTAAAAATAATACATGAATATTTGCTTCTTTTTTTTATTCTACCTTTTTTTTATACATAAAAATATACTCTTTATTTTTAAGAACATGTAAAATATACTCGTTAGGTGTAATTTAAAAATACTATCTCCGATTTGTTTATTTTAATTAATGTTATTAAAATATTAATTTTTTAAAACTATCGATTGATATTTTGAAGAAAAAAAATGAAAAATAAGTTGTATAGTTTTTTTTTTAATATATAATTTATACTAAAGGGTACATAAAAATAAATTCTAAAATTATGGTTGAGAGCAATTTTTGAATTCTGATAAATAAAAGATGAAAAAAAATATTAAAATTAAAATTTATGTACACTATGAAGCTATATTTTAATTACTTTAAGAATTTAGAGTACATTTAGTATAGCTATTAAAAAAATTATAATAGTGAAAACAACAATGTATCATGCATAGTATAGTAAGAATTGGGGCGGCATATAAATATAAATTTAAGCATGAATTAAAAGAACTATTAGCGAGAACAAAAAAAGAGTAATTCGGTCGGAGATCAAACTCCCACTTCCCAAGTACATCCATCCCTTTGTCGCGGCGAAAATTTACCGAAATATAAGATCATAGGTTACACCTTAAACCTGTTTTTATCGCTCTACATACAACGATCAACATGATTATACACCTACTACAACTGAAACCATCGAGAAGATTTACAAAAAGAAAAACATGTCGTTTCCCCTCTATTTGTTATTTTGGGTCTTTGGTTTGGTTGTCACTTAAACGACATCTATTATTATGTAACATCGTAGAGTACCCAAGTACATAGACATTAATGTCTCTCAATTTTGAATATTGTTGTATATTACTTCCAAGTTCCAACTCGCAACATCTATCATCAATAACTTACGTTTAGGTGAAGTGAAAGTGACTAGTTGATATATTTTTTTAACTAAGATTTATATTTTTTGACCATATACTACCATATAATCGGTACTCGATTTCGGTTGCGTTAATATCGTTTTTTAATACCATATTTACTGCTTCTAAGGTTCGATACACATAACTATTATACAAATTAATGAAGTCCCAAGATACATAAATAACATTGATATATTTCGTAGTCGTAAAGTCCCTACAACATTGAAACAAAAAGTAATAACTCAAAAAATACAAATAAACATAAGTCTAAATAATTACCATCCACATCTACACAATAAAATAAGTATTGCCAATAAAAAAATAAGCATGGGTATTACCGATAAAAATAATAATATAAGATTTAGTTTTTTTTTTTTTTTTGACGAAATATAAGATTTAGTTATAAAGCGGTATAAATGAGTATGCGATTGCGGTTTTATATCAAAATCGAAAACCCTATTTTATTCTAATTTGGGTATTTGATTTTATTTCGGTATATTTGTTTTAACATTTTTAATTCGGTTTGCAGTCTAATCGGTATTCGATAAAAAAAATCCGATCAACGGTTTCTTCTCTTCACCCCTATTGTTTCCTAAGAGAAATAAACAAATATTTATTGATTTGTTTGAATTTAAATTTTATGTCTATGGTACTTAAAGTTAAAAAACAATACTAGAGACATACCGTATTATATTTCATGGTGCAATGTAATATAGTTTCTTCTTTATTGGCCAGCGAAAACCTCAATAAAATATATGTTTAGCGATCTTTGACGGCACGAAACCGTTGTGCTGATGTTGAGAAAAAGAGTTCTATAATGTTTCAAATGAATAAAGAAATCAAACAAGTTGGATCAAATCGCCGACTTATGTGTGTATGTATATATATGTGTGTATATATATAATAGGTTGACAAACCTTAAATTTGTTTTATTTATAAAAGTAAAGTATTCGGATGTCACTATAATAGTCTCAAAGAAGGATAAGTATTATTGAATTTGTTTGCCACATTTATCTTATATAAATGTATAGGATATTTTAGAGACCTTATTCATAGTGAATTCTTCTTTTCTATCCTGAATTTTCTTCGCACTAAATTTTATACACTCTTGTCGATTTGTCTTTACAAGTTTTGCGTTTGCTTTATTATATATTTTTTGATATAAAAAGCTAAGAATTTGAGGTTGACGATAGCAAAGTGTATCTGAATTCGAACCATGATATTAAAAATAATATTTATTAAGCAATCAAATCATATTAATATTACAACTTTGTCCTCAAAATAGTTTACCGCAACAAAATCAGACAAGCCAATGGGGCAAAAAGCTTGATCTTAGCAACAACGATAACAAAAAAACCAATAAGCTAAATTACATATAATCTCTATATTCTCTAACTTCACTGAATCTTTAGCCATGGAAGCTCATTTCCTCTTGGTTCTTCACTAACTCCGCTTAGCTCGAGCCATGTGGAATCTCCCGATCTCGTGTAGCGTATCGTAGCTTATAACGTAACGATATCAATTCAAACGCTCTCGGAGTAGTATATGAACATGAATCTAGATGAGAATGTACATGACAAATAGCTTTCTTCGTTTCTTCATTCAACAAAACCGCAGGTTTGTGTGTGACGTGCGTACTATAATAGACCCTGTTTCCGGAATTCTTCAGCCGCTGAAAATATAGTAAGAAAAAGGAAAATGAGAAACGCTAGACAGAGAATAGAATAAGAATCTAAGATTGTGCAAATAAAACCGATGTTTTGAGTCGACAAACGACAAGGCCAAGAAAACCCGAGAAGTATTTAGGGTCTAGTATTTCGTGATAACGGTCTCAAACAATAATTATTAGAGTTTGTGACTAAAATCTGTTTCCCTTGGCCCCGCCCATTCCTTTTATTTTAAGTTTCCATGTAAAAAACTATGCATATTTCGACGAAAAATCAAAACTTATGCTAACTGACCGACGATGAACTAGAAAACCAAATCCCGAAAACACATTTTTGTCAGCACAAAGAAACAAAAGTGCATTGTAACAGATCAATCGAGTGACCGGGAAAGCTCACCTTCAGACGACGAAAGAACCACGATGACATGCATCATGACGTTGTTGGGAGGAAGCTGCAGGCGGAGAGGGTAGAGCTTCCCGTTCAAAGGGCTGCGAGTACACATCACGATCCCTTCGATCCCGGTCTCTTCCTCGAACTTCCGAGTCAGCTCTTCCACGCCATTTCCACTAAAAGTGAATGAGTAACCCTCCACGGCCTCGTCGTCCACCTCGCCGTGGTTGTCCGCAATGTGATAGTATATCGTCCTCCCCTCCAACTTCGGCGGCGAAGTTGTAGCAGCAAACGAATCACTCGACTGCAATAAAAGAAATTAACTCAATCACGCGACTATCAAAGTTCTATCATCAATAGCATCCCCGAAGAACCGACAACGAAATTCGCAATAAACCGATTATTACAGTAAATTTTATTGATTTAGATCTCTGCTACTTCTTTATGATTATATCAAAGCCTTCTTTCCGCCATTAATGGAGCTCAAAGCTAACCCGACTAGCTCCCACAGGTATCATCACTGTGCGTCTGTGCCTAACCTATCAACAAACCAAAACCCTAAAAGCATACCAGATTCCTCAACTCTAATGATAAATGAACTATCAAGCTATATTCCTCAATCCATTAATGGAGCTCCACCTCCACATAAACTTTTTCCGCCGTTAATGGAGCTCGAGCTACGCTGACTAGCTAACCCGAAACCCTAAAAACAGACGAGACCCATCAGATCGGAGTTCTGATCGAAAGCATACCTGGAGCCGCGAGAAGTTAGCCGACTTGAACGAGCCGCTGGACGTCGGCGAGCCGGAGCCGAAGTCGAGCGAGTCGGCGTGCGGCAGCGCGTCGGCGACGATCCGCGGCGGCTTGGCGCCGCCGGCCGGCGAGGTGACGAGGATCTCGACGACGTCGACGGTCCAGAGGATCCAGTCCTGCGTGGAGGTCCGGTGCGGGATGTCGTGCGTGACGGAGTTCCGCCACGGTGGCAAGCCCCCATTGGCCCGCAGGAAGTGGCCGTAGCGGGTCTTGAGCTTGACGTGACCCGACCCGTCGCGGACGGGCTCCCACTCGAGCGAGGAGTCGAGGCGGCGCGGCGCGGTCTGGGCGACGCGGCGGCCCGTCATGCCGAGGAGGAAGGGCTGGTTGGAGGCGGTGAGGTACTTGCCGTAGCAGCTCTTGAGGCGGATGATGGAGTCGGATCCGGGCACGGGCTCCACGGTCCACTTGGCGTTCTTGGCCGACCCGTTCCGGTCCTGGGTCACCGACTCCTCGTCCTCGTCGGCGAGGAGGTACTTCTCGTGGTGGCTGCGGAGGCGCACCGCCTTGGCGTTGTGGAAGAGCTCCATGCCTCGCCGGAAGGTGTTGGACTCGGTCGCCGCTAGCTTCAAATCCTTCTTCTGAGAGACAGAGAAAAAGACCAAAAAAGTCAAAGACTGTGTTTGGGTGTGTTATGTGTTGTTTATTTGACATGTAAATTATCGGATCTATCGTTATATAATAAGCAGGATCCTCTAGTCTTAGCCGACGCCAGGCAGTCAGAGAAAGCATGCGACACGGTTGTGTGGGACCCGCACGCGGAACGGTGATGACGTGGACAGGCTTTTTTCTTGTTTTGGGCGTTTTGGATCCAATCTCGTGGGATATACGGAAGTGATAAAATGGGGAAGATTCCAGGTTGTTGTATATATTCGTTGCATATTCCTCTTTTTTTCCTTTTCTTTTTACGCTTTATATTTCATGTACTCTGTCTTTTGCATGCAATGCAAGTGCAGTACACGAGCTCGGATAATAATAATATGATTATATGAATGAGCAAAATGAGTAGCTTTCTCAATATAATATGAAGCGACGATTAAAGTAAAAAGATAAATAGTACTTGCGCACACAGATCTCGCACATGCAATGCAAGGGTTTTCATGTAAAAGATTATGGTAGTGAATGGAAAGGATTGGTGACGTGGCGTACTTATCTACATATTTGATGGGGAACTCTCTTAGATTTCATACTTGTGTGGGGGGGTGTATTACGTGTCACGTGGCGACGAAGGAGCTTGTTATTGCTTGGACGGAACTACATAATTTCTTGACAAAGATGTGTAACGAATTGCCTACGTAAGATTATGAAATAGAATATTATTGTGACTCATGCCTCTTCGACTTTGCAATTGATCCACATAAACCTCTTTAAGCTTTAATGTTCTACAATAATGTCCCTCAATCTTCTCAATTCAGCACGTTGTTGTTCATAATAACATTAAAGTTTTAAATTGTGCAATATTTTTTTAGATTAATAAACTAAATTATGATAATAATGTAAAATACTCAGTGTACTAGATTATGTATAAGCAATCAAAATTCAATTTTTGAAATGTTGTTAAGACGGGAGTCCATAACACTGGAGAAAAACAATAAAATTTACGAATGGCTTAAAATAAGTCATGTGGTGCGAATATTTTCTTTTATTTAGAGAGCAGTGTGTTATTTATTAGGAGAATAAATACTACTACAAAGTTAAATTTCAAGAGAAGTAACTTGCAAAGTTTGTGGTCATATTTGAGTAAAAAAAAAAAAGGATTAGAGATTTTGACAAAATGGTTTTGGTCTTTAAATAGTATTTCTTTCCATGCTTTGCCACTATTCAACAGTGCAAGTTTTTCCACTTGGGTCTTTATTTTAGTGGAGAAGAGTTGGTGGTGGTGAGTGATAGGGGGTTGGGTATGTAAGATTGAGATGGCAATATATTAATAGACAAGATTATAACTTGCATTGGCTAGTGCTTTGAGTGCTTGATTAATTATTTGAGTGTTCTACTTTTCTAATGAATTTTGTAGATCAATTAATTGCTATAAAGCAAGATTAAGGACTTGTCACTCTCCCACAACAACAAATTGTAATTCAATTTTCACAAACTTGTGAGTCTCCCAATAAGCTAAGGCCACCTCTATCTACAAATTCTATCTTGTGATAGGGGTTGAAGTTTCAATATTATTTTGTTTTCTATTCAACACACCAAAAACTACAATGAAAGTTACATTTATTTTGTTATTTTAAATTTAATTTATTAAATTCAAATCTTGTAAAGAGAGCAAAACAATAAAATTGTAAGGTTTTAAATATTAATCCCGTTTAGCCAGTGACGGAACCTATAAATACTATTCGGAGGAGATAATATTTATTTTTTTGTCAAAAATTTATTTTAAACGGGTTATATTTAAATTTCAATAAAAATTAAAGGGGCTAAACTAAATTTTATATGAATTTACACTAAAATTTAAAAATTGGGGTATTGATGTACAATTTTTTTTTAAGCCACCCCATTATGCTCTGCTTCGGCCCGCGCGACTCTAAATATCTTATAGTTCGGGTAGTGTAGAGTGCTACAATGTCACACCAATTGTAAAAGTAAACTAAAGTAGTGAGACTTTTAGGATTCATTGGAGAATCTTTAGGATAAAAACTACACGATTGTAAAGTTTGATAAAAACTACTTGTTATAAAGTGGCCCTTCATCTTGTTCACACCAAATATTATAGCGTGACAAGGTGGGTGAAACCATGCTACAATTTATTTTCATTATGATATTTTGAGTTTCTATATATGTTTCTCTTCAATTTTATTTATTCATTGTGTAACGACGAGAAAAAGGCATGCGAATCGCCACAAATTGCAGCCACTACAAGAAGTGAATGCACAGTGATTGTCGATGGTTGACTCAAGTGCCCGTGAACTCTCCAAAGTGCGCATGACTCTCGCGCGGGCACACACCCAAAGAAAACCTAAGTACTCTTTAACACGTTCTTTGCCTAGTTAACATCGATACTTAGCCAGCACAAGAAAGAACACGCCTAAAAGTTTTTGTCCTTTTTTGATTACCCTAACACGAAAACTTTTTCCAATTTTAGGTTTCTAGATTTATTTTTTGATGATTAAAGTTCTTAACGCTAAATTTTTTATTACAAATAAATTTTCTGGCTATTTGTAACAAAAGTCGAACGTTAGTGGATTTAGAAACTTATTTGTAAAAAATAAATAATTTTGAAAGTTTTAATCGTAATTAAAAAAAATAAGTTAAGTAAATAATTTCAGTTTATAGAATTATTATAAGGTGATTTTTTTTTATAATTTGATACAGTACTCGTTTGTTATTAAATTTTTTAATTTGTAATATCATATGTCCGTTGTACATAGTATATACTAAAATAGAATTTTCATTATTATTTTCTTTTGACAAATTACACAAAATTTAAATAAAGAAAAGGATTATTGAATCATAACTACAAGAACATGGTGATATATCAAACTATTTGTGAACTTCCTAAATTGCACACACACCCAAAGACAATGTTGATAAGAATTAGTTAATCCATCTTGTGAGTACTCTTTAACACGTTCTTTGCCTAGATAATATCGATGCTTAGCCTAGCACAATAAAGGACGCGCCTAATTTTTTTTTTCTTCCTCTGATTAAAGCTCTCAGAAAACCGGGACCGTGAGAAAAAATAGTCAAAATACCGGTTCCGATCTCGGTCCGGTCAGATAGCACCCCAAACTATTGATTATTAATCAATGGTCTTGATCATTCTATTAAAAGTGCGACCTAATTGACATACGCCATATAAATGAGATTGAATCTAAAGAAATTATGGTTGAAGTTGGGATGGAAAACTGAAACACTAATTTGAGGTATTTTAGTTTTGGTTTTTATAAATCCGGTTCAACTGGATTCATTAAAATGGTATATTCCGGTTTAGATTCATTAAATTTTGTTCAAATTGTCAAAGTTGAATAGTGATTATCAATTTTTAATCCCGAAATATCATTATTTTTAACCGGAACCGGTAATCTAGAACCGATAACCGGTATAAGTACCAAGACTAGTCATAAACTTAACAAAAATGAGATGATGAGAACACGATAAGTGAAAAGCGTTAATTCACGGCGTACCTCGCGCTTGAAGGAAAACCGGGGGGACGAGAACTTGGGCGACGAGAACATCGGAGACCCGATGGACTTAACAGAGACGGGCGACCCGAGCTCGCTGAGAACCTCGTCAGAGACCGACGAGAGCCCCGACAGCGACGACAAGTACTCTGCCAGCGTCTCCGTCTCCGTCTCCTGCACCTCCCAGAGCACCCAGTTCCGCGTCGACGCCGAGCTGTGAGGGTCATCGTGCGTAACTGAGTTCCGCCACGGCGGTGTCCCGCCGTTTGCACGCAGGTACTTCCCGCACCAGCTCCGCAGCCGCACCTGGAACCCGTCGCGCTCCGGCACCCACTCAATCCTCAAGTCCGGAACTGCGCCTTCGCAGCGCTCCGTGATCTCCGCCGTCTGCACCACCTTGCACCCCGTCATGCCGAGAAGAAACGGCGCGTCGGTCGCCGTCAAGTAACTTCCGTGGCAGCTCTTCAGCCGGATGGTGTCGCTCTTATGCTCCACGCGCTCGACCGTCCACGTGGCCTTCCGCGAGACGGTGCGGCTCTGGCGGACCGTCTCACGGTCGTCGCCGGCGACGAGGTACTTGTCGAGGTGGCTCCGGAGCTTGACTGCCTTCCCTTTGCTGAAAAACTCCATTGAAATGAATCTGTTGAATAATACTTTATTTGGTTATATATATATATATATATATTATGAGCAGAGAAAAAGTATGATCCTGTTTGGTAATGCTTGTATAGAAGCGAATAAATTGCGATTTCTATTAGTCAACAAGTTTGTGAATGATACGATTCAAGTCTGAGGAGTAAATTGTGAAGCTTCCGAGTAATACAGCTATATATATCGACGCGCTTGAGCGAAGCGCGTGGAGGGGTGGAAAGTCTTGACATGGTCTAGAAGCGTCGAATGTCAAGCGCAAGAGACCATTGCGTGGAGGGCTTAATAGTCTTTTACTAGACAATAATAGCAACGAAGAAATTTCACAAGTATTTGATTATTTAGTCATATATTTGGCCTTTTCTTTGAGCTTGCAATGTAAGATCGGCAAATTTTCTCTTACGTGCTCAATATGCTACCGATATACAATATCCTATTATCAATTATGTATAATAATAATAATAATAATAATAATAATATTGTCCACGTATGCAGTGATTAACTTTAATTAGTATACATCAATTTCTCTTTTTTAATTCACCCTTTATATATTAAATAATGTTCACCACATTTGTATAATATTGTGTGATTATGTATTGCATATAATGAGGTCATCAGTTTGGCACGATTAGGAACAGCAGTACAAGTGAAGTGATGAACTTACAACGGTTGATGTTCAGTTTAGGGTTCCACCAAATCGATGTCGACCGATCATACAGAATCCTAAGTTATAATGCTATGTGTGCGTGACTATATATATATATATTCACCGATGGAGCCAGGATTTCAATTCACGTACATTTTTAACGATTTTTTAAAGTAAATATTTAATAATTTTATTTTTCAAACACATAAATAACAACAATCTTCGATACTAAAAAATATAATTCATACTAAAATATAATATAATTTCAACATTAAAAAAATTAAGTTATTATGTTGATTTTAATGTTTATTATTAACAATGTAGATGAAATTTTATAGGAAATGATCATAATAATATTACAACTTTCACTATGAAAAATATTAATAATTTTTGTCTCTATTGCATAACACAAAATATAAAAAAATAAACTTTTTTTTTCAAAAAAATAATAATTATTTTTACTAAATAATTAGTTAAGTTTTTATTTTCAAACACATAAATAACAATAATTTTTTATATTAAAAAAAATGTGATACAACTTACAAATTAAAAACATCAAGTTCTTATTTCAATTTTAAGGTTTGTTATTAACAATTTAGATAAAATTTAATAAGAAAGGAAAAGTAATAATAGGAACTATTATTACTATTGAAAATAAAAAAAGAGTTTGCTAGGAGTCGAACTCTTGACTACCTAGGAAATAGAAAGGGAAACTTCATAAAAGGACCTCCAAAACACCACATATTCTTTTATTACACCTCAAGTTTTCATAATTTTCAATATAACATTTTCAAATTTTATTTACCAAAATACCCCTGCAAAATGTGCATATCGCATCCTGAAAAATGAACATATTGTGTTTGAAAAAATGGACAAAATTAAGGATATTTTGGTACATAAAATTTAAAAATGTTGTTTTGATAATTATGAAAACTTGAAGTGTGATAAAAAAATATGTGTTGTTTTGAATGTCATTTTATGAAGTTTCCCAATAGGACTCATAGTACTCAACTCAACCACATAACCCACCCTCTTTTGTTGTTGGGCAATTGATTTGACGATATTTATATCAAGGTTCTAAATATCGATATCGATATCGTTTCGCACTCTCCAATTTACGGATATATCGCTTGCCGACAGGTATGCCGATGGATAAATCCGAAGAAAAAGATATATCGCTTGCCGAGAATATCGCATAATTTCGCGGATATATCGCATGCCGATCAAAATATCGGCGGATATTTCCGAAAATATTTTTATTATTTCAATCATATTTTTATATAGTTTCTAAATTACCAATTTAATCAATATGGCACGTAGTTATAGCCTAGAAAACACTCATAACACAAACATATAACATAAAAGTCATACCTCGTAACATAATGTCGACATAGCATAAAATAAGTTAGACATTATAATAAAGTCATAGAGTACAAACATAAATATGAAGCACAATTTTAAATGCTGATATCGATGTCGTTTCGCACTCTCTATTATACGGATATATCGACGCTTGCCGACGGATAAATAAGAATAAATGGATATATCGATTTTCTACGAATATCGTATCGCACTTCTCATTTTCTGGGCACGTCGTGGATATATCGAGGACATATCCGGATATTTAAAACCATGATTTATATGATATCAACTGATTTTATTTTTTTTCAAAAAAAATATATTTTCATGTAAATTTTTACGCACAGTTTTCAAGTGGTGCCGTATATGCATTGAAGCATTAAATAGCTCCGCCCTGCACACTCACGTGTCAAGAGAAAACAAATAGGAGAAGTTGTGTGGACTGGAGATTGGTGGTGGTCTGTGAAAGTGTGATGGTTCCAAAATGAGTTGATGAATATATACGCATAAATGAGGCCACGTGACGTAAGGTCAGCTAAAAGCAGTGTGTAAGTTAAAACCGTTAAAAATATATTAACTAGTTAGGTAATCCTGACAACTGACAAAGGGCTATAAATTTTGTGGAAGATCACAAATTCATGACCCATCAATCAACAGTTGAAAGAAAATATTCATGAGATTATTTTTGAGGAAGAAATTACCAGCAGTAAAAATATTAAAAATTGAAAATTTATTAGTTCTTCTTTTAAGCCGACGTTGGGCAGACGTTAAATAACATATGTGGCACACTGATGACGCCACATCATTATATCAGCGAGAAAAATAGGCAAAAAGACTTCCTTTGAGATTTTTGTGCGGGCTCACTGCTAAGAAACATGAATAGTGCCGAATGAGGGTATGGATTGAAATGAGATCCTACTTAAGTAGAGCTGCGACTCGCGATGATACTGTGCAAGTCGCGACTCGTCGCGACGGTTTGGCGGGAATCGCGACGCGTCGCGATTGAAGGGCGAGAATCGCGACCAGTCGCGATCACGTGGCTTAATCGCGACGGCTGGGGATCGATCCGCGTGAAGCGATGGATGGCCAGGATCTCGCCACGTCAGTGATCCGAGGGTTGTGAAAAATTGTGTGGAAATTTATGATGAATAATAAACTTTATGACATTTAAATTTTTGATTTTCCTTTTGTTTTAATAGAGTTAATCCTCATGGCTTGGCGTGGGGACGGCCAAACACGGCCCCGGTGTGGAAATTTTTTCACGAAGATCGGCACATCAACGATCGAGGCGAGCGTGTTAAAAATGCCACATGCAAAAAGTGCGGGACAATTCTAGACGGAATGGGGGAGCGGGGAACCGGATACTTAAACCGACACGCTAATGTATGCTTCCCAACCGGGGAGCTCGATGAGGTAAACACAGCACAGGTAAGTGCTCTTTCTGCTGTGAATTTACGGAAATGGACACTCGAATGGATTCTTTCTACGGGCGTTCCGCTGAGTTTTGTCGAAAATCCCAACCACACACGATATATGAAAAGGATTAATCCGTCGTACCAGCAGTTTTCCCGTACCACTTATACCGGGGACATGGAAACCGCTTATGATTTGCAAAAAAACCTTTTAGTCGATTTTTTCAAAATGTCTAACATAAACGTTGCTTTTACCACCGACTTGTGGAGCGGTCCAAGTTTAAATGATTACATGAGTTTGACCGCCCACTACGTCGACGATGAGTGGAATCCATGTCAACGACTTTTAAACTTATCGCCTTTCGAGTGTCGCCATACCGGAAAAAACATAGCCGAGAAATTATTTGAATTATTTGGTGATTGGGGTTTACAAAATCGTGTTATTTCAATTACCTTAGATAATGCCTCAAGCAACAACGCCGCGATTATGATCTTGGAAACAATGTTGCCCGCTTCTCCGTTTCGAAATATTTTACATCAACGGTGTGCTTGTCACATAATTAATTTAATTGCACGAACGGGCGAGGGACATATTGCACACCATGTTGAAAAATTACGCGGCATTGTTGATTGGATCCGGCATCCTCAAACCACCAATAGGTGGAGACGATTTTGTAAAGACCACAATCATAAAGCTAATAAGTTTGGTTTAGATAATAATACGCGATGGAACTCTACGTATTTAATGATTTCAGTTGTGTGTAGACAGAGGCTTCCATTGGACCATTTCCTCGGACAGGAACTCCCTCCGGAGGCGCGGATCACGGAGGCGGAATGGGCTACCGCGAAGAAATTCCTCGCTTTCCTCAAACCTTTTTATGCTGTTACTTTAAATTTTTCTAACCAAAATAAACCTTCTTTGAATCATGGTCTTTCGGGTCTTTATCAAATTTCGTGTGCTTTCAAAGAATTCGAAAACGACCCTATTATTTCGCCGCTTATTGAGTCTATGGTTGCAAAATTCAAGTCGTATTGGGATCCACCCCCGTTTTCGTTTTGCTTCGGTGCTATTCTAGACCCTCATGTTTCGGATGCATATGGGCCAATGATGATAGCGATCGGAGAAAACATAGGGGTGGATTATCGTAATTATGTTAATGTTGTTAACGAAGCTTTTTATGAATTGTACAGTGAATACAACAAACGGTTCCCTCAATTCAACTCACAGGAGGAGCAAAGGGCAGTGATGGCAAGCCCAACCAAGACGGGATACGACTTCAGCCGGAGACTCAAGCAACGGGTTAGTCGCGGGGAATCCACTACGCCGTTGGCGGGCGACACGGACGGCCAACCGACAGAATTGAAGCGCTACTACGGCCTGCTATTCGACGAAGACTCTGACGAGTTCGATGTGATAAGGTGGTGGAAGATTCAACGGGACAGATTTCCGCTATTGGCAAGAATGGCGAGGGATATACTGTCCATCCCCATTTCCAGCGTTGCTTCGGAGAGCGTTTTTAGCACGGCTCAATATCTCATCAACGACCGGCGGGCGTCAACCACCAACACACACGTCGAGCAGATTGTGGTGTTGAATGATTTGTTGTTCAACCCCCCCGTGATTGCCGAACGCTCCGAGCCAAGCGATCTGGAGATAATGACGGAAAGATTCAACGCAATGTTCCCCGAGTAATGATGTGCTCTTTCCTCTCTTGGTTTTATGTCCCTAAGGAGGGTTTTACAAGAGAGGTTTTAGTGAGGCATCTTGTAATATTTACACTGAATATTTACAGCTCTCTTCCACCTTATTGTAATATTCACAATGAATAATACAACTTCTTTTTTTTAATATCTCGTCTTATCGTATTTAATTATATATTTGTTGATTAAATTTGTTCAAATTATTAATATGTTACAAATTAATATTTATTAACATATGTTACAAATTAAAAACGAACATATAAATCAAACTTATTAATATGTTACAACTTACAAAATAATAATATAACATATTTAAATATTAATTTTGAAATAAATTAATTACAAATAATTATTATAAATAATAAAAATATGTAAATATAGTTTTGAAATTATTGATAAAGTTTGATAATAAAATTCGGGTAAAAACTAAGTAAGTTTAACACTGGAAAAAACTAGATACATATGCCACAAAGTAAAAAAATCGAAGAAATCCAAACATCTCGCCTCGGTCGCGATTATTCGCGACGCCGCCAGTCGCGACTCGTCGCGACGCCGCATCTCGCGATTTTGGCGATCCTGATCGCGACGAGTCGCGACGTCGCCAATCGCACCTCTATACTTAAGGCTATTCTTGCAAAAAGCCAAAATTTCATATTTTGCCAATATAGCAACTGAAGTCTTTACCTTCACAATGTGTAGCACCAAAATTTTTCCCTTTACAATATGCAATGATTCAAAACGTGAAAAATAGGCAATGGTGGTTCACGTAAGTAAAACGTGAAAATTTAGCTAAAATTAGATAATGGCATGCTATCATCATAACACCACACGTCTCGAAAATTTAGCTGAAATTAGATAATGACATGCTATCACCACATCTCATTTAACGTCGGTGACAACATAAAAAAAAAAAAAAAAAAACTAACATATTTTCAATATTTAACACTACTTTTAAAATTTTAAAAATATGTCAGAACTTGAAATGATTTAGATCCTTTTTTAGCCCGAAGGTTTCAAAATTTTATTAGAGTAGAAAAAGAAACTGAGAATTGTTACTTCTAGTTTTAATTACTTTTAAGTATTTGTCTTGTAAGCGTATGAAATAGTGATCATACCAATAATTTCATGACTATCCAAAAGAGAGTCATTAACCATTACTTAATCATCTAATTGTGCCACATATGCTCGAGTTAGATAGTTATAGGTAATCTATGTGTATACGTTGTTTACTAAATCTTTTTTGTGTTTTTTTTTAAGGAAAAACAGACTTCCTTCTTCATTTTCTCATGGAAGTGGGTCATAAAAGGTAAAGTCGGGCTATATGATCATCATGGGCTCCTCTTGATTCATGAGAAAGGCCCATAATTCATATGCCCAGACAGAAGGAGAAGAAAATGGGCAAAAAATTGCAGAGAATGGGAAGAAGACAAACTTATAATTATAATTAAATTGAGCACAATGTTGATTTGGGTGGAGATTGCAAAATCAAATACGAACTTAGAACTAAGAAAATGACTTGAGCTTATAAATGAACTATAGATTCTTTTCACCTTAAGTAATTAACCATAGTTAAAAAATCATAAAAAGGTTAATATTTAAAGGAACGTAGTCTGAATTAAAAAGTTACGAGTTCAATGCAATTCTGATCATTACATTATCAGAATTGACAAATTATGAAGAGTCAACTTTGTGTTTCAGCCGAATCACCTTATAACAAACCGACCATTTAAAAAATATGTATTAATTAAAAAATTAGTTAATTAATTTGAAAAATAAAAAGATACTTGCCGCGTAAAGATTTCATATTTATACTTTGTAAATGATATATTTCAATATTTGTTTTTGTCAGCATAAAGACCCAATATTTTATTTTCGGTATAACTTTAAGTTCTACCACTAAACTAAATTTAATGTTGAGTTTATGCGATATGATCGACGGTGTCACTAACGCGCTTGATAATTTCGACGGTGTCGGCAACGCACTCGATAATCTCGGTGGTGTCGGTGACATACTTGGTGATATCGGCGACGCACTCGGTCGCGAGTATTACATTGTTGACACCGTCAAGAATGTCACGTGTGTCGCCAACACCGCCAAATACGTCACTGACAATATCAAAAACGCCGAGTATATCGCCGATATCGTCGAGTACGTCACTGACACTATCAAGAATATCGAGTGTGTTGCCGACACAACCGAGTATATCGCCAACACCATCGAATACGTCACCGACAATATCGAAAACGACGAGTATATGGCCGATATCGTCGAATACGTCATTGACACTATCGAGAATATCGAGTGTGTTGCCAACACAACCTAGTATGTTGCCGAGTGTATTTCAATAACAAATAATTGATTATAAAACAATCAATGTACATATAAATATAAATAGATATAAGGATTAATTATAAACAAAATAAAATAAACATTCAGAATAGCTAAGTAAAATCACATTAACCACCATAACTATTAATAAGCTATACTTAATGGTAATTTTTTTTAAAACATCAGCGCATGCACGTGCGAATGGTGGTGCATTACTACCTCCGCCACAGTGAAGAGTATTGCAAGATGGAATATATATTTACATAGTGATAAGATTGATATTATCATAAAGGATGATTTTCTTTGATATTCAAACGATTTTGGTAGTTAGAAACAAACTAGAATTATTAAATTTATTATGAAAACTCTTTAAATTACGTGAACTAGTCTTTGTGACATTGAATATATCTTAAAACTATAAAATAAAATAAAAATGTACACTTGCACAATTGACATCAAATGCCCACTTGAAATCCTCACCAAGTCATTAGGTGTTGGGTTTAGTGCTATCTAAATTTTTGATTAGGATATATTTCTTAATTTAACATCTTCTTGCTCATAACATAAACTCATCTCTGGGGTGAATAATATTAGCCCAAAGCCACACCATCTTACACCGACATGATTGGTCGAAACGACATGTTTTTTGCTTTGCCACTTAACAATCTTGACCCTCCAAAGCTAAGAAATTGTAGCAGTAGGATTCACCTTGCATATTTCTCATTATTAGTCTTGCTCGATCCGTCGTGAATCACCACACTTTACCCGGGGCAGCTCTTTTGGAGGAACTTTTCCGCGAAGGTCAGATTCTCACAGAACACAAGATTTTCGTAAACTATTTTGCAAAATCTCATGTTGGATAGTCTAATTTAATAGTAAAAGGGTTCACCTTTTTGCAAACAACACTTAAGAGATAAGGACAAGTCACGTACTTTGCAGCCCAAAAAGAAGAGCAAAACTGAGAATTAAATTCTAGAATTTGACATCTCATCAAATAGTGAAACTTATCCGCATAAGCATATGAGATAAGAAGACTTGTTTTTCTTCTACAAAAGTCAATAAACAAAACGTGTAATCCATCACTTCTTTTGCGGGTTTTCGTTGTTGAGTACTTCTTCTACGTTCGTCTCCTCACAAGCTTCTCTTTTCTTAGTCCTTTTAGATTCTTCATTGTGCGTCTTCTCGAATGCTTCAATTCAAGAGGTATATATGTGCGAACTCTAACTCTAGTTAACTGAGAGAAGCTAATGTAATGTGTGAGAAAGAGAGAGTCGATGATGGTTGGAACGAATTCCTAGCATGTATTTTCACTTTATTTTCACTTTATTGCCTAGTATTGAACAAGTTCATCTTAAGATCTTGCACTCTAGTATTTTTTTTATTGGGTTATTAAGGGAAAAAGTACTTAAGTTATCGGAAATAGGGCGGCACAGAGCCAAGTTAAAAAATATGTGGCAAAAGTATCTAAGTTTACATTTTTTTTGGTGAATAGGTAGACCTCATCCATTTTTTCGTTATTTTTTATTGTTTCCGTCAACGATGACGTCAACAACGCAAATCACAATGCTATGACGGAGATAAATTGGGAATTCGATAGAGAAAATGAGAAGAAAAATAAGAATTTGCGTTGTTGATGTTTAAAGAATTTTAGTTTACATATAAGTTTAGTTTGATATTCGTGGGTTTTATCTTTTGAGTTTATTTGTTTTTTTACTTGCGTTGACGTCATCAATAACGGAAATAGTAAAAAAATTAACGAAAAAATGAATAAGGTCTACTGATTCACCAGAAAATGTAAACTTGGATACTTTTGCCATAGTTTTTTTAAGTTAGCTCTATGCCGCCCCATTTTCGTAAAACTTGGATACTTTTCCCTGTAATAACCTTTTTTATTTTTTTTATTTTTTTATGTTTAACCGCTTATATGTCCTTGCATGCTCTCATTTTCTAAATATTTAGATCTACATATAAAGCATAGACATAAATATTACAGTAGTTATATACTTGTGACCTGGATTTGTCACGAAAGTCTAACCCGTTTCAAATTTTTGTGGTTCGATTTAAAATTATATAGATACTTTACGGCTTTCTGCCGGAAGAGAAGAAATCGGGATATAGACCCTTGGCCCAACCGCTCCAATTATATATTTGAGATTACAATTTTTTTTTTTACTAAAATATAAAAACTTCATGCTTTAATGGCAATATGTTTCTTCGATCATAGTGAATTGATACTTTTGTTGTCCCTGATTTTTTATTTTTTTTTTTTACTCAAAAGGAATTTTTCGTAAGATTTTCATGTGGATATTTTTAATCTTTAGTACATTTTAACGACGAAATGAATGAAAGACACAAAAACACTTTTCTCAGTTAAAAAAATGAGAAGCAAAATGGCCCAGCCTCCAACAGCTTCACCCACTCTCACACAATGCAACAGCTTTGGCAGTCAACGAGGTGCTCGAGAAATTTAATATTCATCTCCTCTCAGACTTATGTGCCCTCAAACCCTACAAATTACAAACAAACTACATCTTAAGCAAAAGATATGGTCTTGCACATGTCTCTTCTTTCCAGTAATATATATATATTTTTTAATTCAAACAAAATAATAGTTATATATATATCTAAATTCTATTTAGGACGAAACATATAAGTTGTATAAAAGTATAGTGTGTATTTTTTTCATCTTATTCCGTCATTGCTATTGATAAAGTATGCACTTATAGACATATTAGTTAATGAAAATTTTTGTGGCCATGTTATGGTTGCAATATAGTTAATGAATTTGTTTGTGGCCATGTTACGGTTGCAATATGATCGTTCAAAAAGGACACGATAAACTTTATTCACGGGTTTCATAAGCACGGAATTGAGACGGAAAACATAAATCTTATATTTTTACACAACTTGAGTATTTCGGCTCTAATAAATGAAATTTAAGCACATGATTGCTATTTTTACCTATACAACTTTGGTTCATTTGTTGCCATTATCTTTGTATTGTCTGAATCAATTTTGGCGGATAAAATCATAAAGGGAAACTTGCAAAAATGGCTAAAAAAGGGCTTATTAGCAAAATACTCAACTTAGGTGAAACTATTTTAAAAACTACTCAAAGTTTAATTAATCCAAATCATACTCAATTAAAAGACTATTTTCCTAAAATACCCCTCAGGCTTTGAGCCCAAACGAGCCATCCCTTCTCCTTCTCTTCGACTCCTCGCGGCGATCCCTCTCTAGATATCTTCTTCCTCGCAGAGTGAGTTCGGCGGAAGCTGTGTCGCAGATTCGCGAGCACCGGAGATTTGCCGAACGAGCAGGATTGCTCGGAGTAGAGACGAAGAGGAAGGGCTCGTCGGAGTGAGAGACGCTCGTGGCTGCAAGAGGCGTCGTTGGAAGGGGCTTCGCCGGAGAGGCGAGCTGCGTCGGAACTCGAGGAGGAGAGTCCTGAAAAAACCCGAGCTGAGATTGGGGCTCTGAGTTTCAGGTTGGAGGGCTAGGAGATGAGCTTCGCACAGAAGAGAGATCTGAGCATCTCGCAGAGAAGACGGAGGGAGCGCCAGACGGAGCTTCACCGGAGAGAGTGTGAGACAGAGATTCGCGCTTGAAGGCTCAGAGTTGAGGAGCGTCTTCTCGGATCTGGTCTTGCGCTGATCTGAGGTAAAGCAAAGGTGGAGAAGCTTCGTTGGAAGGAGATCACAAGCTTCACGAGCTGACTCGTTTTTCTGTTTCGATTCAGTTAGGGTTTTGGTCCGATGGGTCTTGCTCGGAATGAGGCTTGGGATGATTTGTATAAGAAGCCGAAGAAGAAGAAGAATAGAGAGAAGAAGAAGAAGAAGGCCGACGATGGTGAAGAGATTGGTTGCTGGTTCAACATTAGGTTTCTGGGAAGCTGCATTTCTTCAAGATCCAAACTAAAAAAAGAGAGAGAGAGAACATTGTATCTTAGCAGTGGAAGAAACCCAAACGAAACCATAATTTTTCCACGAAGAAACCTCCATTTAAATTGCGTTAAATGCCACTGCAGAAGTTTGCCTCAAATTTTCTTATTTAAACTCATTCAACAAACTTCTTCCGACATCGGTTCTAATAGTAAACTGAAGGAGAACAATTAGCTCCATTCTTCTAATCAGGATAACATAACTAAATAGATTTCCTAAAGAAAACTACCTAGAAGTAAATTGGGAGAAACCATCAATTATTTCAGTCACAAAACAAAACACAAGGTGTCTCAATGCAAAGATAGGTCAGCTTGATAAGGCCATTAGTAACAGCATGAAGATCAATTTCCGGCAATAAACAACGTGTCAGACTTTTTACAATGATCTTCGGGTACATCTTTAGGACCAAACACTGGGAACTCCAACATGCTATTTTGTAACAAAATTAAAAAACAAAAGGCCATACCATATTAGCTTTGTTGACACTCCGGATTTTACTGGTTAGGATCATTCAATCATGTCCAGAATCAACCTTTTCCAATTAAATTAGTGTAACTTCAGTTACGATAATGTAACTTTAGTTACCATAATGTAACTTTGGTTACGATAATGTAACTTTGGTTACAAGAATTTAATTCCAATTAAATTAGTGTAACTTCAGTTACGATAATGTAACTTTGGTTACCATAATGTAACTTTGGTTACGATAATGTAACTTCGGTTACAAAAATTTAATTCCAATTAAATTAGTGTAACTTCAGTTACGATAATGTAACTTTAGTTACCATAATGTAACTTCAGTTACGATAATGTAACTTCGGTTACAAAAATTTAATTCCAATTAAATTAATGTAACTTCAGTTACGATAATGTAACTTTGGTTACCATAATGTAACTTCGGTTACAAAAATTTAAATTCCAATTAAATTAGTGTAACTTCAGTTACGATAATGTAACTTTGGTTACCATAATGTAACTTTGGTTACGATAATGTAACTTCGGTTACAAAAATTTAAAATAAATTAAATTAGTGTAACTTCAGTTACGATAATGTAACTTTGGTTACGATAATGTAATTTCGGTTACAAAAAATTTAATTCCAATTAAATTAGTGTAACTTCAGTTACGATAATGTAACTGCAGTTACCCAAGTGTAACTGTAGTTACCCAAATGTAATTTTTGTAACTTTAGTTACATAAGTGTAACTGTAGTTACCCAAATGTAATTTTAGTAACTTTAGTTACCCAAGTGTAACTACAGTTACCCAAGTGTAACTCTAGTTACATAAGTGTAAGTTTAATGGGATAACTTTAACTCGAGTTACGTTGTGTAAAGCTCATAATATTTTTTTTGCGGGACCTTTGTAATCATATTTGTAGCTCTCATTACAAAAGTTTGACTTCATTTACAAAAGTGTATCTATCGTTGCAAAAGTGTAATATGAATTAGAAAACTTATAGAAAAGTGTAACTCTTGTTACAAAAGTGTTACTTTAAAGACATAAGTTCCAGACAGAAACTCAATTAATACAATGATATATAACACAAGTGCTATTTATAACTAGAATTACAAAATTTTAACTCCAGTTACAAAAGTGGAACCGTGGTTACATAAATATATTTTACAGTTACAAAAATGTATTTTCAGTTACGTAACTGTAACTTCCTTTAAAAAAGTGTTACTCTAACGATATAAGTTTAATTAGAGTTACGTTGTATAAATTTTACATATGTGAAAGTATGATAGTATAACAACAGTTACATAATTGTAGTTGTGTAATTAGTAATTACAAGTCACTATTTTTCAAAGTTCGCCGAAAACTAAAGTCAGGGTGTAATCAAAGTTCAAGAGTCCTTACTGCCAGTTACTCGTTTAAAGAGCCCTAAACAATGAGAAGGGAAAGCAAAGTATTATTTAATAATTTAGTTGTGTAAATTTAGCTTTGTTTCTCTTTAGGGTTTAGTTTCACTAGTTCTAGACCCGGGACAAGATTCACAAAACAAGACCATAACAATCTTGTATAGGATCCAGATTAAGCTACCCGCTAACCATCTCTTGTGAATTGCAGATTGTGAATGACGTGAAGTTCACCGTGAGCCAAGCAGTTGTGCCGGTTGAGAAGGGAATAACGAGGTTCAACGAGAAACTTCACAAGATCTCTCAGAACATAAAGAAACACGACAAGGACAAAAGAAGAACGAAGGACGACACTTTTGTAGGATCACCTGCTGCGAAAAGGGTAATTCGGGGAATTGATGATCCTCTCCTGAATGGGAGTGTTAGTGATAGCGCCGTTTCCCGGGGAAAAAGCATCATCGTAAAAGCCCATTAGAATAACACTTTTTTTTTAACGAAAGTTACAGTTTCGTAACTGAAAAATCCAAGATTCGAATCAACACACGAAGTAAACACAGCCCGTAAAGAACGAAGTATTCAGCATCAACATTCACTTCCATAATTTTTTATCACTGTTCAACTAAACCTTCAAAGATTCAAATCAACACATAAACACTACACAGCTACACACAGCTAAAACAGACTAATAATAACCATAGGAAGCTTCATTGCCGCCATTGTTGACGTGCAAGCTATCTCCAATCCACATTCGACCTGATCATACACAGAAATTCACTCTTCTCTGTATAAAGCTTCAAACCTTTCGAAAATCTAGAGTCTCTTCATAATATTAACGATGGAGTTGCAGAGAGGGCTTGCCTATGCTGCGGGCTTGGGGTGGGGCTGCTCGGAGGGCGTTCTGGCGACGATGGAGAGGGCGTGGAGGCCGGACTCCAGCTCGTCGGCGACGGCGTCGTACACCATGCGGTGGCGTCCGACCAGCCCCAGACCCTCGAATTTGGGGGACACGATTCGGAGGTTGAAGTGCGTCTCTCCGGCGGCGGCTCCGGCGGCTCTCATGGCGGCATGGCCGGCGTGGTGGGAGGAGACGTCGCCGAGCTCGACGAGGGTGGCTTGGAGAGCGGAGAGGAGCTTTGCCCTAATCCTGCTCGCTCGAGTCTTGGCCGCGATCGGCGAGGTAGTTCGAGGGGGAGAGCGGTGGCTCGCCGCCGACCAGCACGATGTCGGGGAAGGGAAGCGAGCAACAATGGCGGAAGAAGAGAAGTCGAATAACAAGGCTTCGTCGAACGTGACTGAAAAACAAAGGGGGTATATTTGTCCTAGAATGTCCAAATGAGGCTTTCTTTAATTTTAGCAAACATTTGAGTACCCTTTTAAATAGTTTGGTTTTAATTGAGGATTTTCCTAATAAGCCCTAAAAAAAACACCATAATTCAACTTTTAAACTCATATTAAAAAAATACATAATTCTAAACTTTGTCCAATTTAAGACATTTTTACCCCTGATTAATTAATTAATTCCTAAACTATCCCTAAATTATCAAAAACTGTCCCCAAAATCTGAAGAAACTGTCCCAAGAATGTTACTCATACAACCTCCCACAAAACTGCCCATAAAACTGTCCCTAAATTACCAAAAACTGTCCCCTAAATTCAAATTACTGTCCCCAAGGATCATTAGAAACTGTCCCAAGAATGTTAATTATACAACCTCTCAATGTTAATCAGGGGTAAAAATGTCTTAAATTGGACAAAGTTTAAAATTATGTATTTTTTTAATATGAGTTTAAAAGTTGAATTATGGTATTTTTTTTAACCATTTTTGCAAGTTTCCCATCATAAAACCATCCAAACTTTTTTGTGACTGCTGTCATGACTCGCCTATATGAAATGAAAGTACCCCAAAAATAAGCAATGAAAGTCAATTTTCATGGCCTAGGCTTTCCGGAATGAGAGCAAATTTAAGTGAGAAGAAGACAAACTATTGGTAGCTAAAAAGCAACGAATTACGGTAAAAGTGCAGAAGAAAATTAGTAGTTCTACGTAATGTCCTTGAGTTTTGATATTGGTGCAATTTTGGTCTTGAACTTCAATTTTAGTAGAAGTACCCTCTAAACTTTTTATATAAAAAGAATTATACGTCAAAAATAATAGCACATTGCTCTTAATACGTCAAAAATGATGAAAAATGTTAACATGGTGACAACACATGAGTTATGTTGGATATTTTTGTTAATTTACAGGATTTTTATTTCATATTGTTACTTCACAATAGCTTTATAATCTAATATATTGATATCATATCGTTTGATAACTAATAGATGAAAATATTCTAAAATAAGTTATATGATGCACGAACGTTAAAAAAATTATTTTTAACGAATAAAATGCGATATATTGTTTTGAAAAAAGAAAAAAAAAGAGTGTATTATTCTACAAATTTGAATACCAAGAGTAAACTATACTATTTACTAACATGTAAAATTTATATAATTAATTACTAAAATATATTGAATAAGAAAGAGAGAAAAAAGTAAAAGGGATATTTGGAGCATAAGTATATCTAATTTTGTACAAAACTTTTTAGTATGATCTCAATATTTTTTCTTAGCGGCAATAGTACGAAAGGTGACAAAACATTCAATGCTCAATTTTGTCAATATCGAATTAACGCAAGTTAAGTTAGAAACACCTGTATATCTCTAATTTAATAAAACTGTTGATTGTTTTCAGAGTTTTATCGTAGACCTATACATATTTTTTGTATAACATACTTCAATTTAAAGGGACATTGACGAAATTTGACCTTTCCACATCGACAAAATTTGACTTCTCGACATTGCTTTCTGGCTTTTGTATTCCAATACTATTAAAAAGGAGATTTAAAATATGTTAGCAGACACACCTAAGTACAAAGTTAAGTTCTTATGCCGCAAATTTCCAAAGCAAAAAACAATTTGAGAGAATGAGGAGTGTTGACAGTTTGACGCAAAAACAAAACTAACTAAAGTAGATGAGAGACTTTTACCACTAAACTAACTAAAGTTGATAGAGAGTTGTGAAGACACGTGGGATCCAGTTTCTGCTTTTTATTTTGTTTTATTTTTTATTCGCTCAGAGGTTTCTTGTCTTCATTCCAACTCACTTCACGTGACCTTCCTCACACACTCTCAGTCACATTCTCTTCACTTCCTTGGTCTTCTTCACACCCCAATGTCTCTCCTCTCTCTGGCCACGCTCTTCACTCTCTGCCTAGCTTCGACCGCCATTGAAGCCTGCTCTTCGACCTCCAAAAACCCATCTCCGCACTGCCCACCGTTCACCACCCTCCCTTCCTTCCCATTCTCCGCCTCCCCGGGCTGCGGACACCCTTCGTTCCAGGTCACCTGCTCCAAGCCATTCTCCACCATCTCCATCAACGACCTCTCCTTCTCCGTTGTCCGCTACGACGGGAACTCCACGTCGCTCACTCTCTCCCCGAGCCCCGCCGAGCCCAGCAACTGCTCGCGCTCGCGGGCGATCCCTCGCCGCCCGATCAACCTCACCGGCACGCCGTTCCACGTCGCCGACGCGTCCTGCTCCAGGCTCTCCTTTCTCAGGCCCTGCTCGAGCCCGGACCCGGTCCTGCCCAACTGCAGCCATTGCCCCTGGGACTGCAAGCTCGCGAAGAGCCCCGTCCATCTTCTCCCGCAATACTGCGGAGCAGCCCGGCGAGGCTCTGGCGAGGCGTGCCAGATCGACGTGCTGGAGTTTCTCGGGGATTTGCTCTTCAAGAACGGAATCGAATTCGAGTGGGACGAAGCGGAGGGTGAGTATTTCTCTGGCTGCAGAGATTGTGAGGCTAAAAATGGTGTCTGTGGATTTAATTCTTCCGATCCGGAGAAGCGGTTTGTCTGTTTCAGGTCGAAATCGAGATTCTCTCCACCATGGATCGGAACGGATAACCCGAAGCGGATTGCGATTCTGTTGACGGTTTTTGCTTTGGCTTGTTTGTTGCTGTTTTCTCTAATCGGCTTTGCGATTTTCCGATCCAAGAGATTCGGATTCAATTCCTCGGCGATTGAAGATCCGGCGACGCTGTTCCTCCACCATCACCGCTTAGCACGCCTGCTTCCGCCGGAGTTCACCTACGAAGAGCTCGAAGCTGCGACGAACGGATTTGATCCGAAGCGGAAGATCGGCGATGGCGGTTTCGGCTCGGTATTTCTTGGCCGGTTAAGCGACGGCCGTTTCGTCGCTGTTAAGTACCTCCACCGCCACAACCACCATAACCGCCACGGCAGAGCTTTCTCGAGCAAATCCTTCTGCAACGAGATCCTCATTCTCTCGTCGATCGACCACCCGAACCTTGTCAAGCTCCACGGCTACTGCAGCGATTCGAGAGGCCTCATCCTCGTCTACGACTACGTCCCGAACGGAACTCTTGCCGATCACCTCCACGGCACCAAATCACCGCACCGAAACGGCCCGCTTCACTGGCGGGTGCGCATCGACGCGGCTCTGGAGACCGCCATGGCCATGGAGTACCTCCACTTCGCCGTGGAAACGCCGATCGTCCACCGTGACATCACGTCGGCTAACATCTTCGTCGAGAAGGACATGAGGATCAAAGTCGGCGATTTCGGGCTCTCGAGGCTTCTGGTTTTCGCCGAGGAAGCAGACCGGAAAACCGGCTGCGTCTGGACCGGTCCGCAGGGAACGCCGGGGTATCTGGACCCGGATTACCACCGGTCGTTCCGGTTGACGGAGAAGAGTGACGTGTACAGCTTCGGCGTCGTCCTGTTCGAGCTCATCACCGGCCTGAGGGCCGTGGATCAGAGCAGGGACAAAAGGGAAATTTCGCTCGCGGATCTCGTCGTCTCGAAGATCCACACCGGTAAGCTCCATCAGGTGGTGGACCCCGGCCTGATTGACGGCTCGGATCGTGCGGTGCAGGGAGTGGAGGCTGTGGCCGAGCTGGCGTTCCGGTGCGTCGCGGCGGATAAGGACGACAGACCGGACGCGAGGGAGATCGTGGAGGAGCTGAGGCTGATCAGGAGCCGTACACGTGGCGATGGTGTGATTTGATTGGGTAGTTGATAATGGTTGTGGTGGGGTCAAATGCACATGTGTGGGGTTTTGACTTTGACTGTAGAGTTGACCTTTTTGTCGGAAGTGAAACGAGGAGTTTTGGACTGAACTGAATACGAGTAAATAGTAATAGAGTTATATGTTGCCTTACTTTTTTCGAGCAGTGTTTTTTCTTTTTGTCGTCGTTTTCTCACGATTCCATGCATTTGAAAATTCAAATTATTTTATGTAATTATGTTTTATCATGACATAGTATTATGACGCAATAATCGTTAGCTTCTTGTAAAGGTTGACATTATCAAAATGATATCATAATATCATATGGTCAAAAAATGAGGAATAATTACATTCAAAACGTAACATATCATCATTAATAGGAAAGGAAGGAAAAGGTAAATATTGACTTTAAAATGGTAGCTATCAAAAAGTCATAAATAATTTTGAATTTCAATTTCGTCCGTATTAAGTTAATGGGCTCGTTTGGTACAGCTTATTTTTCTTTACAAATTATTTTTAGTTTCAGTTTGCAAAAAAACTTATTTAAAAAAAAACTGACAGATATTTGGTAAATTATTTATAATGGGCCCGTTTGGTACAGCTTAATTTTTTTTACAAATTATTTATAATTTCAATTTGAAAAAAAATTATTTAAAAAAAAAACTGACAAATGTTTGGTAAATTATTTATATATATAAAAAAAAAACAGTTGTTGGTAATAAAAGTTGATTTAGCGTTTAGTAAAATAAATATATTAGGATAAAAAGACTAAACTAAACTAATAACCATATTTTTATTTATAGAAAAAACCAAAATCTACGGATCCTAGCTTTTACGACCCATGTACAAAAATTCAAAATCGATTTTACGTTTTTTGTAACATCAGTTTTATCAAACACTAAAAAAGTAGTTTAGTTTATTTTAAAAATAAAAACAGGTCTTTTTAAGCTGAACCAAACGCACCCAACATAAAGGTGTCAATTGGGTTGGGCCGGCCCTTGCCTACCCGCCCCGACTCGTAAAAGAACAGGTTCGCCCGTCCCGTCCGTTTTTTTTTTTTTGGTCGGGTTAGGCCTGCCATGTCAAAAAAGGTAAGGTTCAGTTATGTTTTTCTAGGCCCGCCCCGACCCGCCTAAATGCCAACCACACCCCGCCCCAAAGCCCACATAAACCCGCCCCACCCCGTTTAAAAGCCCACATAAACCATAATTTTATATAAAAAATTATTAAGTTGTAATATTATTACTGTTACGGGTATTTTACGCAATTGATTTAATATTAATTAACAAAAGAAAAATTATTCAAATTAATTTTTCTTTTATTAATTAATAAATTTTATAATCAATTTTGCCCCAAATTATTCACCGGAAGCCCTTTTTCGAAAAATAAAGGGTCCAGATGATCCCAAAAATATCGAAATACCCAAAATCGATATAAAATTTGTAAAAAACGGCCTCGGGAAACACCCGGGACCTCTGGGACACGCCGGGAAACACCCGAGCGGGCCCCACAGGCCCCCAAAAGCCAACCGCCACGTGGCAGCGGCTCTGCAGGTCCACCAGGGGTCAAATTTGACCCCTCCACGTGTCGCCCATCCGCTGGACGCGCCAGAAGAGCTGACATCAGCCTGGTGACTCACGCTGACGTCATCAAGCTTGGAGGCCAAGTTTCCACGCTCGCCGCCCACGTTTGTGTGGGCACGTCCGGCGTCGGATGAAGGCGCCGATTGCGGAGTTGGATCGGCCACGTCTCGAGGATGCGAAAAACTATATTATTTTGAACCAGGGGCCTCCCGGATAAAGAGATAATTGCGTTTGAATCCCCGGGTTCTCTTATAAATAGAAGCTCGGTTTTCACTTAACGGTAACTCGATTCTCACCCCAAGAACTCGCCCTAAACTCTCTCTACACCCTCTAGAACTCGCCTTCCCTCAAATATCACTCTAATGTTGAGCGTCGGAGGTGAATCAGGGGTACCCCCCCCCCCCCCCCCCCCCCGGTTCTCCCTGATCTCGGGTGTTGTTTTGTTCAGGTTCTGAGAGAGAGAAAAAACATTTGAGCAGAAGCTCTGGAGAAGATTCTGGCACGATTTAAGACCCTCCTTGCCAAGGTTCTAGATCCGTGAGGTGCTCGTTCTATCTGGCGGTCTTGTATCTCCGGCAGATATACTGACTACGCGGATAGCCCGAGGACCCGGATTTGTACCCGTGACGCCGGTTGAGGGTCTGATCCACCAGGGTTCACTGGAAAGTCGATACTGTAACCCCCCCTACACGGTGGTCAGGAATCCGTTTTTGGTGTCCCGAACCTATAATCCGGGCCAGGCCAAGTCCTGGCCCTATTAGCGACAGGTAGTGGAGTTTACCACGGATTTCTGATCATCGAGTCAGCGGAGGATCCGTTTGACTCGAAAGTCCAGGAGCCCAAGCCCGAAAGTCATAAAAGTCAACAAGACGACATTGGGCCCGGCCCAACACGAGCTATTGGGCCGCTGAATGTTTGAAGCATTTTTCTGCATCAACAATTACTAATGAAAATATATTAAAAAAATTGCTCTAAATATCTTATTGTTATAGAATTTAAAAATGATCTTTATATTACATAATTTATTACTTTACTTGTTGTATATATTCTACGTAGGTCTTTAATTTTTCAATAAAATAATTTTAACTTCATTAATCAATTTTAAAATTCGCTAATTAATTTTAACATTCTCTGATTTTTAATTTTAATTTCATAAAAAGTAATCAATTACAACATTTAGTGATTATAAGTATAATTACATAATTTCTTAATGAATTTCTTAATTTACCTTAGTATATTCAAATTACAATGAATACACTATATATAGCATAATATAAATTATATATATTATATATAGTATTCTATGTATGATATATAATAGTATATTTTACAATAACGTAATGTAGTATTCTAATAATATAAATATATATTAATATAATTAGATTTTCGGTATACTATAGTATATAATTTCTAAGTATGTGATTGAATTTTATTTGCATTACTTTACTCGACTTTCAAAATAAGTATTTGAATTTCGAGCAAACACAAAAATAAATATTAATATAATTAAAGGTATTATTGTTTGTTACTATGTTCATTATCTTCTATGTTTGCATTAATTTTAATTTGTATTGAATTTCATTTATACGTTCCACTAAAAGTAAATGATTATTTCGTATCAACCCGTAAAAATCCAACCTCTTTAGGTTTTTGAAAAGCCCACTTAATTTGACCCGTAAAGCCCACTAAATTCGACTAGTAGAAACCCGCCCCGCCACGTGACATTGTGGGTTCGGATTCATGGGCCGGGGTGAGCCTTGATGGCTCTTCCAAAACCCGCCCCGCACAATGCGGGCCCCGTTTAACAAGCGGGCTTAACAGGTTGTGGGCCGGGCCGGCCCACCCCGGCCTACTTGAAACCTCTAGTTAATATGTGTTCAAGTAGAGGTACGCATATGTTCATTATGAACGGTTCATAACACTTTAATAGAAATGATGAATAAAATTAAATTTTTTGACATATATGTGTATTTCGTCACGTAACAAATTTTTTATTAGTCATGAACGAATTGGATGTCTAGATAATTAGTTTGTGGCCTTTGGTACTATTACCGTTAAAAAAAGACTGAGAATATAGCCGGCACACTTATTATAAAATTTGATACTTTTACCACAAATATGCGTAAATTTAAGTAAAGCTTTTAAAATTAGATAATCACGATGGATATTCATCTATAACACGATGTATTTAAGACTTAAAACTTAAAAGAGAACTATAGATAAACATCAACGCCTGTTAGAATTAAAATATGAGAAATTATAGCTAATAGCCACATTATTACATTTAGATTGCATTTTAACAAACATATGATTTTAATTTCCAAAATAGCCAATTTAGATGATGTGGCGTTAAATACCAATTTCTTTATACCCTTATTGCCTCTCACCCTATCATTTATTGATTATTGGCGTTAAATACCAATTAATATTATAAATATCAATTAATTTTGTTTCCTATAATATCTCCACGTATGAATGTGGTTTAAGTTCCATAATTTTAGCTATTATTTTGCAATTTGAATATTTCATGCCCTTATCTCGTTATCTCTCTCTTTGAATATTTAATCATCACTCTCTCTCTCTCTCTCTCATTTTTCTCTATCAGTATATATCGCATTGATCCACATTGCCTATTCTGATAATAGAAGGTGCATTTTTTATGCATGTATTTCTGCCATATTTCATCTACAGTTAATGGTGCATCCATAGCTTGCTGGACGATGGTGGAGTGTTCAGACACAGCTTGTTGACGGTGTAGTGTTCATCCACAACTTGCTACGATGGGTCTGAGGTTCTTCCAGCTTCCGTCGACAATCGATCGGGGCCCCCAAGAAGCCGCAGATGATGATGAGCGTCGCATCGGACGACAGAGAGTCGGCGGAAGCTACACCGCCCGATGGGACGGCGAGTTGCGTGTTGGCGGCGAGGAATCGATTCTTCATTTGCAATTTGACGACATGTTCGATCACTTCTGGAGATCCGCGACCTTCTATTGTGAATTGCAGATCCGCGTCCGGCGAAGTTCAGCAAGCTTACGCCGTCGAACAACCTCTAGGTCGGAAACCTCGCCACCGACGTGACCGATGCCGAGCTCATGAACGTGTTCAGCGGAGCTACGCCTTTGTCTTATTCAAGCGTGTCGAGGACGCCAAGGCTACCAAAGAGGATGAAATTTGTATTGTTTTATATTCAATTTTTCTATATTGATTTTTCAAATTCAGAACTCCAGTGCCTATGAATTTAGTATGTTTTCCCTTATTCGATTCGTGTTAATTCTCGTTTATTTTGTGTTTGTTTTAGTTTATTTGTGTTAATTCTATGTTTATTCGTGTTAATCTTGTGTTTATTCGTGTTAAGTCACATTTATTTTCTATTAATTCGTGTTTATTCGTGTTAGTCAATCCATAAACCCTTCAAAAATTTGCCAACACATTAATCATGGTATTAGTTTTGCTATTCAAAACTTTGTTACCTATATAGTAGAATTATTTGAATCCAATTTTAATATATATATATATATATATTAATCACTAGGGGTGAACAAACGAGTCTTCGGTTCGGTTTTCATACCTATTTATACAGATTACCGCATTTTCGGTTTTTTCAATTTTAGAACCGAAAGCCGCGCTATTTAAGTTTAAAACCAATTTTACCAATTACCGATATATCGGTTTTAAATTCGGTTAAACTTCGGTTTTAACCGCATTTTTACAAAACGCAATAAAATCATCGTATATTTGAAAAATCAAATTAATACTACATAATCTAAATATAAAAAAAAAAAAAAAAACTAATTGATGAAATAATTCAAATGGAGTCATTACTCTTACGGCCTTTATTCATTCTTATTCAAGTGGAAAAAAATAATTGCAATAACAACAAAAACTGTTCAAATAAAATAAGATTGAATGAATCAATGAATAAGAAAATCCATGTCAAAACATTGTTATATAGATCTTAAATGCTAAAAGTCGTACATTTATCTATTTTTAAATGTATAAAAACATACAAATTTATTATCGGGTTAATCGGTAATCGGTAGCGGTTTTACCGTGAAAACCATAACCGCTACCATTTAGCAAAAAGCGGTAGCGGTTTAAACCGCAATTTTTTGTATTTCAAAAAAAGCATAAATTTTCGGTAGTGAAAAAATCGGTAAATTAATGTTATCGGTTTTAGATTCGGTTAAGGGTCTTTTTTGTACACCCCTGTATTGTGTGGAAAATGACGAGTAAATGGTCAAAATATTGGTTAATAAATGACATAATATATGTTTATCCACGTATTCTTTAAGAGTAAAAAATTCAGTTTCCTTTTTTATAGCATAATTTATTTTTAATAATAATATGGATTGATTTAATTGATTTGAATATCCACATAAATCTCGTTGACTAATCATCATATTTTCAAAAAATTTCTCGTGTAATCAATTTAATGGTGTTTATTTGCTAATAATTTTTTTTATTAATTAGTTATAAAGGTTAATTTCGTCATTTTATATCAGTTAATGTGGTTTATTGGCTATGTCACAAAATTAACCAAGCAGTGCCTATTTTAACAATTTGAAAACATTAAGAAAGCTAGTTAGCTTAAGTACCCTTAAAATATTAAGGTGTGTGATTTAAATATGATATAATATCATATCATTGTGAAAAATACAACAAACATCAAACTAAAGGTTCTAAAAAATAAAAATAACGATTACAAATTTAATACTCGATAAATTAATAACTTCGATAAAATAATACTTTTGTAAAGTCCTGACTCTAATTAACATTATTAAATTTTACCTCGATAAATTAATATCCTCGATAATATAGTAAAATTATATGACCCCAACAATATTAATTTATAAAGGTTTTAAATGTGTTTTACTTCATTTTTAGTAGTACAAAGGAGCGTAAAAAATATAATTGTAACCACAAAAAGATTCAGTATTAGAAGGCACAGATTCAATCTGCAATGGATTATAACGAAAACGATTTACAAGCCGTGAGTGAATGCACTTTTTACATTGTTTACATTAAGATGAAACCAATATATATCACTTTATATTCTTCATTTGATTGATTTTGTTTTCTGAATTAATAGATTTCCATAGAAAATCACGCACTAACCGAAACATTGAATATTTCATTGATATTTTTTTTTCTCTCATTAGTCTATCTCCAATTGTGATTTGATGTGAGTGAATTAAATAGCCTTTTTCCTTGCAGCCATGCGCGAAAATAAGTCAAAAAAAGGTGCAAAGCCATCTCCATTTAATGGTTGAAAATGAATTAAACCCACTATTTATTATGAACGTTTTCACATCATTTGTTTTAGATGCCACTTTTTTAGTTTTCAAACTACTTTGATGGCTGTCTAATTTTGCTTTAATGCACACTAAACTTTAATTGAAATGCACCGAGAAACTGCATTGCGGGGAATCATTGCTTATTTCTATTTGATTTGGTAAATCAGCAATATATAAAAATAAAAAAATAAAAGGGCGTTAGAGGGATATAGCCAATATTGAAAGGTTAATTAGTGAAATAGGCAATGTTTTAATTAAAATTGTCAAATAGCCAATAAACCACTTTTTATAAATCACAAATACCTTTTTACCGTCATAATTAATAATATTCGTTTTTTTTAATATATTTTATGCCCTAATTCTCTTCGACCTAATATTTCTCACGACCCCTTCTCCTTCGCCGACCTCCGTCCGGTCTCCGACCTCCGTGCTGTCTCCGTCGCCGACCTCCGTGCCGTCTCTGTCGCCGAACTCTGTGCGCTGCCATCATCGCACGGTAATGCTTTCAAAGCTTCGTCTTCTTCTCTCTCAATCCAGTTCGATTTGGATGTAATTTTTTTCAGAGTTTCGATTTGGAGGTATCCTAATTCTTCCCTCCTTCCTTTAGTTTGATTTGATTCGAATAAAATGTTGAAATCATTTATGTGTGCTGTGTTGGTTTCAAATTTCATCTCGGTTTAAGTCTTGGTTTTGGTGTTCCTCGCCTATTTCGCTTGATTGATCCTCACGGTAATGCTTCTAGCTTTTGGTGTTCTTCGGAAAGAATCTGAGTCGTGAGAATCTGGTTTTGGTCAAATTCTATTAGCATATAAATGTTTGAACTGGGACTTTCTAGTAATGTGATTCTAAGTTAAGCATGTATTAATGTGGCATGGTTCTTAATAAAAATGAGTTCAGGTTTGGTTTGAAAAGTCCCGGTAGCCAGTCTCGATTTTAGCCCGAGCTAGTTCATATACTAGTGTAGTCTGTCTGTGTGGTCTATTACCAGCTTTCTATTACCAGATTAGTTAATAATGGGGTGTATCAACGTGGTTAATATATGGATTAGTTAACCACATTTTGTGATGTATTAACGTGGTTAATACATGGATTAGTTAACCACATTTTGTGATGTATTAACGTGGTTAATACATGGATTAGTTGTATTAATGTGAGTTGTATCAATGTGGTTAATTCGTGAGTGTGTTCGATATTGTATTAGTTCACTTTAATGTAAGATTGTTTCAAAATCCCAGTCTCATGTATTAATCGATTTCCTGATTAATTGAATTTGGGATTGTATTAATGAGGTTAATTTGGTTTTGGTTTCATGTATCAATCGATTTTATGATTAATCCGACACATGTATTAACGTATTAATGTGGTTAATATACTTGTATTAATGTGGTTAATTTCTTGTTTATGTTAGATAAATTGTGGTATTAATATTTGAATTTAGTATGTACTAATGTGGTTAATTAATGTTCATGGTAGATATAATGAGGAGAACGAGATCAGTTGCAAATAAAGAAAGAGATGCGGAACTGGCAGTGAAAACCGTAGCTGTGCCGGCAGTGGGAAAGGTATCGATGGCAGAGGAAACGTCAATCAATCCGGCAGCAGAAACGGTATCAAAAGCGCCAATGAGAACTGATAATGCTATAGCTGTGGTGGGTTACAGATAATAATTCCGTTAATTTTCTTTACTATGTATGCATAACATTCACTAACATTAAGTATGTTATTATTTTTTGCAGGTTGTTAACTATGTTGTTGATAAGCCGTTTTGGAATCCGTTACAAAGGATCCAATGCCATTCAAGATTAAAGGTGATGGAAGATGTACGGAGACACTTAAAAACAGAAAACCAACGAAGTATCTTCCTTAGCGGACCGTTCAGTCATTTTTTGAATATTAACGGACACACGTTTCCGAAAAATCTTATTCACCAATTGGTGTTGCGTCAAGTCACCGGAGGTGATGAACATGCCCTATCTTTCCAAATAGGACAACATCTATCGGAGTTTACGATAAAGGAGTTTGAAAGAATCTCGGGTAAGTTATATTAACGTGATGTATTAACGTGGTTAATACATGGATTAGTTAACCACATTTTGTGATGTATTAACGTGGTTAATAGATGGATTAGTTAACCACATTTTGTGATGTATTAACGTGGTTAATACATGGATTAGTTGTATTAATGTGAGTTGTATTAATTTGGTTAATTCGCGAGTGTGTTCGATATTGTATTAGTTCACTTTAATGTAAGATTGTTTCAAAATCCCAGTCTCATGTATTAATCGATTTCCTGATTAATTGAATTTGGGATTGTATTAATGGGATTGATATTCCTTGATTCTTTTCTGCAATCTATGTAGGACTAAATTGCGGAGATATTCCAAGTCCCGATGATAGAATTGAAATAGTAGACTCGATTAAGCAGAAATATTTCGCAAAGGATCGGAAAACAAGCAGTCTTATTAAACTGGTTAGTGGGAAAAAAGAAATTGAAGGAAGCGACGAAGAAAAGGTTGCTTTGCTGAATCTAGCCATCTTGGAGACGATGGTACTCCCTAAGCAATCTCACGTCAACATCAACGAAGAGCACATAATATTGGCCAACAATATGGAAGAATTTAAAGCATATCCATGGGGGAGATTAGGCTTCAATGCATTATGGGAAAGCTTTAAAAAATCTAAGGATTTTGTCAATTTAAATATTACCGGCTATGATGTCTCGGGCTTCGTACTACCATTGATTGCTTGGGCTTACGAGGTAGTCCCGAAACTTGCAAAGGTTGGTTTCACCACGAGGAATGGTCCTTATGTTCAACCTCCAATGATAAAGTGGATTTATAAACGAGTCCGGAATTTGATGACTTGACCAAACAGATATTCGAATGCGAAGACGTAAGTATAATATCTAGTATCAGTAAACTGTTATATATATGATTACTATTATTAACACAAATAATATTCGTTAATAACCTGTATATATGATTTCATTTTGCATTGTTAATGTTTGTTTACGTTCTAATTGATAGTTCGAAGCAATTGGTAACAATGATATGGAGGCCTTAGACCACGGATTTCACGAAGAAGAAAATGATCAAAGATTCCAGGCGGGCACCTCAACGACATCTCAGGCGGGATCTCGACCAATTACATCGAAGGATATGGAACAGTTGACTGAGGTATTCTTGATGAAGTTTAAAGATCAAGAAAATTCTATAAAGGAATTGAGAGAAAAATTGGCGGTACTAGAAAAATCAAGGTGTCAAGCTTGTGCAAATGCTGACTACACAAATTGTGCGGCTGTTTGTTCTCGAAATAATCAGGTATAGATTTGGTGTTTTATATTTGGGGATATAAATCATGTTAATCATTATATTAACTGTGTTAATATGTATGATCTTACATTAGGTTGAAAACACACTTTTATCCTTACGAAGCAGTGAGAGGATCAATGATTACCTAAGTCCACCGGTAAAAGTTCTTACAGTTTATTCATGCTTATTAACTTTGTTGTTATTTCCTAAGTCCACCGGTAACACATGTAGAATTTGATTTTGTTTGTAGGCCACAAAATATGACATAAACAGTGAGATTTCATATATTCTTACAAACGCCAACTTGATAATTGAAAAAGATGTTGATTCACAGACAGATCCTACTCAACCCAGAAATGAGCCGAGAAATGTGCTTATGGTCGAGCAGGTAGTGCGACCAAGCGAAGTGGTGACAAAGAATAATCCGAATCTCATGGTTTATACACGGAAGCTGCAGGATAAAGCACCGTTGCAAGATGAAGGAGTCCCTATTCGAAACAAGCGGAAGATAAAACCAGGACCTTTAATGAGGCCACCTTACACGCAGGAGAAGAAAGGCAAAAAGGATGATGACAACATCGAAGACGTGATATCAAGCCATCCTTCGTTCGACCTCGGAATTTGATTAGTGTTATGCCATTTGACTATAGGCTAGACAAGTAACTATAGGCTAGACAAGTCCTCTTATTGTGACCCGCCTTTCCACAATATTGTTTATGTCTTTTGTTATTGTTGATAATATGGATGCTTTATTAACGTGAAATATAAATTGGTTCATCGATCACAATTAACTTGTATTTCATTTTTTTAAAATTCTCATATTAACGTGTATCTCCATCGTTTATACAATGTTGATTTGGAAATAATATAAGTAGCCTGTGAAAATGTTGAGTAAACTGGATTTGGAAAAGAATTAACTTGTATTAATGAAGTTAATACAATATTGTATGAGAAATTAACAGGAATTAACCTCGTTAATAAGAATAATTTTACACAAAAAAAACATAAACAAAACGCTCCACAATGTAACTAGAAATATGATGCCTAGCTTGTGAAAATGATGAGTAATTGGATTTGGAAAAAAATTAATTTGTATTAATGAAGTTAATACAATATTGTATGATGAATTAACAGGAATTAACCGCGTTAATAAGAAGAATTTTACACACAAAAACATAACCAAAACGCTCCACAAAGTAACTATAGGCTAGACAAGTCCTCTTATTGTGACCCGCCTTTCCACAATATCGTTTATGTCTTTTGTTATTGTTGATAATATTGATGTTTTATTAACGTGAAATATAAATTGGCTCATCGATCTCAATTAACTTGTATTTCATTTTTTTTGTTGAAAATTCTCATATTAACGTGTATCTCCATAGGCTATACAATTTAGATTTGGAAATAATATGCCTAGCTTGTGAATATTAGCATATAAATTGGATTTGGAAAAAAATTAATTTGTATTAATGATGTTAATACAATATTGTATGATGAATTAACAGGAATTAACCGCGTTAATAAGAAGAATTTTACACACAAAAACATAACCAAAACGCTCCACAAAGTAACTAGAAATATGAGAAACAAGAAATATTAGGAAGTAACCAAATTAATTTGTTTATTCACAGCTAAACAAATGGCACAAGTGACAAATGACTTAAAAATATGAGAAACAATGAATATCAGGAATTAACCACGTTAATAAGAAAAAATTTACACACAAAACATAACCAAAACGGCCCACAAAGTAACTAGGCTAGACAAGTCCTCTTATTGTGACCCGCATGTCCACAATTCCCACAGCGATTGCGGTATGGATGAGGCATCTCATCTTTTGAACGAAATCTCTTCATCTTTGGTCTTCCTGCTTGGCGTTTTTGAACCGGAGGATTGATTACTGAAGCGTCACTTGGAAAATCCCAATCACCGTCGTGTGCAACCGGAATAACATCCAGTGAATACGTAGCTACAAACGCTTCTCTAGTGAAATAATGAGGGATGAAATCAATCGGCTTTAAATTCAGCCTATACAAAGCCGCGGCGGCATGCGCACAAGGGAAATCTTCAAGCTGCCAAACGCAACAAGAACATGACTTCGTTGCAATATCAACAATGTTGTGACACTTGCCATCGATAACCTCAAATGCATGGTTGTTGATAGGTGCAACCTGATATAACGAAAACAAAAAGATCCAAATTTTTTTGGATATTAACACACTTATGATATAAAAGATTAGGAAATAAAGAATGAACTTACGTTCATTCTGCGTGCATTCTTCTCATTTTCCTCTAGTATTTTTGCAGCGTGGGCAGTGAGTCCGTTCAGCATCTTGTGGATCAGAGCACGTTGTTTGTTGAACCATTTTTGTAGTAAAGAACGCCAACTTAAAACAAGCGCGGCTACTGGCCATTCTCGAGCTTCTAAGATAACTGAGTTTAGGGATTCGCTGATGTTAGTGGTCATCAAGCCACAGCGTTTACCTGGAATAGATTAACAATTATATGTATTAATATGAACAACATAATTAATAGTTGTTAATAACATGTTTTATTAATGAAAATTAACTTGATTAATAAGATGAAATTAGAAGGTAAATAAACCTAAACAAACTAAATTAATCGTTTATAATGATTCTTAATAAACATGATTTACAAAGTTACCTGGGAAGTGAGATCGTGACCAGAACTCCGGTCCAGCTTCAATTAAGTATTTCTTTATGGATGGCTTCTTAGAAGAAAGTACATCCAACCAATAATTGAAGTCTTTATGCGTATACGCCTTGGCACACTTGTAAAACAATGGCTGAATAGATGATTTCCCGTGATTGCACTTGACATTCTTCCACAAATGCTGCATGCACACCGCGTACTTCGCTTCCGGGAACACACGCTTAACTGCTTTCGGGATTGACGGAGCCCTGTCAGAAATAATTACCAAGTCTTCTCTAGCCCCGTACAATTTTCTAATATTTTTCATAAACCAACGCCATGATTTATATTTTTCTGTACTAACAATCCCAAAAGCTAACGGAAATATGTGGTTATCCCCATCGTGCGCGGCTGCCAATAGCAATGTACCCTTGCACTTCCCTTTCAAATGTGTACCATCCATCGAAATAACCGGGCGACAAAATTGCCAACCATGTATAGAAGCACCGATAGCCAAAAAGAAGTACTTAAAGTTCCCTGTAGCATCAAGTTTCGTTTCTGTATAACTCCCTGAAAAGATGAAGAATAAACTGTGTTAATAAACCTATAGTTATTAAAATTAAGTTGATGATTAAGCTGAAATTATAAAGCATAATGTTGTAAATAAACTCAAACCTATAAAATTAACCTAAATCACAAATACAAATTTAAATTAATTAACAATTACATAAAAAGAAACTGACTGTTGATACTTTGCATTTCTATTAACACAGATTAACAGTGTTAATCTAAAAAATTACCTGGATTTTTTGCGCAAATCATTTCGCCAATCATCGGTAGATGAGAATACGACTCTTCGAAACTACCACGGATCTCTGTCAACGCTTCGCTACGTCCTTTCCAAACTAGGAAATAGCTTATATCGACTCTATATCGCTTAAGCATTATATCCGCGACACCCATCGGTGTTAAACTCTTTCCCAACGGGCCCGAGAGGTATTGCTTTACTATCTTGCTGATTAGAGAGGACGACAAGTGCCGATTTCTCTCTAGAGTATTGCGTCCAACACAATTGTGTTCGTTAATATAGGATGTAACAACCCAAATCTTAGAAGCCGAACAGACGCGTGCGTTAAATTCCCATGGACAATGCGCATTCATACAAAAAAATCTCATAGCGTGATTGGCTAGAACGCCGGTTTATGAATTGAAATGAACGGTTTATTGCTATAAAACTCAGGGCGTCCGTCATACAATCTTTATGAGTGAATTTATCGTTCACCCTAACGTCAAAATCTTCACGCAAATTAGTGAAATCCAAATCATCGTACAGAATAGACCCGTCGTCGTTTTCTGTATCATCTGAAACTGGTAAAGTAGATGACGATCCAGCCCCGTGACAATATTGTTTCTCAAACGTTTTAACTACATCCATATTAAAACATGTATTAATACATATTAACACAAATAGTATATAAAATTAAATGCGTTAATATATGGTCATATAATATTTGTTATCACATAATTATCCATAGATTAAAACATATAAATAAAGGTAATATAAATGTTCTGTAAAACGAGAAAAAACATGTATGTATTAATTTTGTTAATACAAGTGAATTTGATTTTTAATCACATATTTATCTACATACTAATACATATTAAGACAGATAATATAGTTTTAATAAAAACACGAAAATATGAACTGAAAAACATAAAATTAAAAGAAAAACCTGATTCAAGTAATGAAAATCCATTGATCGGAGCTTTTTGTAGAGATCTTGTTACATCAATACCCGTTCTTAATTCAATCGTCAGTGCTTGATTTGGGAAAGTCATCTTTGTTAATACATATTAATAAGTTTATTCTTTATTAGAAACAACAATCCCGAAACTCATTCAAACATAACACGATCTGATGGGATATTATAAGGAATTAACCACATTAATACAGCTCTGTATATAATCTAATATCTAACAAAAACGTGATTTAATACAACCTATATGAATTAATAATAACCCGAATTAACTAAATTAATACACCCATTATTAACTAATCCATCGATTAACCACGTTAATATATCACAAAATGTATTAACGTGATTTAATACAACCTATATGAATTAATAATAACCCGAATTAACTAAATTAATACACCCATTATTAACTAATCCATCGATTAACCACGTTAATATATCACAAAATGTATTAACGTGGTTAATAAAACCTATATGAATTGATAATAACCCGAATTAACTAAATTAATACACCCATTATTAACTAATCCATCGATTAACCACGTTAATACATCACAAAATCTAACATAAACAAGAAATTAACTACATTAATACAAGTATATTAACCACATTAATACGTTAATACATGTGTCAGATTAATCATAAAATCGATTGATACATGAAACCAAAACCAAATTAACCTCATTAATACAATCCCAAATTCAATTAATCAGGAAATCGATTAATACATGAGACTGGGATTTTGAAACAATCTTACATTAAAGTGAACTAATACAATATTGAACACACTCGCGAATTAACCACATTAATACAACTCACATTAATACAACTAATCCATGTATTAACCACGTTAATACATCACAAAATGTGGTTAACTAATCCATCTAGTAACCACGTTAATACACCTTATTATTAACTAATCTGGTAATTGACCACACAGACAGACTACACTAGTATATGAACTAGCTCGGGCTAAAATCGAGACCGGCTACCGGGACTTTTCAAACCAAACCTGGTCCCATATTTATTAAGAACCTGGTCCTAGTATATTAATACAGTGGCTTAACTTATATGCTAATATTACTAGAAAGTCCCAGTTCAAACATTTATAAGCTAATATTCACGGGATCGAAACAAGCATATGAACGAGATTATCGGAACAAGAACCAAGACATTGGCTTAACTTAGTATCACATTACTAAAACGTTAAAATTTAATCCCAAAACAACAATCAAACATAGGGAAAAAATGAAATTATCGCTAACCTGATTCAAACATAGATGTATCGGTCGAATGATCCGCTCCGTTTGATATCTCTTCAGTGCTCATCGAGTGGGAGTTGCGCTGACTGAGAACGATGAACACAATTCATACACTGATTCTAATCCTTCATTGATATAATTATAGCCACAACCACAGCCTCGAGCAATTCCGGTATGTTGAGAATAATTTTTCAGTCTCGTTCTTCTTTGAATTACTTTCGATTTCTATCTAGTCTAATCTATCTATCTACACTAACACTCTCCAAAGCTCGAAAAGACTCGCAGAGAGTTCACAAATGAAAATCCATACTCGAATGCGAGTGCAAATACATATATAGTTGTATACACACAGAGTTACATATATATAAACGAAACAGAAACGAAACGAGGGAGATAAGCACTGCATATACCTCCCAGCTTCGCAGAATCCGATTCTCCTGCGTCCGATCACAGCCACACGAACGCGAAATCACATGTATCTGTCTACGCTCCCAATCTGCAGACACGACGAGAGAGAGCTCAGAAATGAGAAGACAAATGCGAATGCGAGTGTGTGTATATATAGATATATGTGTTGTATACGCAGAGAGAGAGCTCACAAAGAAGGAAGCTAGTTTCGTGCGATTCTTTGAGAGAATCGCGGGCGAACGGAGATGAGAGAATCGCCGGCGAACGGAGCAGAGAGAATCGCCGGCGAACAGAGATGAGAGAATCGCCGGCGAACGGAGATGAGAGAAGCGCCGGCGAACGGAGCAGAGAGAAGCGCCGGCGAACGGAGCAGAGAGAATCGCCGGCGAACGGAGATGAGAGAATCGCCGGCGAACGGAGCAGAGAGAATCGCCGGCGAAGGAGCTGAAAATTTGGTGTTCTTCGGGAAATTCTCTCGATGATAAACAACTGTTTTTATTTTCAGTTTTTTTATTAATTAATAATTAAAAACGAATTTGAATTTGAATAATATTAAAAATCTGAAAATATATTTCAAAAGGATATTTTAGGTATAAAATATGAAAATAAAAAGCCACCTCACTTAATTTGATGTTTTGCAAAGATATGCCAAAGTTTGGCTATTTAGCTAAACAAACTTATGAAATAGGCTATCTCATGCCATTTCTCAAAATAAAAATATGAGAACTCTCGATGATCAATAAATGTTACAACGAAGTGAGAGGATGAAAATAATTCACGGGGTAGGCTTAATCGAGGACAAATGTTATTGGAAAGCCTCTAAATTTGTAGGTAGCTCTTCATTTTATAAAATGATTATATTACATCTTTGATCGTGTATTTTTGTCCTTACGTAGTTCTACGTAATTTTATTTTATTTTTATAAAAATTTTAAATTTGAAATATAGCACCATACTTTTTATGAGGTGCTGTAACTTATGTTTAATTTATGAAAATTTTAATTCAGTAACCGCAGCACATAACTTATTAAAATGTTTGTCCATGTTCATTTTTTTTTTTAAGGAGTTTTGGTAATTTACATGAATATGAGCATGAACATGAAAATGAAAATGAAGCAAGATGTTTTTTGCTTCTATAGCATTCAATTTTATATTTTATGTCTATTCATCTCTTGGGAATCCTTCGTAACTTGACAAAAGAACTATACTTGAACAAGAAAATAGAGTAAGATTATAAAGACAAAAGTACAAAATCAGAACCGTAATATAATCATTTTATAAAATAATCATCGATTTTATAAAAAAAATTCTTCCTTGTACAGCATTCAATTTTGTATTTCTCTCTACTTCTTTGATAAATTGGTAGAAACACAAAATCCAGATCAAAAGTACAAAATCAAGTGTGTCATATAATCATTTCACAAAATAAGAAACCACGCAAAAACAAAAACTATGGCTTCTACAACATTTAATAAAAATTGAACTGCGAAGCTGGGAAACGGGCATGGCCTAGAAAACGGATCCAGCTGGTAAATCATAACATTATACATTATTTTAATTCGTAGACACTATGCACACACATTAGTTCTCTTTAACAACGATTCAATGAGTTCATAAACATCAAACAGTGACATGAATTTTAATGGCTACTAAAGATATGCAGACTCCAAAGCCTTCGCCTTCTCTCTCGTAATGGCGGCTTTCTCTTTCTTTCCCATCGTGTTATAAGCCCTCTCCTGAACAACGGAAAACGAAACCGAAAATATTCTCAGCACGCGATAACATAATCGGTGAAAAACGGAAGAACTAAACAGAAAGTAAATGTGCTAATAAGTGGAAATGTTACCAAAAGGCGCGACATAAAAGGGACACCCTCTCTCTTTCCTATACTCTTTTCGAGATATTCGACAGCTGCAGTTAACAAAAATTAGTAAGAAGATAAGTAAAGAAGGGCTTCAATCTATACGAGCGGGTTTCGCGTACGCACCTTTATCAGCTTGGCCAGTACTTATTAACAAGGAGTACCAGACTTCGTTGAAAACATCGATTTGTTCATCTGATGCCCCGATAATCTTGCAAATGAGCGTGAAATAATTTAGTTAATTGTCATATACTTGAAACTTCTGCACGGGTATGGCGTAGAAAAAAGAGAAGCCGATGCAGATGTACCTTGTAGTGAACGGCATCAAAATTAGAGCCGAGCAATTTCAGAGCTTGTTCATCGTTCCCCTTTCCGTACTCATACATGGCTTCTGCTAGCTGATGAAAATAATAACACGCCTCAGTGCCCGTAATGGACCAGCGAAGTTTTGATGTACGGAGACTTGAGTAATAAAAACGTCTTTTATTACAATAACTATTACAATATAAGATAACCAACTCAGTTCCATTTATCTCTAGACATATTATTTATTAAATATTCAGCTATTTTAAGAAAAAATAATCATGCTTAATGATCGTGACGGTCTAGTACCAGAACTCTTTTCAATAGAGTAAGAAATTAAAAAAGGGAGTAAAAAAAGGCTCGGCATAAGCAGAAAAATTACCGATAGTCCTCTCTGCATTTCCTTTTGCTTCTTGCTGCTCATCTTCGAAAATCTACACGACAATAAGCAGAGAGATAAGATAATCTCATATTACAAAATGTGCTATCACATAATGATCATGAAGCTATAAATTAGGATCGTTCTGACCGTGATTTCAAGCCCTCGAGTAAATCTTCGGCTTTAGATAGGTCATTAGCATTTGCCAGTGCCCATAGGATCAGCACATCGAAATGCCACTCAAGAAACCAGTTCCCCTGAAAAATAAGCGATTCTAAGAAAACTAGTCCATGTGCAAGATTTCACGAACACAACCAGAATTACTCACTTGGTCTTTTATGCTACTGGTTACGATATTCAGACGATCCTTAAAGGCATCAACGAGTTCGCCACGAACATGTAGCCTCAAGAACAGACCCAGGCAATTCAAGTAAACCTAAAAGCATGAAAATAAACGCAAATAACTCACCTGTTAATAGAAATAAGAAATGAAAAAAAAAACTTAGCCGATTTGAATATACCTCTGGACCTGCGGCGTCGGGTTTCTCAAGCTCCTTCCAAATATGCTGATCATAAACCTCGAGGACTCTTTGCATCGGGAAATGACCTTCCAAGTAACAAAGCGCAACATGCCACCAATTGTGTGTAATCCTGATTAATATAGCGATTTAGGTTGATTTTATATACTAAATAAAAATAAATACTGTAATGAAATTGATTTGGTATGGTTACATAAATGAAGACAAAGAAGCCCATGAAGATGAGCAAGCTTCCATAAATTCTATCGCCTCTTTAAAACGGCAACTGTACTGAAGAACATGACACATCTGCACATAAAATTAAAATATAAGAAAAAAGACCTAATATTTATTGAGGCCATTTGTTGGTGGAATTATACCCCCCCTGAACTTTAGATTTTAGCAGCAATGCCTCCTATACTTTTAGAACATAGCACATTGCCCCCTACAAATTAACAAGTGACTGAAAAGTTGAGGGTATTTTCATCAATTTTATTAATTTACTCCAATTTTGTCGGACTTGCATCTTAACAATTACTGATAACTACTCATTGATTGCTACATAATAGTCCTAATAACCTAGTATATTGATATCTCTCGATAAGTAATTGCCAACAACACCTTCGAGTAAACAACAGAACATATGAGTATAAATGTTGCCCAAGATTACAGAGTGGAAAACATTATTCAAGATTTTACGACTCACGTTATGTTGTGCCCAAACGTCTTGCTCGGTGATCTCTAGAGCCTTTTTTGCAGCTTTCTCAGCATCTGCAATTCGGCCGAGCTCCAATAAAGCAAAAGCAAGCATACCGTGCACATAGCTTTCTTCTTGATTTTCTGGAAGAACCTGTATGAAGATCGTTAAAAGGCCAATCATAAACAGACGCTATAAGCAACTATGTGTTTCTAGTAAGCTAAACAAAGATTATATATAAAGAAAAGAAAAGAAGAGAACAAAATAAAATTAAGGTCGTGAACAAGTACGATACAGAAACCTGCTCAACGAGCTGCAGAGACAAATCCGGCCGACCCATGTAGAAGGACAACACTTGGCCTCTTTTCAGAGAAGCCAAATCTTTTGGAAATTCTTGCAAAAGCTGAAAAGAAAAATCCAAAATTTCGAAATCAAAACCTGCGTTTTTCAAGTACTAATGAAATTCTTCAACCTAAGAAATCTATGTATACTTCTTGGTGTCCACAATTTTGGTGACGACAAGGCTATACATGATTAATTAACATATATCTGTAATTATGTATATTTTAAACAATCTCGGTTAGTTCAACGAGAGACATCTTTCGGCATGGATACACAAATTAAGCAGCAACTTCTTAAAGCTTTTCATACAAATTGGAAAACAAAAACAGCTCACAGAATCTACAAACATGACTAAATAAATTTCTTGACCAACAGTAGCTTATATTATTATCGAAGATCTTTATACATGAATTTATAATCAAGAACACAATATGATAACGGCCAGACATCTGGAATCCAAACAATTGAGAATGAACTCAGTTTACGAGTTGACTTTCAAAACACTCTGAATATTCTCTTTGAGGATACGAGAATACAGATAAGAATGTTATAAAATGAGACCATAACTCCATATATAACATACATTTAGGTAACTAGAATTACCTACTGGTGTAGACACAATAAATATCATGATAATTATACCCTTAATAATGACAATCGAATAACTAAATTTTGACTTAATATTTATAACGCAATTTTGCTTTTATACACTCTTTATTTTCAACTTTCATAAAAATATACCCTCTATTTATAATAATAATAATAAAAAAAAAAACATACCCTTAAATTTTACGTTTTTATACTCTACCGCCATTTTAATATTTCGAAAACTCAAAATTGTCCCTTATTCATAACTATAGAATTTTGTTTTTATTTACCCTCTAGATTCATTTTTGACAAAAAATATACAATATGTTCTCCAAAAAATTCAATCATAGAGGGTAGTATTTTTACCGAAATTGGACATAATTACATGACAGGTATTATATTAATTGCACGTACACTTGTATTAATTGCATATATGGCCCCCAATTAAATGATTAAAGCTAAAATGAACCCAACAAGTAAAACTCAGAGCTGACCTTGAGATGGAGGTCGAAAGCTACATCATCGTCTCTGTTCGCACACATCAAGCTGCTCACCACCTCGAAGATCGCTTTCTCGTACGCGGTGGCTTCTTCCTGCCACTCAAATCCTCACGAATTCAAACGCCAAACAAGAAATCGAACCTCGAAATCGGACTGAGTTCGAGCTCACGAGTCGGGATTTGGCGGCTTGGAGATGGCGAGGAGCTCGCGAAGGCTGGGAGGAGCTAAGGAAATGGGCGGCCAAAACGTTGGCCAACACGCAGTCTTCGTCGTACTGCGTCGCCTCCAAGATCACAGACCTCTCTCTCCCGTAAATCATGCCCTTCGCGGACACAGAAAAATCCAATTCCAACTATGATTCTCCGTGAATTTCGAGAAAAAAAAAAAGAGAGAAGAGGAAGAAGAAGAGACCTGGTGATAGTAGGCGTTAATGGCGGAAACGCAAGCGTCTGAGGAAGTCCTGATTTCGTAACCCCATTGGTCTCTCTTCAATCCTTGTCCTTCCATCTCTCTCTCTCTCTCTCTCTCTCTCTCTGTGAAGCTCGAGTGGAAGAGAAGAAGAGAACCGATCATGCGTTGTGTTTGTATTATTATGTTTGTTTCTTTTTCGTTTGCACCGCCTAGTACAGTAGACAATTGCAATGTCCATAATGCCCCGCGTTTTCGGGTGATTTGCATTTTTACCCTCCGATTATACAAGACAAGTATTCAATCCCCATAATCTCATATTTTAAAAACGACATTAGATATTGATGATTCCAATGAGAAATAGATTTATAGAAAAATAGGTGATAATTGTACTTTTGTGGAAACTAAAGGGACCAAACCAGAATAGTTTAGGTAATTGTGGACTAACTTATAACATTTTTAGAAACTTGAGGACGTGAATGAGACTTTACATTGCACAAGTGTGCTTAAGTGGTTAGATACTATTATTCTATTGTTATGGAGTACCAATTCAATGTTTATGCTTTGATTCTTATGGAATTGATGATGAAAATTGGCAGCGACCCTTGTTTTACTTCTTCAAACAAACTCTTGTGATAACAACAAAGAAAATTTAAGTTATTAATTGCATATTTTAATATTTATAACTTCGGACCTATCATTGATTAGATCTCATCTAGCATACTCATTTGGCCATTTATTTGTACCATGAGTACCTAATTTTGTAGTAAGTGGAGGGCGTCGGGATAATAGTGTTGAAAGACGCAAAACAATTTTGAGATTCAGTCATGTTAAGGTCTATTAACTGAGAGACATATTTACTTACGAGCGACTCTAGGTCAGCGGTTGTTAGCCCGACATGAACAAAATTGGACCTAGACACTATTTTATGATCTTTGGATATTAGTGCCAACAAGAGAATAAGAATATACCAACACACTTAGTATAAAATCAAATACTTATGCTTCGAATTACACTTAAATTTAGCACATTCGTTTTCTTATTACAAATTACTACGCTAGAATTAAAATTATACCATGTCAAGTTAACACCAACACTCTAAATTTATAACTTTAATAATATTGTTTTTGTAATCAAGCTTGCTTGGCCTAGTGGTAACACCACTACTCACCGCTCTAGAGGTTACGGGTTCAAAACCCATGGGAAGTAAAATATTTGGCCTCTTTACATATGTAAACTTGGCCAATAGTGCCACCTGTTCGCCGATAGCGCCAATTTATTAAGGTAATACGTATATTTTCTTAAGACGACAAAAAACACAAGAATTACTTGTCGTTTCGAAATAGTACAAAGATTTAAACGACAAGTAAGCTAAGAGTTTCATCACAAACACATTGTCCTTCTCTCCAATTTCAACGCTCTCACGCCACTTCCGGCGATTCGCCACGCCGGAAAACCTCCCTTTCCGAGGATACCCCGGCGAGCTATCAGCCGTATCCGATATTCTCCAGCGACTCACTGCTCTCGGAAAATGCTTCTCTGTACTTCGCCGAGTTGGGAATGGACGAGTCTCACCCTAGACGAGGAAGACGAAGCGGAAACTTGAGTAAGTGAATAACGACACTGTTATGGTTTCAGTTCAACCATTTCGAATTCAATCAATACTTTCTCTTCCGGATTCCAAAGTTGTGTAGCTCTGAACATGTAATGGGAATTAGCTGGTTTTGAGTTCAATATATAGCTGATTTTTTTTTATTTTTTTTTTTGTGTTTACTTTCAGAATGATGGGGTTTTTTTTAGCAAGTGAAGGAAAGATGAGAAGTTTAACGTCTTAGCTTCGTGCATTATGTTAGCATTTGGCTGTTTGAGGGCAATCGCTCGTCGTCCCTGCTCGAATTCGGCTTTAAAACCATCGCCATTGTTTTTCTCGAGAAGAAACTTTAGCCGGGCACTGTTCGAAAGCTCGAATACTAGGCCTTTTCCGGACTATTCGCCTAAGAAACCCGCCATTAAAGACGCCGAGCTTGTTCATCGTGTGACGACAACAATAAAGTTACGCCGTTCGGAGCCGCTGCGCAGCGTTCTGAAGCCTTATGAGGCTAAGTTCAGGTCTGACCATCTTATTTGGACTCTCGTGAATATTAAAAACGACGATAAACTGGTTATGGATCTGTTTGATTGGGCGTGCTTGCGTCGAGAACCGGCAATGGAGGCTCGCTGCATCGCTATTCAGATCGCAACTGCTTCGAAGGATCTCGAAAGGGCACACGAGCTTGTTCTTGATTTTTGGAAGAAGCCGAACTTAGATGTCAGTCATTGGTTTGCTCGTTTTTCCGAGGGGTTGATTTACACGTACAAGGATTGGGGCTCAGATCCTCGGGTGTTCGACATTTTCTTCCAAGTTCTTGTCGAAGCTGGACTGTTCGACGAGGCGGTTATAATATTCAACAAACTGTTGAATTATGGATTACTTCTCTCCGTCCACTCGTGTAATTTTCTTCTCACTCGGCTCTCGAGCAATGGTATCGGGATCAAGAGGGCGATAAGGCTTTTCAACCAGTACACCGAAGCCGGTATTTGCTGGAACACTATGTCGTATAATATCATTATTAATTCGCTTTGTCAACTTGAAAAAATAAAAGAAGCGCATCATCTACTCTTGGTGATGGAATTCCGAGGCTGTTTGCCCGATGTAATAAGTTATAGTACTATAGTCGACAAGTACTGCTATTCCCGGGACCTAAATAAGGTGTTAAAGCTTATGGAAGAAATGAAAATGAGAAGATTGAAGCCGAATGAATATACGTATAACAGCATAGTACTTCTTTTGAGCAGGACCGGAAAGCATGCTGAAGCCGAAAAGGTCTTTAGAGTGATGAGAAGCCAAGGAGTATTCCCTGATAAAGTGGTCTACACTACCCTTATATACGGTTTCTGTAAATCGGGAAATGTTTCTGCTGCACATAGGCTGTTTTGTGAAATGCGGCTCAGGAAAGTCGATCCCGATTTTGTAATGTACACCGCTATCATTAACGGGTTTTGTCAAGCTAAGAAGATGGAAGAAGCTGAGAAACTTTTCGCTGATATGATTAGTATAGGGCTGAAGCCTGACGAATTCACGTACACGACACTTATTGATGGGTACTGCAAGGTCGGTGAGGTGAAAAAGGCGTTTGGTCTTCATAACGAAATGGTCCAAATGGGGATTTTACCAAATGTCGTCACTTATACTGCGCTGGCTGACGGGCTTTGCAAACAAGGAGAGGTAGAAAACGCAAACGAACTTCTTCATGAAATGTCCAAAACGGGCCTTCAGTTGAACATCTTCTCGTACAATTCAATGGTCAACGGCCTTTGTAAAACTGGGAAATTAGCTGAAGCAGAGAATTTGATGGAGGAAATGAAATTAGCCGGGCCATATCCCGATTCCTTTACTTACACCACTCTCATGGATGCGTACAGCAAGATGGGAAACATGCCTAAAGCTCATATTCTCTTGCAAAATATGTTGGAAAGCGGGTTACAACCTTCGGTTGTCACGTTCAACGTGCTTTTGAACGGCTTTTGCATGTGTGGAATGCTTGAAGACGCTAATAAGCTTCTCAAATGGATGTTGGAGAAGGATATAATGCCCAATGCAGCAAGTTATAACTCTCTCATGAAACAATATTCCATAAGAAATAACATGCAGGTCGTTAATTGGATTTACCGGGACATGTGCACACGAGGAGTGAAGCCCGATAGCAATAGCTATAACATTTTGATCAAAGGACATTGCAAAGCCAGGAACATGAAAGAGGCGGATTTTCTCAGGAAGGAAATGGCGGAGAAGGGGTTCGATCTCTCGGCTTCTTCCTATAACGCCCTCATAAAGGGCTTTCACAAGAGGAAGAAGATTGCCGAGGCGAGAGAAGTGTTCAAGGAAATGAGGACCAAGGGCTTGGTCGCGAATGCGGAAATATACGAGATTTTTGTTGATATGAACTACAAAGAAGGGAACATGGATATCACCCTTGAGCTTTGCGATGAAGTTATCGAGCATCGTCTCGTGGATTCAAAGAGAAGATTTAAGTGAAGATACAAAAAGGAATCGGTAAAGCTTGCTTCTCCGCGTTTCATAAACCTCGTTACACCATATACGCTTAGGTATATCACGTTATAAATACATTTTTTGGATCAATTTCGATTGGTGAACTAGTATTCAAACATTTCTTGGGTCACATGTACTTATCACATCCTTATAGTTATACCAATCAGATTGTGATCGAGTTTGTTAGCCCGTCCTGATTCAGACGGCTTTCGGAACGTTCGTGTTACCTTGACTTTTGCGTCGCATGATTAAAAAGGTATAGAAAGGATAAAATAAAATATAATTATAGCGGTCAATTTTTATTTTTGCACAATTTCATTGTTAATCATTTCCTTCTGCCATGGATTCAGGGACTGTGACTTCTTCATGTGATCAAGAAATATGAAACAGACGAGGACGGATCTCGGAAAATACAAGAAAATTCGCAGATTAAAGCAATAATAAGAAATAATATATATTTCATTGGTGAGCAAGTGATGCCTTAGTTTGGAACCATTACAGTGTTGGGAGAAGATTGTAAATTGTAAATACTAATTTTTTTGCAAGTAATGATGGGGTTTTTAACTTTATTTGGCATTCGATGTCGTTTCATGAGTGATTTACGTCGTTTAGGGAAGTGGCAATTCATGTCGTTTCTGAAAAGCTGTCGTTCGAAAATGGTTGAAAAAAATTCCGTTGCCGGGACTTGAACCCGGGTCTCTCGGGTGAGAGCCGAGTATCCTAACCAACTAGACTACAACGGATGACGCCATTAAGTACTGAAAGTTTATTTATAGTACTAATATACCGAGAGAGAGAGAGTGAACAAAGGAATATATATCAAATAAAGCTTTGTTCGATTAAGAGATATATTTACGGCGTAACGGCTCAAAGTTTATGAAAATTTAGAGATAAGGCTTCAGTATATTGTTTTTCACTGCACAAAGACTCAGTGTTGTTAAAATTGTGTTTCGTAAGGTCTCAATTTTTTTGCGGCATAAATATGTTAAGTCTTTCTTTTTCGCCGCATAAAAACTCAATATTGTCAAAACAATGTTAATTTAAAACAAAAAGATAGTTTAGGTAAAAGTACTCAAGTTATTTTTGTAGAGAAGAATGCCCAATTCTTTTTGAAGTACTTAAATGAATTAAAAGTATGTGACTAGACAATTCCACCTAACTGTTGTCTCTTCCACGAAGAGTCTAGTTTGTTTTAGCTTTACCCCTCTCAGGTACGTGTGGTCAAAAAGTAAAGTGGACAAATTAATGGGGGGTTGACACGTGGCGAAACGTCAACGGAACCGTATGATCGCATATTTTTATTTCATTTGGGTACGCGCACTAAAAAAAAAAACTTGTACTCTCATTCTTAGTTGACTAAAATTATCCTGAAAACAAATAATTGTCTTCCATCGCCGTAGTGTTTATCTAATATTAATATCGTATTCTTCTTATGATTGACGTCGTTTTCAAAATTAACAGTATGGTATTTTGGTGAATACGAATCCAATTTTATGGTCTGACACTCTTACTACCCCTTTGAAATCGTACAGATTAGGCAAAAGCAGGTGGCATGTCGTTCAAAAATAGTTGCAAAAGATAATAGATTTCCGTTGCCGGGACTTGAACCCGGGTCTCTCGGGTGAGAGCCGAGTATCCTAACCAACTAGATTGCAACGGAATTTGTTTGCAGTTACCGAACTATTAATAAAGACTCTATATTCTACCTCAAACGAATTAGACTGTTATATATTAAGCTGTGCTCAAGGGAAGAAAAAAGATTATAAAAAAAATCACATCACGTAAGTTTACATGTGTCCAAAATAATTACGAGACTTTTTAGTAGCCAAGACTGCAGAGACCAAATAATTTTGAGAAACAAAAGCACGGATAATAATTATATAATTAATGTTTTAACTTTAGTTTACTATTCAACCAAATAAGTTTACCAGCTAATGCACATTAAATGTCATTTATGCTTTAATTTAGATTCGATAAAAATAAAATCTACCATCAACAAGTTTTTTGCTACTACTAAAACCGATTGCAATATTCAAGTTTTACTCAATTGAGACAACATAAATTTAAGTTTTTTTTTTTTTTTTTTTTCGTTCTTTTCAGTTGTAAAATACAACTTGAGTACATTTGTCATTGGAAAAAAGACTCGGACCTATGTCGACCAAATTAAGTATAACTCTAGTACATATGTCACTATTTTAATTTTACCTTATTTTTGGTGGTAGTAATTAAATTTTCTCTCACAGTTTTATATTATACTAGACCCATAATGCAATCAACGCTCAACTTATTTAGACCCATAATGATTTTTGGTGGTGTAAGCATTCAATGAATGATTTAATTGCTCCAACCAAACGTAAATAAGTTAGGCAGCATTATGTGTGTGACATTTAATACCTAATAAAACTATTTTCTCAATTTCCAAATTCATGGCATGCCATGCAAGGACCATTTCAGCTCTAAGTACCAAAAAACAAAAACAAAAAACAGCTCAAATAAGTACATTTAATGAAATCTAGTACTTTCAGTAGAAAAAATCTAGTACATATTTTATATATTTATATTTTTCAAATAACTGTAAAACATCTTACTTAATTGTTATGTTATACTGTTACCTACTAGGTCATGAATTGTATGATTAAAGGTAAATTGTGTTTTCACAATTTTGTCTAATTATTTTGATGAAATTTATAATATCTTTTGTTAGCCGCATCTTTGGCGGTCTGATTTATCGGATATTGGTCATGTGGCATCAACCGAACACCCCGTCAAGCTCGGAACCACCAAGTCACGGGCCAGGGCACAGAGAGTCCGAGCATGAAGATCCGAAGATCTAACGAGTGATTCCCTAATCTCTTTGCCACGCGGCACAATCTTGACGCAAAGGACCACTCTGTCATTTGGGCCACCTGCGCAGGCCTAGAAGACAATGCTTCGGAATTGGTCTAACGCACGACAAAAGAGACAAAGTCGGATGGCAAGCTTATGCGGTCAAAGTACAGACCTGCCACCAATTAAGAGGTATTGTAATCCGGCGCGCATGGCCCCGGTGAAGAAACCGGAAGGACTACTTCCCCTCTGAAATCGACATTTTTTATTTGTACACCGCGATTGTAACTTATAAGCTACAACTATATGAGGGAGTTAATTACATTAGAAATGAGGTCGGACTTAAAAGAGACCCCTTCCTTCATAGAACTTCCATCTAAGAGAAAATAGAACGGATTTGATCCTACACTTAGTGGTCTATTCTATCATATTCTCGCTATTCATTCGGATCGTATTGAAGCGCTCGTGAAGTACACACTTTGTTAACGAACAAATCACATAAAATACGTGTGTGTTCATCTTTGTTACCCGCCGTTACCCTAACAATGCATACTCTCTTCACAACATTCGATGAAAAAAGCGCCAACATGATTTTTCGTACCTTAAACTCTAAAAAAAAGCCAAATTTATGGTCGTACTTATTAGTGAAAAGTTATTTTAAATTCGAGTTCTACTCTATTAAACTAAACACAAAAAATAAAAATAAAAACTTGTTAATAATTTGGAGGAAAAAATAAAATAAAATCGCCCACTAAATACTCCAAATTCGCCATGATTCACGTATAATAATACCAGCCACACATTTCAAAGTAAGCATTATTGCAAAAATAATGTCAACACAAAAGGAAAATATTAATGACTAAATAAAACAGCTAATCTCAATTCAGCCCATACTTTATTATCCACGTCCAAAGTAAGCATCTTGAAATGAAGAAAAATCCACAATCTCGGTTTTCATCAACGGTTACACAATCACTTGGGTGGCTGAGCCCCGGCTTTCATCTTGGCGAATAGAAACTTCGCAAACTCGGCGAGCTTCGCGGTGTCGGGCATCACAGAGGCGACGGCCGGGTCTCCCCGGAAACTGTCGGCCCATTGGGCCAAACCGGGCATGGTGGCCGGGTCAATGAGCTTGATCCCGCTTGTGAGCTCGGTGACGGCGATCCAACCGAGCAAGGACCCGAACTGGATGTCGAGGAGTCCGATGTGGTCCCCTCCGAAGAAAGGCTTCCCTTTTCTGATGTCGGTGAATGCTTGCTCTAAGAGCGCGAACATCGCCACGAGTTGCTCCACTGCGGCCTTTTTTGCGTCCTCGTCCGGGGCCGATGCGATCCCTCTCATTCCCGGGAATAGCTGAAACGGTTCCGGAAAAGATATCATGAAGTTGAATTGAGAAGAAAAAAAGAAAGCTAGTTATGTAAGACTCGTTTTGAGCCGGATCTCATTATATTTGAAATACCTTGTCATCAATGTAGAAAGACCAGAAGCGAGCGGTTGCACGGTCGAAGGGATCAGAGGGGATGATGGAGAGACCGACGTCGGACCAGACATCGTCGACGTACTCGACGATGATGATAGACTCGCTGACCGACCGGCCTTTGTGCACGAGAACCGGGATCTTCTTGTACACGGGGTTGGATTTGAGCAAGAGCTCGCTCTTGGTCCCGAAGGACTCCTCGTGGAAGTGGTAGTCGAGGTTCTTGATGTTCAGCGCGATCCGGGCCCGGAGCACGAAGGGGCTCGGCCACGCGCCGATGAGCGTGAGATCGCTATTCGCAGCCATTGTTTCGGGTTTGAAGGGTGTTGTTTTGGTAATGTTGGCGAAGGAGAGGCTTTGGTGAAGGGAAGAGACTCGGCGTGGGGCTATAAATAGGGACGAGGTTCATGCCATGCCTTCTTGACCGACAAGTCATGTGGCTCTAACAAATATATAAAATAAGGAAGAAATGTCTTAATTTGGGAGGCAGTATATAAAAGTTAATGGGAAATCATATTACTGAGGTTAGATTTAAATTTTTATTATAAATTACACTTGAGGTAATATTTTTAATTTTAGTGAAAATTTTAAGTTAAAAACTTTATACGACTCGCCCAAAAATTTGATTTTAAGTTAAGTTAATATTTTTTAACGGTGTTACTCCAGCTATTAAGCTTTAGTTTTTTTTTCTCTAAAACAATGTGTAATGTTTAATTGTTAATTTCAAGGGTTAATGGTGGCATAAACACCTACCTAATATTTTTTATGAGCGTAAACTCATTTTCTTACCGTCAAAGTTCTTATATTTACTATTTTGCTTTTCAACACAACTGCGTCTATTTTTCAATGAATTAAATAAAATTTACAATGTGCCGTTAACAACTCTCTCTCCCTCTCTCTCTGGAAGTGCCGTATGTCCAAGACTTAATGACACATCCAAAATTTAGTTAAATCAATTGAAAACATAGACAAAATTTTAGAGAGAGAAATAAAATAGTAAAAATTAAAAACTTTGACGGTGAAGTAAAAATAATATTGCGTCACTATTAAATACATATACCTCAATTAATCCTAATTCTTAATAGTCTATAGTATAGTATATAAAAGGATTCAATGTCCAGCTTTTCGGGTATACTTTGTAAATGTGATTATTAGAAAACAAAAACCAAGCAACATCTCGAATAAAATAAATCTCATTCATGAAAAATTAATTTGGGAAGAAAACTACCGAAAGATAACCCATGTAATCGAAAAAATTACAATGATAAAGAGAGTCCGAAACAATTATAACCCAAAAATAAAAAATAATTATATAGTTTTTTTTTTTATTATTTTTATGTCGCACGATAAACATCATGGTGGGCTGGATAAAAAAAACTTATTGATAATTTTGATGCTGAAAACTAAATATTAAAAACAACATTAAAGACAAAGAAGATGGACTGGAGAATGGTGAGTATCGAATCTATCGTCGCGTTATGTATGCAGCTAAAAGAGGGAAGATTAATTGTGTGAAAAGTTAGTTGACCATTCAAACACGACCGTTGGTTCATACATGATCTTCTTATATACGAAGATGAACTATTGGCCACAAATAATATGTACAAGATATTTCCATTATTTGCTTGTCGTCGTCATTGCATACGCTACAAAGTCAAAGCATAATATATTATATTATATGTACACTCCTCAACCCATTCACACCACCAACACGGTCATAAAGAAAAGACCACAAAATGGTCAAAAGATGTACCAACCAAGGTTCAAAATGCCGTTAATGCCGATAAATCGGTTGTCATTTTCAAAGATTATCGATGGATTTTCGAGAATTATCGATGGAAAACTAATAAACCTGTAGCTTATCGTTACCGACACTTATCGAGGATTATTGATGGATTATCGACACTTATCGAGGATTATAAATGAAAAATCACTAAAATAGTTTAAATAATATATTTACTAATTTTACATATGTAAATAAAATATAGTCTCACTGTCATATATATAAATACTCAAATAAAATCATGGCATATAATCAAATAAATATAAATAAAATAATGTCATTGTAAGTACTTTCGCCGAAAATTGTTGAAAAGAACAATTTTTTTTTTTAAAAGTACCTAATTTTTATTATTTTTACACTATTTTTACGGATAATTGATTGGTATGGAATATTTGTCGATGACTACCGGCAAGACGGATAATCGTGAAAAATTCGAAGCTTGGTACCAACTTTACATAAATGAATTCCAATTCATAAAGTTGCTATAATTTTATAAAATTACCATATAATTACAGCAAAAGTGGTGCCTTGCTAGACCAGGGCAAATCAATGGCCTGCATGTTTTGCCTTTTTTTTCTTCTATCCGCATTCAACCTCTGCCTGGCGTTGATCGCCCTGGCACAAGACCCGCCCGAGAAAAAAATTAATTTTTTAATGCTAGCAACTTTCGCCAGCCAATCAGTCAGGCCATATTTATATTTTTTAGTTTTGATTCCGATTATAATTGGCTGTTATGTAACTTTCTATATATGATTTAATTTAAATGATTATTATATGCGTTGACGTGATTTCTCACCTCAACAGTCACAAAACTAAATGTGGAATTTCGATTTGAATTTGCTAACGAGAAAAATGAGATGGATCTTGATCTCCGCGTCGCCAATACTCAATATAAGAAAATAAAGATTAAAGCGATAAAAACACGAGGTTTTTTTAGAGAGGTTCGTCCCAATGCGGTAGTTGACTACGTCCTCTATAAGTTTATTGAAAGTGAGAAACAGACCAGAACCACAAGCCGATTCCGATCGATAGAAAAATGAAAACACTCAGAAAGTACACATCCTCACAACTCTCTTCTCTCTGGTGATGCTTGCGTGCGAATAACTGCGTTTTCCCTTTATACTAGTGGACGGCACCGCGCTTCGTGCGGTGGCGATAAATTATATATTATAATTTTATTTTTAAATCTATTAATTTTATCGTGTATTGTACTTGAATATTTTAAATTCAACAATTTATCGTAAATGATGAAATATGGTGGTAAATTTAATTATATTTAACAATTTTAGTCATATACATTTGACGGGATTTCTTCACATAGTCAATGGATAAATAAAGCTTCATTTTAATTTACTATTTTATCGTTCTCACGGATGACACCGCGCTTCGATTGGTAGTGTAATATTATTTATGATTGGTAGTGTAATATTCTTTATAATTTAGAACGGAAATGTAAACGAATAAATTCATTTGATTATAATATTGTAAAAGGAAAAAAATTCATTGTACTCGGTAAGTGCTCATTTTTTGTGTGTGTAATCTCTGTGATGATTTTGAGTTAGTATATTTATGTATATACGTATAAGACAGAAGAGTCCACCCAAATTATTTTCCATCCCAATCTTTATTCTCTCTAAATCTCAATTGATTGTAGGAATGAAAAATTCTTGAATTTGTAATTGCTGATAGCCGGGGATCGACTTCGAAGTGCTGTTATATATAGTCAATCAATAAAAAGTTCTAATTCTTTGATTTTGGACAAATAGAAAGCAAAAAACAGGGAGAAAAAATGGCATGTTTCACCACTAAATAGGTTATAGGTATTTAGTGTGATTTATTTTTTAAACTGTTATTTTGAATGTGAATTTTGATTTTTGATTTTGGAATTAAATAGCCATGTCATTATTTGTCATGTATTCTTGCAATTAATCAGAATATAGACACTAATGCATTGCATAGTATAGAACTTATTTGAAGCTTAAGAATTGTTAGTTAAATAAAAACTGTAGAAGAATTAAAATGCACAATAATAGTAGCAAATAAATACATAAGAGGTTAAAAAATAAAAAAAATGAAAAAGCATTACCAACGTTGAGAATAGTAAATGCAAGCGTAAATCGAGTCAAACAAAGTAGAACAAATCCGATCATAAAGTGACCATCAATCTTTGACATAAATATCTCTATGTTTCGTTGTGAAATCCCCTGGAAATTGAATCAAAGCGAAACTCATATATATGAAGAAATTAAGTCCTTAGGAACACTTTCTTCACCGATGAAAAATCCGTTTCCATCCTTCACATTCTTCTCAAGTCAAATGATCGATTTCTCATACATGCCAAATATATACATAATTAGTAAACAACTTAGTTATATTCAAAATAAGAGATGCATACAAAATAATCATTGACTAACCTTGGGAATTTTGAGGTTAGACACAAAATGTCGTTGAGAAGTCAGAGAGGTCACTGTGGAATTTTGAGCTTACCTATTTTCCCTTTACATATTACCTTTAAAGATCAAAATTATACACTTAACTATTCTATTGAAATATGGATTGTAACACATTTTGTAGTGAACATTGTTTTTTCTTTCTCCCCGATTTCCCTAATTGGACGGTGGGCCGTTGTGATACAAAATTCTACAGCAAAGGCATAATATTGATTTTTTATAACGCTTAGCCGTTTAGGCTATTGCATTAAAATTAAACATTGTAATTTTTAGGATATAAAAAACGACATCACAACTACAGTTAACGGATAAATTCTAACAATGATGAAAATATTATCTATATGAATTTAAATGGATTTATTCAACCGATAATGCTTTAGATTGTGTTCTATAATCAAAATATCTACATTTATATTGAGCTCAACTTGATGAATTTATAAGTAGCATTGTGAGGGGGTCAGGGATAAGACTCGTTCATAATACTTTATTCTTGAAATTGTTTGTTGTGATTGAAGGACCTTGATTATTTTATTTTCAAATTACAGAATAAAAAAAATTGCAGTATAATTGAAAGCCAAAACTATACACTTAATAATTTGCAATTATATAGTCAAAGCACACATTATATTAAGAAATATAATTAAAATATAAAGAATATGAAATCTAATTATAATTACCAAACAATAATATATCGAGCAACTTCCATTGCCGCAAGAGCTCCGTATGCTCAAGCAAATCACCAAATTGTCTATTTTTATGAAGAAAAAAAATCATAATCATAAAGTTTCATTCAAATCCAATACATCATCTAAAAGATAATACATCATTTATAGGAAAATTTTAAAGTAGCAAGATTTTAAGAAATGCTAATATTATGAATATAAACCTTAACAGTATGCTCACAAATGGTAGAGCCACTGTATTTATAAAAAAAAAAAAATCGAATAAAATAAGTGCAGATAAGATATAAATTAGATGTTTCACTCTCAACAAAATTTTGTGACTATCAATGTTTTTAACTCAATTTGTTGTCATGCCGCCATCGAATATTTGTTGAGTCGTGATCAATTTCAATGCATCCTCGAGATCGTTTCCCTGAAATTGTTCCTTAAGAAATGAGAAAGAAAAACATAATCTCTCTTGACAAAAAAAAAATCAGCAAAAGAAACAATAAAATCAAACCATACATATATACAGATTTAAATATTTGAATATTTGCATATATTTGAAGAAGATAGAATATATGTATGTAAATTCAAAACTTATCTGGTATCCTCAAAGAAAAAAGCGGGTTGCCAACGGAGTAGAAAATTGCCGCCTAAGTTAATCCTATACAAATAAAATCAAAACAAAAAATTCATCTCGGTGAGCTCTTCGTCAGCCAGAGATTGTCCTTCTGCAGGCTCTCTTGAATATTGCTTTATATAAATAGATTTTAACGAAGTTCTAAGGACATTATTATTAGACGTGGATTAGTTCAAGGAATTAACATTACACTGACTATTAAGTTCTTAAAAATTGAATGTGGACTTAACTGATTGTTAGACTGTCAAACTCTTAAACATGAATAAATGTGTGACTATCCTTCTTCTTTTAGTCACTGTATTATATGCTAATATACAACTCTCATTGAATATGCGACTATACAACTCTCATTGAATATGCGACTCCTCAATTGTGCATGGATATATTTAGAAGGAAAAGGCAAAATGGATGTGATGTACGTTTTAAAAAAATAAATTAGTAGTGAATGTTCATCAGACGTTAATTAAGAGTGTGTTTTTAAGAGTAGAAATAAAGCAATAGTCATAAATGGATTAATTATAAATTTTTTTATAATTATATGTCTAAGCCAATACCAAAAACGGTCCAAAATGAGGCAAAAAACGGTCTAACAAATATTTCGTACTATTTCCAAAGTGTCTACAAAGATGCAAAAAAATGGTCCTTTTGATGCACAAAAGTGTCTAACCACGTATAAACTTGTAATTCGAACAAAATTATAATTTGATGGACCTTATTTTGAAAATAAAGAAGTGTCTACTTAGGCTTTATTTAGTGTCTTACTCTATGCATGAAACTGTCAAAGCCTTTTTCCGAAACCTAGAAACTGTCTAAGCCAATACCAAAAACGGTCCAAAATGAGGCAAAAAACGATCTAACAAATATTTCGTACTATTTCCAAAGTGTCTACAAAGATGCAAAAAATAGTCCTTTTGATGCACAAAAGTGTCTAACCACATATAAACTTGTAATTCGAACAAAATTATAATTAGATGGACCTTATTTTGAAAATAAATAAGTGTCTACTTAGGCTTTATTTTGTGTCTAACTCTATGCATGAAACTGTCTAAGCATTTTTCCGAAACCTAGAAACTGTCTAAGCCAATACCAAAAAGGGTCCAAAATGAGCTAAAAAACGGTCTAACCAATATTTTATACTATTTCCAAAGTGTCTACAAAGATACAAAAAATAGTCCTTTTGATGCACAAAAGTGTGTAACCACATATAAACTTGTAATTCGAACAAAATTATAATTTGATGGACCTTATTTTGAAAATAAAGAAGTGTCTACTTAGGCTTTATTTTGTGTCTAACTCTATGCATGAAACTGTCTAATCCTTTTTTCGAAATCTAGAAACTGTCTAAGCCAATACCAAAAAGGGTCCAAAATGAGCTAAAAAACGGTCTAACCAATATTTTATACTATTTCCAAAGTGTCTACAAAGATACAAAAAATAGTCCTTTTGATGCACAAAAGTGTGTAACCACATATAAACTTGTAATTCCAACCAAATAATAATTTGATGGACTTTATTTTGAAAATAAAGAAGCGTCTACTTAGGCTTTATTTAGTGTCTAACTCTATGCATGAAATTGTCTAAGCTTTTTTTCGAAACCTAGAAACTGTCTAAGCCCATACCAAAAACGGTCCAAAATGAGGCAAAAAACGGTCTAACAAATATTCCGTACTATTTCCAAAGTGTCTACAAAGATGCAAAAAATAGTCTTTTTGATGCACAAAAGTGTCTAACCACATATAAACTTGTAATTCGAACAAAATTATAATTTGATGGACCTTATTTTGAAAATAAAGAAGTGTCTACTTAGGCATTATTTAGTGTCTAACTCTATGCATGAAACTGTCTAAGCCTTTTTTTCCGAAACCTAGAAAATGTCTAAGCCAATACCAAAAACGGTCCAAAATGAACTAAAAAACGGTCTAACCAATATTTCATACTATTTCCAAAGTGTCTATAAAGATGCAAAAAAAATAGTTCTTTTGATGTACAAAAGTGTCTAACCACATATAAACTTGTAATTCCAACCTAATAATAATTTGATGGACTTTATTTTGAAAATAAAGAAGTGTCTACTTAAGCTTTATTTAGTGTCAAACTCTATGCATGAAATTGTCTAAGCCTTTTTCCGAAACCTAGAAACTGTCTAAGCCAATACAAAAAACGGTCCGAAATGAGGCAAAAAACGGTCTAACAAATATTTCGTACTATTTCCAAAGTGTCTACAAAGATGCAAAAAAACATGGTAAAAAAGGGTATTTTTGTCAAAATTAAGGCAAAATTAAAATTGGGGAATAGATATACAGATTTATTAAAGTGGGAGACAAAAGGGGTAGAACTTGCTTTTTGGGGGATTTTTTTCAAGTTTCCCTATATATATATATAATATTTCATAAGTTCATTCTCCAATAGTACTAATATGGAATAGTCTAAGCATAAATACATAAAAAAAATGCAACATGTATTATTGTCTGAAAAAATATATGATAAGTATGTTAAAGATAATATACAATCAAGGATAATAATACATGAAAATATAACTTCAAATATACTCTTTGTAGTCTTGTATCACACATTCTTTGTTGTTTTTCCGTGGACGTCCCTATTCAAAACAGATAAAACACATTAGAGAGCACAAAAAATTGAAAGCAGAAAAACTAATTTTATGAAAATGAAGAAAAAAGAGAAGAAGAGAGTAACAAAACCATAACTCAGAGGCATCTATTTATAAGTAAATAGAAATACAATGAAAAGTCATAGTTTTTATTTGCATAAATATAAGGTAATTAATTTAGACTTTAAGAGTGGAAAATCAAAAGTCTAAATTCAATGGAATTGAAAATACCAAAAACCTTTATATAGATTAAAAGTCGATTGCATACAGCATAATGTGTTTAAATAATGGTCATTGGAGGAAGGTTACAAAATATAAGGAGAATTGCATGCATTTAAGTGAGTAGAACCAATTACGTAACCTTCAAACAATAAAGTGATATGCACAATCAAGTTTAAAATACCATTAATGTGTAATAGTTACACTTCTAACTAATTGTGGGAATGAATGTTATTTGATGGTGTAGACTGTAGATATTAAATTTTTTTGAAAACTTAGAAAAATTAGGATCCTCAAGTTCTTACTTGTCTATGTTGCCACCTCATACTTGAAAAATTCTCCATATATATATATATATATATATATATATATATATAGTTTCCTATTTCTGCCCATTGGAGCGTTATCTTGAAAGTGGTAATAGTGGCTCCGAGTTCCGTGTTTGACTTGCTGCCGAGATGACACGTGGGCCATTATTTGCGAGAGTTGCGTTGTGTTGAACTTGACTTGGTTGAAAAGACGGTTTGAACTTGGTCGTGGCGTCTTTTATGGTCCGGGTCCTTGATCGTTGGATGGAGCTTCGAATGCTTCCCACCTGTGGACTCTTTCAATCCGAAGTCAAGCGTGGCTTTGGGCTAAAAATCTTGTTCGGGCCCGGGCCATGAATTTCTCCTTAGTGGGCCTGAGTCCATTTTTGTGGAGGCCCATTATCATGAATATTACATTTTATTCAAGTACTTTGGTCTAAATTCTTTGGACCGCTAATTTAATTAACATGACTTTATCGTTTCTTATTTAGAACGAATTTACACATCAACAATATGCAATTTTGTTTGTTTATTATCTCAAATAATTTTAAAGAAAAATTATAACTTTCTTGATATCTTTTTATTATGTTAAAAATTAAGGTCATAATTAGTTGCGAATTTTTCATCACTTATTTATTAGTAAAATATGTTTGATTCAACTTAATACAAAAATTGATAACGAAGCATTAATGCAAAAAACTTCTGATATAGCGGTGGTGATGTTCCATTAGTCCATCGTACGTAGATTTGGTGCTTCAATGACCAATTTCCGTTGGCGTTGATGGAAATACGTATAGAATGATTTCAAAATTATTTATTCAACGTCTTAAGGAATAAATAAAAAATGAAAATTATACGAAATATTCATTTTATATCAAACCTTTTTAAAAACTACCATTTGTGAGAGTAAAAAATACACACAATGAGTAGTTTTTAAAAAGATTTGACACAAAATGGGTATTTCGTTCATTAACCCACAAAAAATTATATGTACAGAGCCGGCCAACCATTTTCAAAATCTTAGATGAAAATTCAATTGAAATCAATTTATTTCAAGTCAAATGTATAATTTATTACCCCAAATTGGAAATTCAGAAAAACAATGAAACATCATATGGAATGGGCCATTGGGCCCACCAACTATTTTGAAGGTCTCAGACTAAAATTAATATAACTTCTTTTTTATTTTTTAGGATAATAGAGGGAAAAATAATTGATTTTGATTGAAATTTTACTTTAATACATAAGCTAAAAAATTGAAAGTAAAAACAACTTATTTCACCGAAAATAACAAAAACTTTTAAATGCCACGTGTCATGCCACACTGGATCAGAAGAATCCACCGAATGTCATCAACGGTGATTCAGTCACTTGGGTGGCTGAGCTCCGGCTATCAACTCGGCAAGCTTCGCGGTGTTGGGCATGACATCAACAACTGCTGGGTCGGCACGGAAACTTTCGGCCCATTGAGCCAAATTTGGCATGGTGACCGGGTCAATGAGCTTGATCCCATTCGTGAGCTCGGTCACGGCAATCCACCCAAGATAAGAGCCTAACTGGATGTCAAGGAGTCCGATGTGGTCCCCACCAAAGAAAGGCTTCCCTTTGCTGATGTCAGTGTAAGCTTGCTCTAATAGCCGGAATACCGCCGGCAATTCGTCCAAGGCAGCCTTTTTTGCCTCCTCGTTCGCTGCCGATGCGACACCTTTCGCCGCCGGGAATAGCTGAAACGGCTCAAGAAAAGATACAATGAAGTTGAAAATCTAAACAACTCTTGTATGAAATTCTAACATTATTTAATTATATTATTAAGTCATGTATATAGATTATTTTTCTTTTAGTATTGTTGTACCTACACAAGCATATCAAAAAATAAAGAATATAGAAGAAACTCTATAACTTAAACAAATGAAACATGTTAATTTCCATCACCAAAAATCAATTCTTAATAAGAGAAGTAATCTATGGTTTTCCAAATTTCGCAAATTTTAACTAATATTCTTGTCGCGAATTTAATTTATAACTTTTAGCCTAGTTTTCGTTTGAGCCTTTTTCAATTTTAGTACTTTAATTACGTAGATATGGATACAAGTACCTTGTCATCGACGTAGAAAGACCAGAAGCGAGCGGTTGCACGGTTAAAGGGATCGGTCGGGACGATGGAGTGACCGACTTCAGACCAGGCGTCGTCAACGTACTCAACGATGATGAGAGACTCACAAACTGATCGGCCTTTGTGGAAAAGAACCGGCATCTTCTTGTACACCGGGTTGGATTTGAGCAAGAGCTCGCTCTTGGTCTCAAAGGACTCCTCGTGGAAGTAGTAGTCGAGGTTCTTGATGTTCAGCGCGATCCGAGCCCGGAGCACAAAGGGGCTCGGCCATGCACCGATCAGCGTCAGATCGCTGCTTGCAGCCATCTTTTATGGTCCGATCGGGGTGGTTCTGGTTGGGAGATAAATGACTTAAGTTTTTTGATCTAGTAGCTAACGATTCAAACATGGCGCCATTGATTAAGACATTTGATTTTACATGAAGATGTACTATGTTGACTCCCAAGACATTTTCTTTGGTTAAGTATACGATAAGATATTTGCATTATTGTGTGCCTGCAAAATACTGCATTATTTTTGGGGTTAATTGCGGCAAAAGACCCAACTTTTAGTCAAATACTCTACTGGATATATAACCTCTGTAAATGGCGGCAAAAGTACCCAAACTCGGCATTTGAGAGTTGACTGAGAATATTTGTCCATGTGGCTATTAGCCTTTGCCATGTGACATGCCACATGGCACTTGGCCGCCACGTGGCATGCCACATAATTATTATTTTATTAAATAATTTAAAAAATATTATTTTTTAAAAAACTTTTTTATTTTTTTATAAAATTAAATTAATTTTCAATAATAACCAATAATGAATATTTAAATTTAAATATTCATTATTGGATTTTATTATTAAATATAATTATTCATTTTAAAAAAGTGCGTCAAACGAAATAAATAAAGAAAAAATCACCATTCACGGTTCACTCAAGCTCCGCCTCCGATCCGGTTCACGGGTGGAACGAAATCGCTTATTATGTTTAATAATAATAACCAATAATAATCATATGATTATTTAACGATAATTTAAAAAAAAAGAATAATATATAAATAAAAAAACATATTAAACAATTATTATTATTATAAAATGCAAACACAAAAAAATATCATGCAAACAAATAAAATTAATTTTTTGTTAAATATAAATATGACTACTATTTTTTTTAATAAGTGGTGTGTATTTAATTATGTCTTGACTTTTTAAACAATATGTATGTGTTTATTGGTTATTATTATTAAACATGTTAAACAATTTTATTCGAAGCGTGAACCGGATCGGAAACGGAGTTCAAGTGAACCGTGAATGGTGATTTTTATTTCGTTCTACCCCTTTTTAAAAAATAAATAATTATAACCAATAATGAATATTTAAATTTAAATATTCATTATTTGTTATTTTTGGAAAAAAAATATTTTTTTATTAAAAATAAAAAATAATTTTGTTTAGAAAATAAAAATAATTTAATTTTTTTTATAAAAATTATTTAAAAAGTAGTAACTACGTGGCATGCCACGTGGCGGCCATGTGCCATGCCACGTGGCAAAGGCTGATTGCCACATAGACAGATTTTCTCGGTCAACTCTCAAATGCCAAGTTTGTGTACTTTTGCCGCTATTTACAGAGGTTGTATACACATCAGAGCATTTGACCAAAAGTTGAGTCTTTTGGCCGCAATTAACCTTTCTTTTCGTCATTGCATATATATACTTGTCAAAGCATGCATACTGCTCAACACATACAAAATAGAAAAGACCACGAAATGATTAATGATTTACGAAACTTACATAAACCCTTAACTAAAATATAAAATAACCACTTTCTCGGTCACCAAGAGTTCCGCTTTATTTTTCCCGGTCACAGAAAAATTGAGATGCCAAAATATGTCAGTCCTAAATTGGAAAAATCCTATTTTTCAGCCCGTCATAGAGATCATGGCATGTTTGAGAGAGAGACCGGACTCACTAATAAAAAAAATATATAAATATATACGTTATTGAACTATTTTTTTAGTGGGACACGTGGCAGTCTAATGCCACATGTTTACGCACTAACCACTATTAGTGTATTTTGATGGTCGAACCCGGTCATCGCTCTAATACATGTGTAATTTCTTCTTACGTAAGTTGAAGAAGAAAAAATGATCGAAATTTTTGTGCTTTAAAAAGATCCCAAAACTGAGTATTGCAAAGATTACAATATTATTTTTCGTTATTTAGTACTTAACTATAGACAGTTATTCAATATTATATACCGGTCACCGTCGGAAAAAGTTCTCCAGTGAATACTCACTGTAAAACCTCCACGATGCGCAGAATTAGATGACTGAGAAAAGGCATCCGAATTCCTATGTTTATTCACGCATTTAACAAACACGATGCGCATAGATAATGACGCTATAATTATTAACCCATTATTCATTTATATAATGTTATTTCTTGTAGCATTATTATATATGCATCGAGAAGTAATTGAGTTACTTATTATATTCATATAAACAAAGAGAGATGAAGGAATCCATAGCATTCGAATTTCGAACAAAGAATAAAGCAACACAACCCAACACCGAAAGACAAATTTTCAATACATGCACCGATGCTGTACGTACCAATACACTAATAAATCAATATTAAATAAATATATTTAAAATAGCACGGCATATTCTTAATTGATTAATTGCTCAAAATCGATAAATTTGCGTTATATTATTTCGTTTTATGTTTTTATATTAATATTGGATTTCTTACTCGTGTACAATTAACACTCGTTTTTGCATATTGTGAGTTTTCCTACATTAAATATTTCAATATGATTTGTACACGTGTAAATGATATAATGTTAATAGAGACAAGGTGGACAAAATCAACCAAAAGAAAATTTCACTGACTTTTGGCATTTAACACCGCGATTGAAAGCTTGGGAATATATAACACGAATTCGATTAACTTTGAGTATTATTGTCGCAATTTTCTCTAAATAAAATAATTATTTCATGAATGAATAAACACCAACACACTCTTCATGATATATATAAATCAAACCAAACTATTAGCTTACTACTATTCCACCGTATAATTCACAACAAAATGATTTCCTTGCAATACTGCTCGTTGAAAACGACACTAACCACCCTCTCCCTCCTCCTCTTTCTCGCTCTTCCCTTGCCGGCCTCCTCCCAGACCTGCCAAAGATCCTGCGGCAGCATCCCCCTCAAGTACCCGTTCGGCTCCGGTCCGGGCTGCGGCGACCCGCGGTTCCAACGCCATGTGTCATGCAACGGCCTCGAGCTCACCCTCACCACCCGCACCGGCACGTACCCCGTCACCGCCATCGACTACTCAGCCCAGGTCCTCTACGTGTCCGACACGTCCATGTCCACCTGCTCCTGCAGCCGCCGCAGCGCCGGCTTCAGCCTCGACTGGAATGCCCCGTTCGCCTTCCACGACGACACCGTCTTCGCGCTCCTGAACTGCCTCGAAGACTCGCCGGTCCGCAACCAAACCCGTCTCTGCGACGCGCAGGGACAGGCGTCCATCTGCAGCTTCCTGTCCTCGTGCAGGGCGATCAGCACGGTGGAGGCGCCGCTCTCTTCGTGCTGCGTCTACGCACCGGTTGACCTCGGTCCGTCTTTCTCGATGGATTTGGACGAGCTCAAGTGCCGGTCGTACTCGGGGTTTTACGGCTTCAACGGGAGAGGGTCTGGTCCTGATGCGTGGAAGTTCGGGATCGCATTGCGGTACAAGTTCAGTGTGTATGACGAGTTTCCGAGTTATTGCGGTGATTGCGAGAGGAGCTTAGGGTTTTGCGGGTATGATTCTGGAGCCAATGACTCCTTCGTCTGCAACTGCCTCTCTGGATTGAACACCACGAGTGGCTGCTTCATTGGATACAGTCATGCTTCGACTCTCCTGCCATGGAAATGTATGTATTTTTTGCTTAGGGTTTGCTTGTTTCTTTCTAGCGATATCTACTTTAGAAGTTTAGATTATGGCACAAATTTTACAACCGTTTAAAAAGTGGGATTTTTTTAAAACCGAGACCCAGTCACGGTTTTTAGAACTGAGACCGATTTTCATTAATCGGAACCGCAAAAATATTCCTCTTCTCATTTTTTCGAATATCATTTATTTAATTATAAGATAAAATCTCAGTTTGGAACCAGCATTTCCCGTTGTTGGTTTAAAACCGACATTTCCGTTCCGGTTAATATTGGTTTCAAACCGACATTTTTAATTTATCCCACCGTGTCTCCGATTTATAAACTGGTATATAACTTGTTACATCCTGTTCCCGCGGTAGTGGTTACAGTCAAATTCCCGGAAAAATTGTCAAATTCTCGGATCTCGGTCCAGATTTTACCCTAATTCATGATGTCTTCAGTGAATATTAATATTTTTTTGTTCTTTGGTTGCAGGGTTGCATATGTTTGTCTATGTTATGGCATATTTGGTGGCTTGGCTCTTTTAGAGTGTCAACTTTGAAGCGGAAATTAAAGCTCATTTTGGTTTTTGATGATTATTTCTACGTATTCAAAATAATGACCCATTGACATTTTGCATGTGCATGGTGTGATGTAGAATGTTCAATTGTAATTTGCCAGTTTAGTGTCGTTATTTTATCACGATGACCATGTAATAAGCTTCTGTATTGAGTGCATATATAAAGGGAATTCGTTATCGTACTTACTTAGGAAAATAGCGACATAATAAATAGTTAAAGTTATTCAAAATGTAGCGACATACGCTCAAGCTTTCGCTCGTAAAATAGGCATCGAGGAACATTGAATTGTCGGCATCAATTTCCTATATAATGTGTGTGATGGACAAAATTATAAGCGTATATGTGTCGAGAACTAACTATGACTCCTATGACTGAAGCCCAATTATACGGTCTAATTCGTTAGACCACGCAATTGAAAGTTTAAGAATATGTCTGTCCATATTGAATGACTATGGGTACTTTTGTAACTATTTACCTTTTTTATAAAACTACTCGAGGCAAGATAAGATATCAAGATCGTAAAGTGGAACTTTATATATATAATATTATATATATATATATATAGTCATATAATGGAGGTAAAAGTAAGATTCTGGAATTGGGTTCTTCTTAGCTAGAGCCTTCAAAGAGAATCACTTTAGTGTTTTGTGATATGACTCTTCTTTCTCTACCTTCACCACTTTATTCGCGACTTTATTAACCAATAATATACAGAGATATTATAGTGGACACAATATTGATTACAGTTACAGAGGCAATGAAATGATGGAGATTTAACGAAGTTTCTATCTGTTGACTTTTGTCAACGTTTGAGTCTAAGAAAGCTTGCGATAATTTTGTTTAGAAATGATGGAGATTTAACTTGATTTAACCAATATTAATATTTTTTTAGAACTTTGCTCTAGATATTAAATAGCTTGCGATAATTAAACTTTATCTAGATAGTGTATGTATTATTTATAAGTAATTTTTTAGAATCATTAGTAAGATGAAAAAGAATTAATTGCGGTTAAGAAATCAATTTGATTTCTAGCAATCTGCTGAATGCCGAATATTTGCAATTTCGCCTGATATAATATCATACTTGATTTTACTTGAAAATTATTCCGAAAATGTGGGAATCAATATTAACTTATAAAATACTGCTCCGTGTTCACCTATGCACAAATAAAATCCAATTAATATTGTTATGCTTACACAAATAGCTAAACCGAAATCCGAGATTTCCGATCGAGGAACTAGCATTGAAAAGTACCGGAAAACGAAAGCCATGACTTGGATTTCCAATGTGAATTACTATTCCTTGAATGATTCCTTTTGGAGTGTTTTTACCATGTTACACTATATAGATCAAATAATAAACTAATTAGAAATGGGGCAAGAGCAAATGCCCCATGGTAACTTAAAGTTCATCCCCATATTTACAGGGATTAATATAAAATTACTATTGACTGGCAAAAAAAAAAAATAGAAAAAAAAGTAAGCTAATTAATTACTGTCTCAAAATTGGTATATGTCATCTCATGTTGCAGCATTGGGGTCTTCCTTGGAGCTGCAGTTTGTCCCACATGCACGTCATCTGCCTCGGCGACTGGTAATGCGCCGTCAAATAATCTTCGATGCACCCGAACTGGCAGAACTTCACGCTGTGCACGTATTCCACCGCTCTTGTGCTGTTGAACTTTTCTACCCACATTCCCATGCTAACATCTTCCATCTTGAACAGCTGTGACACAAAAGATTCTATCAACACCTTCATAAACCCTAGGAGTGAAACCGGTATGAGGTTCTGGTTCGATTTTTGTTTTTCAGAATGTGTTACCCAGTATCTCTAGTTTTTTTAAGACTTAAAACCAGATGTGGTTATTATTCTTGAGAACTATTTTTTCGGCAACCGATACCGGTATAAAATCGATTTTCAAGACATAAAAGCTGTAATTAAAAATATTAATAAAGCAATTTTCAAATCGAAATAACATGTCTAATTCTCCATTTTTAATACCCTAAATCAAAATGAAATGTCCATATGAAAATAACATATATAACTAACCCTAAAGCTAAAGCTAAAATATTTGTAAAAAAAACTAATGCCAATTTCTTGGTGGACTAAGAACCAATAGCTTCTTAAAAACCGATTACATGATTTTTACTCCAACAACAGGATTTTTTCTGCTATAAAGCTTTTATACTATACAAAGTATATAGTCCGAGAGAAAAGGCGAGAGGGTAGTGATACTTACTCTCAACTTGTGCTTTTCGAACTCGGTTATGATAAATTCTGCAATGTCACTGGATATGATGTAACCCGGCCCATTTGCATATGGTGGATAATCTTCTTCAGGCCATTCCTGAAACCCAGAAAATGTATATCAGCTTATGTGCAAAAATGATCAAATAATAATCCAGCAAATTAAGTTCGAAAAGGGTATCTCTCATTCTTCCATGGTTGGAAAATGCAAGGAGATAAGTGAGAATACACACCTCATATGTCACTGCCCATTTTCCATAACGAAGGGGCTTGTGGTGATAGTTCATGTTTCCGATATAGAGACTCCTATCGGGATGAACTTTGCGCGCCTCCTTCAGCACAGCATCGACCCGAACAAATGTGTCATCGTCGCACTTCATGGTATACTTTGCCATAACCGTGCGAAGCTGCCAACAGCGTGTATGAGAAGGAGAAATTAGGGACGTGATTTCTTATAATAAGAGAAGTTCGGGAGGCGATTTTGTATTTTACCACTCACCCCGTACTCGCAGATAGCAATAGTCTTCAGCACGACAAGGTCATAATTGTCCATGTACGGGACTATAACTACGTCTCCGAAATATTCCGCTTCTTTCTTCAGCTCAACGTTTACTTCCTTCCTTCCATGCTGCAAAATACAATTTCCACAGCCTTCAATCACTAATTAGTTATTATTTAAGTACCTCTGTTTTCTATGAAGGATAAATTAATCAATTATTAGTATTTTTGATAGAAACCCTAGTCTCTATTTCTCTCTTGCTTGATTTTTGTCAGAGAGAACGTTCAAGATTCTGACTTACCAGTGCCACAAAAAAGCGAGCCACGACGTGAGAGGATTTGATAAATTTGTGTTGCATCCATGACTTCCTCACAGCCATTCGCTCGGCAAAATGGTTGCCGGCAGATAATATTCCGATGAAGAGTTCCACACGGTTATTAGGAAGAGGCGGTGACTTCCACATAGTGGACATCTCAAGGTGCATTTGTGGTGCAAAGCTAGGATGTGATGAGGGTAATGAAGCGGCAAATACAGAGTGCACATCTACATCTCCGTTTACGTAAAGTCCCGTGGCGTCCTCAAGGACAAATCCCTGAAAGCGTAAAGAACAACAAATCAACAAAAATTAAACAATATATTTATAGTATACTTTGCTGGATTGTATGTGCATTCTTTGGATAGACCCGTCGTAGTCACATACAAGAGAAGGAAGGATACCGATCGGTCCTTTAGACAACGTGTGTAAATCCTTTTATGCCTTTTCCGATGATTAATTATGTCCTGAAGTTTATTTTTGGTAAGTAGGGTTAATGGAATAATTTGACCTATCTTAGTAGTGCTATAGGAGCCAATTGTTGGCTAGGGACGGGCTTTATGTTTTGCTTTGTTTCTTTTGGCTCAAGACACCATTGGTAAGCTTGGACCGTGTTCCCAAAGGAACAGTCGGTTTTGTGATTCGTTTATTGGAATATAGTATCCGGGATTTTATCTCATTGGGAAATTCCCGTTTGGCTTAAATGTTATGATTCTTTGATATATTTTTGGTTCGGGACCTATCGGTTTTCTCATATTTAAAATCAAACACCAATAGTACCAAATAAAGGCAAAACCCCAAACAGAAATCCAAAACCTAAACAGCACAATAACATATACCAAACAGCCATGTAACGAGAACACTGCCAAACGTCCTCAATTTACTAAAGTAGGATTTTAAAAGAATTTTCACCGTGCGGTAAGGGAAAGAAGTAATGTGGCGACCGTCGACATTGATGTGGTAACCTTCCAAGCCGGCGCTCACAGTGAGCACGAACAACCTCCCCTCTGCAAAAGGGTACGGCCAGTCTATTGTCACCTTCTTTGTTCGGCCGATCAGCCGGTTTAGCCACCAAAGAGCCTTTGATTCTTCCGAGTGATCGTCGTCGTCACGAATCCACTTCTCACACTTCACCTGTCCATCAACTTCACAGAATCAAATGAATCAGACAATGTCCATGAACCAGTGAATCAAAAGCCACTTCTATCAACATACACCATTAAAAAAACCTCACCAGTCTCCTCGTCAGCTCGCGATTTCCAGCCCTCGCAGCGCAACGCAGAGCCCCATTGCATCCGGTAACACGTGTTCTGCTCAATCACGGGCTTGCTGCTCCAATCCCCTCGCAGCCTCGGGTTGAAGTGCAGAATCCTTGGCGGGTCCTCTCCGTCGACCGTCTTCAACCCCTGCAATTCCATCATGAACTGCGACACCATCACCGACTCGTCGCCCTCCTTCAGCACCGCGATCTTCGGATCGGACTCCCTGTGAGCCCACCGCGGCGTCCCGACCACCGTGATGTGCGACCACAGCGTAAGCCCACAGGGAAGAACCAGAACCCGCTTCCTCTCCCGAAATTCGGACCCTGAGAGTGTGATCGAGTGAGGACACTGCTCGGTCCGATTCTCCAGCTTCGAAACCGAACCTGTCTCCGTCTGATTCTTGAGCTCTTTCCAGAGCAACCGTCCAAGAGTCCAGGCGTGCTTCGCCGCCTTGTGGAGCTCGGAGAACTCGTCCTTGGCGAAATCAGCCGTGTCATTAAACACCAAGCCGGAGACTTTACTGAATTCCCGCGGCGAGGGAGTCCGGTTCGGAGATTCACCAGAGAATCGGAGAGGATCATCCGCCGGGCGAGTCGGCGCGTCCCGGTCAGCAAAATCCGCCTCGCTCTCGAGCGCGAGGGGTCTCGGCAGGGAATCGCCGAGGAAGCCATAGATGTCGTCTTCGCCGGCGGAGTCCGAGCTCAGGCCGCTTCGGAGAACGAGCGGGATTTCGAAGCTCATGAAGAGCATGTAGCAGAACACCACGACCATCAGAATCTGAAGCAGCCTGAGTCGACTCGGAGACGCCAGCGAGTCCAACTTCCCTCGCTTCATTGCGTCTCCGACGAAAATGGACTGAAACTCTCCCTTCTCCAAACCCTAACCCTAGACTCCGGCGACCAAAGCTTCAAGCTTGGCGATGAAAACACTGACAAAAACGGAAACTTTGCTTAGCTTCTGTGTTTGGGATAATCAGTGACAAATTTGAACTCTCTCTCTCTCCTCTCTCTCTCTCTCTCTCTCTCTCTACACAAAGCAATCACATGACGAACCCACCATTGTTAAGCAAGCTTTTGCGCAAGCATGGAGCGGCAACGAAAAAGGGCAAAATCCAGAGGAAAACGACCCATGTTTCGGAATTGATAAAAATATTTAATTACTATTTAATTAAATGATTTTATAAAAATAAAAAACTATATATTAAAAAACGGTGTCAGAGAACGCAGTGAATTAAAATTTATAAAAACAATGATGCCCATAAACAAGAGAGGATTTCGGTGATTTGGTTGATTGAAAGAATTAAATAAATTGACACCAAGCTAAATAAATGAGCAATGAATTCCTGATGCTAATAAAGAAAGACATTGATGAGCTCAAAAGTGAGAATGATGGTGGAGAAACAACCAAGACTTCACTACCTGAGACCACATCCAAACGTTCTTTAATTCTCTCCAAGATTTGGCTTAGATTATAAAATTCCACTTCCAAAATTGGGTTTCTTTAATTCATTAGTGTACCAAACACATCTTTTTAGGGTATTGTTTTTTTTTTTTTTAATCTTTCAATTTTTATTTTTATTTTCGTGTGTGTAGAGCTTGAATTTTGCACCTCAATATGAATTAGTCTTAATTAATCGTGTAAATATGGTCGTTGTCGGAATACCACATCAATTTTCCTCATTTTGGAAAGAAAAAAAAAAAAAGCGGAATCCAATTTCTTCCAAATATATTAATTTTTATTTGAAATATTAATTCATCTTGACTCGATTTTTTCTGAAACCAGAATTCGACTACATTTTTAGTATACTATGATAAATACATAATTAGCACCCAATACACTCACTTGCTCCTAAAATAAAAGCAAAATATGGGTATAAGTATAACTATATATACATATGGAAATTTCAATAACAAACTTGATGAGATACTTTTGGAATTCTTAAATTTGACTCAGAGTTTGTAGTTATTTTATTTGAGAGATCCATGGATTGATATTTGGTTTTCCTTTTTGAGGAAGTGACTTATGTTAAATGAATGAGGGGTCTGAAATCGTTTGGTTTTGAATCTTTTGATGGTGGGTAGTCCCCCAAATGTGAATCCGGGTTAAACCCGGATTCGCAAAAATTAAATAAAAAACCCGGATATCGAAATATCCGGATCCGGGTTTTTCCGGAACCGGATATTTCGGTATCCGGGAAACAAATAACCCGGATATAAGAATATCCGGGATTTTAAAAAATAAAAATAAAAAGCCAACGACTCTTTAATCTGAGCCGTTGGATCGTAGATCCAACGGCTCAGATTAAAGAGCCTTTGGATTTTCGGCGAAAGTACCTGGACACGTGGCGAGAGAATAGAGCCGTTGGGGAGGCAACGGTAAAATTGTTGTCAGGTCCCTGAAATAGCCGTTGGACCTCGAAAAACACCACTTTACTCGAATTCCTTCACATTTTCCCCTATAAATACACCACTTCAACCTCATTTTTTTCACACAACTTCTTCTCTTCATCTCTAATTCTCCCAAACTCTCTCAAGCTCTCATATTTCCGAATTTACTCTAGTTTAGCTAGTTTATAATTATATAAATACTCTCTATTTTTAGTTTAATATATTGTTTAGGTATTTTAGTTGTTATTAATTTAGTGTATTTAGTTGTTATTATTAGTGTTTTTGTTTATTTTAGTTGTTATTATTAGTAATTTAGTTGGTGTTATTATTAATTTAGTTTATTTATTTGTTATTATTAGTTTAATTTGTCGTTAATATGTCGAGTGGCAACAACCGTTCTCGAGGACGTCCCGATGTCCGAGGAAAAGGACGGTCCACTATTCCGTCGCCGCGGTCGATTAATAGCGGGACGGCTTTTAGTCAACATAACTATAATGTCGGAGTTATGAATCAACACAATGTTCCCGGTTCTTCTAGCCAACCGTTACCGGTTCATGCTCAATATGGTACCGGTGGCGTCGGGCCGAACCAACAATTATTATTTTCTCAAGGTAACGTCGGTGCTTTTACTAACTTACTTAATTATCAAGGTCCCTATATTCCGGAATGGCACAGCCTTAGCAACGAGGAACAATACCAAGCTCATCAACAAGTCCAACAACATCGTCAATATTTAATAAATAGTCATTAGTCATATACTCAATTACTAATAAGTTAGTAAGTTACTTAATAATTAATAACTAATAATTTAGTTTAATTATTTTAGTTTAATTAATTAATTTGTCACGTCTCTTGAAAGTCTTAGTATGCTCTGTGGTTGCGGTTCCGACTGATCTTCCACATCAGAAACGAATTTCTTGATATTTTTTGTTATTTAATTTTCGAATTTAATTAGTTAGTAATCAATTAATCATATTAGTTTAATTAAACTTTAAATAGTTACTTAAATAAGTTAAAGAAATTAAAAATGGTATTTTTTATGTGTGGTGATAATTATAAAGTTTTTACGGATTATGGTGTCTTAGAAAGATTGGTTTTTAAATAAGGTTTGCTTTGCAATCTCCTCCAAGCTAGCCTGGGAACCTCGGGGAGTTCTGTCTAGAAAAGCTTGGGCCTAAAGCGAGATCATAGCATCCTTTCCAGTCGATCTGGCCGTGGAACCTCGGGGAGTTCCGTCCAAAAGAGCTTGATAATTATTTCCACACATAGAAAATACCATTTTTAATTTTGTTAACTTTTTTATTTAACTATATGAAATTTAATTAAATCAATATGATTGATATGAAAATGATTAATATTAAAATTTAATAATTGTACTATTCCTTTGTAATATTTAAATTAATATTAAACTCTTGTAATATTTCTTTGTTTTTTCAGGAAACGAGGTCGAGGAACCAATCCAACGACCCCGATGACGAGTATGATGGTGGTGGTGATGATGAGAACGATGATGCGGAGGACCCGAACTACGTTCAAGGCCAAGGCGAGGAGGAGAAAGTTGACGAAGTTCTACCAACGCCGCCGCCAGCTAGACGTGGACGTGGACGTGCCCAACAACAACCCTTAGTTCCGGGTGAGCATGGTCGGGCCCCCCATCCGCCGGCGAGGAAGCGAAAGAAATTAACGGGAGCGGTTTGGCAGCACGACTTCATACCCGACTACAGATACAACTACGAAACCGGCTTGGAAGATAGGTGGGGGATTTTCAGACACTGCAGTGAGGAATTTCCGGCCCACCCGAAGAACCACGGCAACAGCCGTCTAGAAAACCACGTCAAGACATGTCTGAAGAAAAAGCGGGCGGAAGAGGTAAGTCACTTACCCGATGATTTATATAGAATGTATATTGCTCAGTGGACTATACGCGATGGTTTGCCTATATCGGCGCCCGAGGGAGAAGGTTTTAACGAAATGATGATGAAAGTGGCGCCGATAAACTATAGGGAAATCTCGTATTATATAAACCACGAGACAATTCTCAAATTTTATAACCAGCAAAGGGCCGCTTTACAAGAAATGTTCCAACAATCTTCTTACAAAGTGTCTTTAACGTCGGATTGTTGGAAAGGTCATGCTAATGATGATTATATTACGGTCGTAGCTCATTTTATTAACGATAATTGGAAGATGGAAAAGCGTATCATAGGTTTTAAGCCGATGAGGGTTAGGCACACATCAGTAAACCCAGCCGAGGCTATACTAGAAGTTTTGTCGGATTGGAACCTTAAGGATAGAGTAGTTTCCATTACGTTAGATAACGCTAGTGCCCACGCCAATGCCGTAGAAATAATGAAGGAAAGTTTGACCAATTTTAGGGACGATTGTTTTCATCAAAGGTGTGCATGTCATATTATAAACTTGATAGTTCAATCCGGTCTTCGCGTTATTTCAGATAGTATCGCCAAAATTAGGGACATTATTTTGTATATACGAGCATCTACTATGCGTACAGTTTCTTGGGAAGATTATTGCAGGGCTCACGGTTACCAGGTAAGAACGTTTTAACCGGATATGGCGATCCGCTGGAACTCGACCTACATGATGTTGGATGCTGTCTTACCATACAAGGAGCTTCTTACGAACTGGATCAACAGCCTCGAGCAAGACGACCGCGAAGAAATTACTCCGGACGATTGGCTAAAATCCATCCAATTCCAGGCTTTTCTACACCTTTTTAATCAAATTACTATTGATTTATCTCATGTTTACTCACCCACGTCTCAGAGAGCTTTGCCCGCTATTTTTGATATACTTTGTCATTTTGAAACCGCAAAACGTAATACTTTATTTACCGATGTACTAACCCCGATGACTGCAAAGTTCGAATATTATTGGAGTCCTGACAAGCTCCCATTTCTATATTGCGCCGCTGTGATCGTGGATCCGACACTTAAGCTTTCCAAACTGCAGGAAGTCTTAACGGCCATGCAAGAAATCACGGGGGAGCCCTATATGACGCACAATTACTTCGATGCGGATCAGAAGATGAAGGCCCTTTACCAAGAGTACGAGCAAAAATATAACGACTTGGAAGATCAGATGGAGGAAACGAATCAACAACAACAACAAACTCAGGTAGTTTTTTTAACTTTATTTCTTAAGATTAGTTATTTTAATTTCCTAACATTACTCTAATAAACGTTAATATTTTTTGTTTAATATAGGGCGGACGCGGGGCCGGTGGTTCACCATACGTGTACAATCACCGTTTATTCTACAACCTTACGTCTATAGGGCGCGGCAATACGTCTACTTCTTCACCGGGTTCACAAGGAAGTGGCGCTTCGGGATCTCGAGTTCTTGGTCGACGTCTACGGCGCAACACCATCGACGAGTACGCCCGATTCTGCAACCTTCCTCCGACACCGTGCCCTAACGAAGGCCTCGACATTCTTCAATGGTGGCACGCAAATCGATCAGAATATCCGGTTTTATCCTTGTTGGCTCGTGACATTCTCACAATCCCAGTCTCAACGGTATCATCGGAGGCGGCATTCTCAATGGCCGGAAGGATGTTAGAGCCTCGCCGGAAGTCTACAAAATCATTGATGGTCGAGATCCTTATGCTTTCGAGAGATTGGATTATGGCCAACAAGCGACAACAAGAAAACGATATGTTCGACCGAGAAATGGCGAATTACTTTTCACAGATTCAAATGTAATTCGTTTTCAATTGTTCGTTTTCTTATTGTACTTTGAATTTGTAACTTCGTTTGTCGTTCGAAATTTGGTTGTAGTTGTACTTTCTCGTATCCGACCTTCGAGTTTGTTGAATAAAAACACATATTTACTTTCTTTTGTTGTTGTATGTTTTATTTATTTCGTAATTATTTTTTAAATATTTAAAACACTTAAAATAATTTAAAATTTTAAAAATTTATTTTTTTCATAACCGAACTTAAGTACCAAAATGTTAGATTTGAACAACTAAACGAAACGAGGGACTAAACAATAAATAACACAATTTAAAAAAAAAACAAAAAACAAAACCCGGATCCGGATATATCCGTATCCGGGTTATGGTAAAAAAAAAAAAAAATTACCGGTCGGATGTGGAATAAGGGGACATTTTGGGGACTAATGGTGGGGACTTGGTGAGCTTAGTTGGTTGGTGGGGTACATTAATGTATATAATTATTTCAAAAGTTTAAGTTTAGATAGTGGTGTACCACATGTCCTTTTCAAGATATACTCTATTTTAATTTTTGTAAAATTTACCATCCACTTTCAAATAGCTGATATTGAAGAATTTTCTTTTGTAAACTCTCTAGTTTATTTTCTACAAAAGTATGCTATTTATTTTCTTTAAAAAAATAAAATATTATCAATTGACAATTTTGATATTTTTATTATTTTTTACATTAATTAATAATTAAACAATAGAGGATATTACTATCGAATCACATTTCCAAGATACGTTTTTGCTGTCTTTTTTTTTTTTTAAATAGAAGCTATATGTTTTGTTAAAATTGAAAATAGATAGCTATAAAAATAAAAATAAAAGACATCTAAAAATAAATAGAAATTCAGAATTTAGTAAAATGTTGGTTAGAATCTGCAACCAATTCATGAACAATTTATGAAAATAAAATTAGAAAAATATACTTATAGTGTATGTCCGTCAAAATGCATGAAATGATATTATTTTACAATTCTGACCCACATAAGTTGCGAGGTGATATTGGAATGACTGAGTTTTGGTTTTTGAAATTGGTAATTCCCTTTTAAATAAATAAATAAAAAAAATTGTCATACTTTTGCCAAACTTTTGTAGAATCTACATTCTTCATGTAGATTTTTGCTATAAATTGTAGTTTTAAACAAGCAACCTAATTTAGCTTTATCATTTATATTCACCACACTTTTGTTGTAAAACCTTCGACCTAAAAAATAGTTTGATAAAAATGTTAGACAAGACATCCCGCTCAAAGTCCGAGGTGCCGGCGACACTCCAGATATTAAATAATAAATTTCATAGAATTTTAAGACCTGATGTAAGATATTGTGATTTGCGGGCAATTTTTTTTGTATTTTTCTCATAACATCTTCTATTTTAATTTAAATTGCTCCATTCGATCTAGAGCCGCACCCGTTTGGGGGACACGGAAGGTTTAATGAAGCTCATCTTTCCTTAAAAAAATAAAATTAAATTGCTCCATCTAAAGCTCGTTTAGAACATAAAGATTTAAATTTTGATAGAACCATAATATGGAAAATTTAGTGTGTAGTTCCATAAATATTGGGTTGAAAATTGATGCGAGGAAAGATAAGAGTATGGAAAATTGATGTAATATTTCATGTTAAAAAGACAACTAAAGCATTTTTCTTAACTTTGAGAAAGATAAACATAGTTTTCAAGAGTGTAGTAGTTATTTTAGCATATTTTCAAGTGAGGATATATGCTAAATTTTCCCAAGAGCAAACATATTTTGAGACATCCATATTCGACCACATACTTTATAAAATGGATAACTACATCCCCGATTAGTATATTATCTCTATTTTACCCTCAATTTCTGTTTTTCGTATCTCTACCATTGCATTTGTATTTTTAAAAAGTAGCCATATCTTGAAGGTGTGGATAAAACCTAGCAGTTGAATAATAAGTCGAGAAGAATAATCTTGGTGACCGAAACATAAATAGCTAAATCCAGTTTATTTGCATGTTGTATTTTATGCTCTAAGCAAACCAAATCAGCGACTTATCTTAAAAAAAAGTCTGAGGCCCAATTCAATTTAAAAAGAAACAAATGTGTTGTGAAGCCTTTGACATAAGTTATTTAAAATAAATCAATTTTTATTTTTTTTCGTACCGATCACACCGATGAGATTTTAACAAGAGGTGAATGATCGTGAAATATGACGTATTTTCGCGTTGCACATATAATATGACGTTATGACCGTGAACAATAGGATTAAGTAAGTGCGGAAAAAGTAAAGGAACACTAATACTTTTTTGTAACGCAGTGCGGACTTCATGTCACTACTTTTACGGGGCACTCACCCAGATTAATCAACCAAGAGCTACAAGAAATGTTTACAAACAGTAAATCATATATACCAAAAGCATATAAAGGAAACTCTCCCTTGTTGTCACACCAATAACTTTGACATCCAGCACGTGAACTCTTGATAAAAGACAAAATCCCCCTGCACACAATCAGCTACGAACGTCCCGTCCTTCTCCACTTCACTCGTGAATTGCTGATTGACTTTTCCCGAAGGTTTCTGAGTATTTATCTGTAAGAGCCATCGAAATAGGACCTCAATAGTGGGGACATAAAGGAGCTGGCCTTGAGAATCTTTCCGTCTTGATGACACAAATCACCTCCATGATACTCTCCATTGATTAGAATAAAGCGCAATAATCTTCATTAACTTCAGCGCAATATTCACCATTTAATGCAGGGAGAGGTCGACTCAATCACTCCTTGATTGAGGATGCGCCTTATAAATTTTCTTGAAATACCTTACAGCTGTCATGACATCAAGCATGTCAAGAATTTCCATAAATTAGCCAAAACGAAATCATGAATAATTAAATAAACAATAATCAAAATTCATATTTCAACACTAACCAAATTCATTGCATACAAGTAAAGTACACACTAAAAACATTCCAACTTGCTTACATAGTCCACTGTCCACACCTTATATTATTTATCGTCCGAGTTTATTTACAGAAATAAAAATTAAAATGCTTATAACTAAAAATGCGTATGATTGACAAATAACTTTGCAATGTGTACTCAAATTAAAACCAATACAATACCCGTTGAAAAATTATTTATTTAACATTTTCCGTGTATCTTTAAAAAATTTAAATAACATATGTATCCTTCCATCAGTTCAAACTCGTTTCCTCTTTGTTCTAACATTCCCCGCAAAGTACCCTTCATTGTTCTTCATCGCTTGCTTGCGATGAGTGTTCTTCATCGCTTTTGTTGTCGCATGTGGGGTTTTTAAGATGATTGACTATGACTATGTAGCGTGATGTATGTTATTAATTATGTTAATTTTATTTACTTTCATTTAGTTAACTTCGAACGAACACAATTTTACTTTTTTCTTTTAATAAAACAGTTAAACAACAAAAGCAACCAAATGCCTTTTCAAATATAAAATCATTTCAAAAAATAAAAGATACAAATACAAATACAAAACGTAAACGAACGCTATCTTATAAAACTAGAAATTGGATAAGTCTGAATCCGCATTCCCCAAATCCCCCTTAGTAGGCTTAGGCCAAAGTGAAGTCCAACTTATTAATTAGTTATAACTTAATTATAAGCGATAGCTTTTTTTTCTACCCAGCCTATGTTTATTAAGGAAAATCTTATTAGAAGAATAAAATGAAACAAAAACTTCTATACTTATCAAAAGTAAATATGTTTGTACTTAAGACCCTCAACTCTTGTACTTTATTTTCGGAGTACCTATTGAAGTTTCTCTCTCCATTGATATTCCAAAGTCTAAACCATTCAATTCGTTATTTCTCTTAAAAATTAATCTCCGTTAACAAGTTAACTTAAACAGCATGATTCATATCATTTGCCAGGAGAGACAGAATTTCTAGAAGTAGATCAGATTTTTATGGAGTAGTTAAGCATGTCAAGCCATGAGATACACTCCCAATATCTCCATCTGCAACCCATTCTCTAAAATAATTATATATAAGATTTTAATGGAGTAGTTACATTCTCCTTACTCTAAAATTATTCTCTATATATATATTTTTTCTTTTTATCACGAGTCTCTATTTTATAAATCTACTAAACTAGTACCCTTTAACTTGTTCTATACATATTCATCTAGTTCATTTATATTCTTGAAAAAATATAGTCATAAATCGTAAAATGTATAACATCATAATTTGAGTAATTAATGATTATTTAAGTTATCACCATATGTATTTTCGTTATACATCGATCAATTTGAGATAATATTTATTATGTATAATCAAATATCTTATGAATTGAATAATTAGAAAGTAGGATTAATATGAAATATAGGGTTTAATTAAGGGGAAAAAAAAAACATAACTCATACGTGGAAAACGTGTTATTGAAAAGTTGTGGCTAAAAAAAAAACTTGATATTAGGAATAGAGTAATTAATGACTCATTATATTATGATCATTACTCATTACTCTATTATAGAGTGGAAAATCTCTCTAAAATAGAGTCTTAGATAGTTTGGTTGGGTTGGCAATGGCATTAATTTATATCCATTTAACTCACTCTTCAAGGTTCAAATTTCAAACATGGCTTGCTATATATAATATACATATATATATATATATATACATATATATATATAAATATACACGGTAGTAACTAAGAACGCAAATAGCTAGCTCTGTATATATATAGAGTGACTATCGATACCAACAAAAAATAAATAAACAACATTATCGACGCAAACACCAGTTTTGGCGATGAAGCCTATACACAAATGAGACAAAATCACTACAAATAATATCAACATCTCTCGTACAAAACAAGGTAAAACCTTCGATTTATTGAAGGAAAAGCTTTTGGAAAACTCGGCGCTCAAACCAAAACATCTCTATATATAATTCTCTTCTCTCAACAGTCTCCTCGTTCAAACAAATATTAAGCAGATATATATACATATATATATATATATGGCCATCGTGGCTCCCTTTCCGACGGTGGACAAGTGCTCGGCCACCGGGCGAGAGACGCACTCAGTGGTGTCGGACCTGGACGGGACGCTGCTCCGCGGCCGGAGCTCGTTCCCGTACTTCGCGCTCGTCGCATTTGAGGTTGGCGGCGCCCTGCGCCTCCTCTTCCTCCTCCTCGCCTCGCCGCTCGCCGGGCTGCTCTACTACTTCATCTCCGAGACTGCCGGGATCCAGGTTCTCATCTTCGTGGCGTTTGCGGGCCTGAAGGTGGCGGATATCGAGTCGGCGGCGCGCGCGGTGCTGCCGAAGTTCTACTCGGAGGACGTACACCCCGAGGCGTGGCAGGTGTTTTCGGCTTGCGGAGGTGGGCGGTGCGTGCTAACCGCGAACCCCCGGGTGATGGTGGAGCCCTTCCTCAAGGAGTACCTCGGCGCAGACACGGTGCTGGGCACGGAGATCGCCACCTACCGGGGCCGTGCCACGGGGCTCGTCCGGTCTCCCGGGATTCTGGTGGGGGAGAGGAAGGCCGACGCGCTCAGAGCAGCGTTTGGGGAGACGAAGCCGGATGTTGGGCTCGGAGATCGCCTCACCGACGTCCCTTACATGTCACTCTGCAAGGTATGTATAGTGAGAGCCTTATTAATTCTTTCAATGATTTCAATTGGGAAAATCCACTCACTAGCACTTTATTTGCCCTAAAATAAATGAAAATTAATGTCCAAATTCGTAAACTCTAAATATTATTAAGATGAATTTACAATGAACTTTTGCTATAAATACTTATTATGCATATATATGCCATATGTTATGGTTATACATATCAATTAACATTGTTTTAGATGAGCCTTTATTAACTACTTACACCCCGATGATTAATTATCTTAAGAATATTAATTTAAATATATACTTATCAACTGTGAGTCAGTTTTGATTGATGATGTCAATTAACTTGCATTTTATGACTTCTCCACGCAGGAAGGTTACATGGTGCCGCCGGACAGAAAAGTGAAAGCGGTGCCGGCAAAGAAGCTGGTGAAGCCCATTATCTTCCACGATGGCCGCCTGGTGTGCAAGCCGACGCCGCTCGTGGCCCTACTCGTCCTCCTCTGGCTCCCGGCCGGCTTCGTCCTCGCCTGCCTCCGCATCGCCGCCGGCTCTCTCCTCCCCATGCCCCTTGTCTACCATGCCTTCCGCTCCCTCGGCGTCCGCATCACCATCAAGGGCGTCCCCCCACCGCCCGTCCAAAAGGGCGGCGCCTCTGGCGTGCTCTTCATCTGCTCACACCGCTCCCTCCTTGACCCCATCTTCCTCTCCTGCGCCCTCGGCCGCCCCATCCCGGCCGTCACCTATTCCGTCTCGCGCCTCTCCGAGATCATCTCCCCGATCAAGACCGTGCGCCTCACACGCTGCCGCGTCACTGACGCGGCCATGATCAAGCGCCTCCTCACCGAGGGCGACCTCGTCCTCTGTCCCGAGGGCACCACGTGCCGAGAGCCATTTCTGCTTCGATTCTCAGCGTTATTTGCCGAGCTTACCAACGAGCTTGTCCCCGTCGCAATGGTGAACCGGATGAGCATGTTCCACGGCACCACCGCACGGGGCTGGAAGGGCATGGACCCATTCTACTTCTTTATGAACCCTAGCCCGGTTTACGAGGTTACATTCCACGACAAGCTACCGTTCGAGCTGACATGTGGGGCCGGGAAGTCGAGCCACGACGTAGCGAACTACATTCAGAGGGTGATAGCTGCCACGCTGTCGTATGAGTGCACGAGCTTGACGAGGAGGGACAAGTATAGGGCTCTTGCGGGGAACGATGGGGTTGTGGTTGACAAGTCCTCCTCGGTCAAAGCAGAGAAAGTGATGGGATGTTGACTTTTTGCTTCTAATCTTAGTCTTTGGCTTTGTAATGGCTTGTGAATTGTGATTCTGGTCATTAGTGGTCTAGAAAAATCGAAAATCGAATATATATGGACCGAAAACATTAAATACCGAATAAATAGGACCAATCAGGGGCAAAGCTAGTTAGGCCCGAGGAGTCCGGCGCTCCTATTTGAGCCAAACCTACTTACTATATTTAATATATTAATACAGTTATATCAATATATTTGAATAAATTTGATGTGGTAGTGTAGTTAGTTCAAATTCCATCAAATCTCATATGTATAATACTAATATTTTAGAATTCTCTCATAGTATAAGCAATGTCATTTTTTATATATAAATTAATTATTTTTATAATTTTATTCACTAAATATTTTATTTTATAATAGTTGAATGAATAGAAAAATTTATATTTGTTTTTCATAAAACAATATGCTAATACGTAGTTTTATCAATTTATAAAAATTAACCATTAAGAAAATAATTCTAATATCCCATCTTATTATTTTAAAAATTTCCGTTTAAATTGTTTTATAGTCCCTCTTGTTAAATTACTGGTTACGTGTTGAACCAATCATATTAATTAAATATATTTTATGGCTTATATTGAAATTGATCATGCACTTTATATTATGATTCAATTTTACCAACAAATTATAAACGTACAAATTAATACGTGTAACTTTTTGTATCAGGAATCTAATGAATACATTACATCTTAGTCGGATCAAAAGCATGCATGTAATGTGATTGCGATCTAATTTGGATTAATACTTAATTACATCAAATGCTTGTATATATCAAAAAACAAGAAAACTACGTATTTGACCATGAAAAAGTCAAACGTGCACGTAAAAAATAACAATTGTGCTAGAGCTAGATCAGGCTTGAATTTCGGACGACGTGGCAATGTATTAGGGTTTGTTCCGTTGAGCAGAATTCGTTACTCATCGAATAATCAATCCAATAAAACAGAAAGCTCATGGCCATATGAAAAATCTGAGCCTTTTGATGAAAAACTCTGAAGATTAGATACCAAATTCATCGACGGAAAAGCGAGAAAGCTCGTCCGACCGACCGTTAAAGTATAGAAGAAGAAGAAGAAGAATGGACATGACGTCGTCGTTTTCGTCTCTGTCCTCGTTCTCGTCGAGCAGTCAGAGGAACTCGACGTCGGAGATTGACGCGACCATGAACCTCTCTGACCGGCTCAGCGCCTTCAAGGCGTCGCAGTTTGATCCCGAAGCTTACGTGGCCTCGAAATGCCGAACCATGAACGAGAATGTCTGTCTCTCTCTCTCTCCCTAAAAGATCATATTATATATATATATATACGATTATATATGATGGGTTTTTATGTGACAGGAAATAAGGCATTTGTGTTCGTATATGGTGGAGCTTAAGAAAGCCTCGGCCGAGGAAATGCGAAGAAGTGTGTACACCAATTACACGGCATTCATTCGGTCAGACCCAATTTTAATATCTTTTTTCAACACTTAATTTTACCTAATCATATCTGCTTATTATATGTGATAGTAATCTGTTTGTCGTTTAATTAAGAGGATTTTTTTAGAATAGCAAAAACAATTACAATATTTATTAATTATATATTCCTGAACTTGTGGCGGAGTATATACCGTATAGTGGCAACAAGAAATACAATATATACTTACACAAAATAAACCATAAAACAAAAAGTGTGATGACATCTTAAATAAGTAATGCTTATTTTATGTAATTTAAATTTTAAACAAACTTTTTATACGGCCTCTTGAAAGATATTAAATTGGTAATCAAACTATATCTCTACTTTCAACATTAGTATGAGCCAAAACATCCTCAACTAGATTTTCTTCTCTATAAAACAACTATATAGAGATCGGGGCTGAGCTGGACGTTGTACGGGCCCTCGCTAGGCAAATAAAGATCGGGGCAGTTGACGAAACAATTGAGCTGATAAAAATTATAAGTAGGAATCAAAAGTACTTACATGTATAATCAAATGTCTCAAACATGACACGCTTGTACTCGATTGGTAGAAGATAGAGATAAGAGAGGAATGGGGTTTATAATGTTTTTTAGGGTTAGCTTAATAGTACACAGAAGGATTTTTTATGGGGTCCAAAAAAATCCGGGGCCCAGGGCCGGGCCAGATTACATATAGATGTACTATAGATATATCCGTAATCCGCAGGTATCCAACGAATACAAGTACTTTTCGATCTTACATTCGGTTTTGATGAACTGATCACAGGACATCAAGGGAGATATCAGACCTGGAAGGACAGCTTATCTCCATGAGAAACCTTCTCTCAAGCCAAGCAGCTTTCGTCCACAGCTTAGCCGAAGGTATCAGACTCGACAAGCTCTTCAACGACCACGAAGATTACTCTTCCTCGGACGACACACCACACGACAAGACGGAACTCTCCAAACTCGATCACTGGCTGTCGGAGTTTCTCGATGACCTTGAAGTCCTCCTCGCCGAGAAGAGAGTCGACGAAGCCCTTACCGCCCTCGAGAAAGGAGAAAAAATGGCCGAACAAGCCGAGCGCAGGCAAACCTTGTCCCCGAAAGCCCTCTCGTCCCTGCGAAGCGCCATCACCGAGCAGCGCCACAAGCTGGCTGAGCAGCTCGCCGAGGCGATGTCTCAGCCCTCGACGGGTGGCGTGGAGCGCCGCTCGGCGGTTCTGGCGCTGAAGGCGCTGGGCGACGGGGCGCGCGCCCACACGCTGCTGCTCGGCTCTCACGGGGAGAAGCTGCGTGCGGCGATGCTCGGGATGCGCTCACCGGGTGCGTCCTGCGGCGGCACGTACACTGCCTCGCTTTCAAAGCTCGTCTTCTCGACGATTGCTCAGGCGTTGAGCGATAGCATGGCGGCGTTCGGGGAGGAGCCTGCGTACGCATCGGAGCTCGTCACGTGGGCGGTGAGGCAGACCGAGGCGCTCGCCGTGCACCTGAAGAGGCACGTTTTGGTGTCCTCTGCCGCCTCAGGCGGGCTGAGGGTGGCGGCCGAGTGCGTGCACATCTGCTTGGGCCACTGCTCGCTGCTGGAGGCGCGCGGTTTGGCGCTGTGTTCGGTGCTGTTGAGGCTCTTCAGGCCATTGATTGAGCAGGCGATCGGGGCAAGCTTAAAGAGGATTGAGCAGAGCTCTGCAGCGCTCGCTGCGGCGGACGATTGGGCGTTGGTTTACCCCGTGAGCGCTCGTCCGATCGGCGGTGCCGGGGCTTACCAGCCAAAACTTTCCAGCAGTGCCCATAAGTTCCATTCAATGGTTCAGGTGAAAATGGCTTTGTTAGTGAATGGTATTGGTTTGATGCACCCATGCATTTGACTCTCTATATTATTAATATATTAAAACAATAATAAATAAAAATTAGAGGTGAGATTTACTATATTCACAACTTATTAGCTTTTAAAATAATTTATCATTGGTAATATTTTATTTAAAAAAAGCAACTATAAACAAATTTAAAATCTAAATGTTCTTTTAGTAACATCTTGTCTGAATTTTCCTATGCTGCGAATAAATCATGTAAATTTTGGATCTCAATGATTAGATTATAAGGGTCATTATTTTCTATATTTAAAAGATACAAATTCAAATAATCAATCGCGTTATCTTTCCTTATAAAAGTTATTTGGTCCGATTTTAGGACTTCCTCGAAGATCTGGCACCTCTGGAGAGCCTCCAACTAGACGGCCTAACGCTCGACGGCGTTCTCCAAGTCTTCAATTCCTACATCAACCTGCTAACCAACGCCTTGCCCGGCTCGATCGGGAGCGTAGAGACTGGAGGTTTCGCAAGCAAGATCGTGAAGATCGCCGAGAGTGAGGTGCAGCAGATCGCTCTGCTGGCCAATGCGTCACTGCTGGCGGACGAGGCTCTCCCGCGCGCAGCGCTGAAGCTGCTTCCGGGGCAGGGGGAGAGGCACAGCCGAGCGCCGGAGCAGAGGGAGTGGAAGCGGCGGCTGCTGCGCTCGGTGGACCGTTTGAGGGACGGGTTCTGCCAGCAGCACGCCTTCGAGCTCATCTTCACCGACGATGGAGACACACGCCTCTGTGCGCAAATGTACACCAATTTGGACTTGAATGCCGAGGAGCCTGAGTGGTTTCCTTCTCCAATTTTTCAGGTAATTTATTTTCAGTGTACTAGAGACAGAATATGCATAACTAAGGATAAAAGAAAATTAATTAAATTAGTGCAAAAATGAAAATTAAGATAAATTTTGAATAATTTTTTGAATAAAAGGACTACCATTCCCTCTGGGTGGTTAAACAGTGCAGATATAATATAACTACTGAACAAACCCGACCCAATAATTTTCAGGGGTGCGGGCCAAAAAAATAACATTAGACATACTAGGCCTTTTTATTAAGATATAATATCATAATGGATTTTTATTAAAGAATTTTGTATATATATATATATTTTTTTTTATTATATCGTATGACTTTGGGCGATCGCTCAAAATTCATGTGGATAAGGTCGGCCTTGCCACTGAATCGGAAGGTTTCCGACACAATGTGCCAAAACGGCGGTGTCATTTGGTTTTCATATATAAACGTGCTAAGCTTGAACCGAGCTCGCCTCTTTCTTTCAGGTTCTATTTATGGAGTTGACTCTGGTCTCGAGCATCTCGGCCGACGTTTTTGTTATGAGGGAGCGATTCGCGACGGTTCTGCTGATAAGGCTCTTAGAGACAGTGATTCTGTGGCTTTCAAATGATCAAACCTTTTGGGAAGACATAGAGAGTGGAGATCAGGCTTTGGGCCCTCTTGGTCTTCAACAGGTTATTATTACATGCTTGTATGGCTTTTCTTTTTCTTTTGATGAAAATGGTTTCTTGTTTTTGAAGTTCTATTTGGATATGGAGTTTGTGTTGCTGTTTTCATCGCAAGGCCGTTTTCTTTCGAGGAATCTGCATCAGATTATAAAGGAAATTATTGATAGAGCCGTTGAGGCCGTTGAAGCCACCGGTATTGACCCTTACAGGTACAATCACTGTTTCGGATTGACTTAATAAGAACCAGCTCAGTTAATAACATCGGAAATTATAATAGTTCGCTTGCAAATCTTATTCATTATGAACGAATCGGAGTTCTCTCGGTTACTCTTGCTTGCTCTCTTATTTGCTATAAGTGGCCCTATGGCGAGACGACCGCAAGTTATATATGCGAAAATTATAATTACACTATAAAAGGTTTTATGTGAAATACGTAAATACTCTCGCTATATAGAAAAAAACTTGCCTAATATTTATGTAAGTTTTGGTATGTGCAAATAATATTGGTTTTTATAGCATTTAATTTGTAGCAAACTATTGTTGGCCATTACAATGTGTCTAGTATATTTTTGCATTCTTTTTCTTGACGTTTGTTTTCGGAGTTTGTCGCTTACTGTTATGTTTTTGGAGTATTGTCGTTTCTGCTCATGTTGTTGCTTTTTTTAATTGACATTTTCAAGATTGAAAGTTTGCATATACGTAGTCTATATTTCTATTTTTTTTTTTGTTAAATAAACCTTTTTATTTTATTTTTTTGCATGTGAAGTTTTTGATTTTTTTACTATTTTGCTTATCTCCAAAAATTCCGTCCACTTTTCCGATTGAATTGACAGAATTTTAGATGTGTTGTAAAATTTTGTCACGTTCACTTTCGAAAGAAAAGAAATTTTTTAACAACACATTTAAAATTATAATAAATAATTTTGACAAACGTGTCGTTTCCTCCGTTTGTCAATATTATTGTTTATAATTATATTGCTTTCATGTTTTGCTTCTGATGGAATTTCATCCACGATTAAAATTTGTAGTCTGGATCCATCGTGATTAGAAGATAAGAGTGGTTGACTTTGTACCTTTTACATAACAAAATTAGGGTTGATAATCTTTATGGTGATTAGGTCTAATTTTAGCAATGTTTTGAAATGATATAGGACATTGCCAGGAGGTGATTGGTTTGCAGAAGTGGCTCAAATAGCAATAAAGATGTTGTCTGGGAAAGCCAGCTTTGGGAACATGGAAAGAGATGATCTTGTTGTTGCCACTCCTACTTCTTCTTCTTCCTATTCTCACCCCACCAATTTTGACTAGTATTATAATCCAATTGATCAATTCTCTACGATTTATTTACATCATGATTTTGTGTATTTGTAGTTTGTTTATGTCTATATTTGTAGAGTGAGCTTGTAAATGTTAGGGGTGAAAGCGGAACCGGGAACCGGGAAATTAGCTGTTTTTGGTACCTATCCCAAAAATTCGGGATTTTTATTTTTGGTACCGGTTCCCGGTTCTAGTTGTAAATTTCCCTATTTTTTTGAAAATCAGAACCGGAACCGGTACCGGGAAAAAGTAAGAAAAGATTCGTGAAAAAATTCGATACTTAACACGAGACAAAAATCAATGGCCGAAATAAAAACTTAACACGAGACAAAATTAATGGCCGAAACAAAAACTTAACACGAGACATACATTTTGCTTGCAAGCGAAATCTTCAAGTTGGAAGACGAAGACATGTAACTTGCGGTGGAGGATTCTTGGCGAAGAGAAGAATATGACGGCGCGACGGATGAGAGAGGGAGAAAGAGAGATTGAAAGGGTCGAGAATGGAAAATGGTAAATATTAATCCCTAATAACGAAAAACTACACGTAGTTTAAGTCATAAGAAACGACATATAACCCAAAAACTATAATAAGCATACAAAATATTTAAAAACAACATAATATGAAAACATCTAAAACTACATGTAGTTTAAAACCGGAACCGGTACCAAAAATCGGGAAATTTTGCTTCTGGTACCGGTTCCGGTTCCGGTTCCCGGTTCCATAAACCGTGAACCGGGAAGTACCGGTTCCCAATTTCAAACTAAATTTCCCTTAATTTTTTTTAAAACCGTTCCGGGACCGGTACAGGAACCGGGACAAAACCGGGAAACGATTACAAAATTTTCACCCCTAGTAAATGTTGTAGATCTTATGATCCTATTCAATAGAATTATCTATAATATATATTTAGTGGTACAATCTGACAGACTTGATTAATTTCCTTTATTTAAATTATATAATCTGATAGGATTTATTTTGGCAATTGAATATGTCTGACAAAGTTAGCAAAAGAAAATACTATTAGCGATTCTTTGCACAATTACATTACCTTTAATGACTCTTAATAGCTTAATTGAAACGTTTGATTAGCCAAATACCCAACCTTTTTTTTTTCTTTGCAAAATAGCCAAATTGATGAGGTGACTATTTAATAACATATTTTATACCTATAATACCCTTTTAACATATTAACTTGTATTAAGAAAGTTAATTTTTCTTAAAAATAAAAATATTTACTTGTGTTTACAGAAAATCTATATTAACGTATATTAACTGAGTTAATTTGTTTAAAAATAAAACAAACCACTATCATTGGCAGAATATGTCAGAGAGAGAGACGTACGTTGGTTATAAGAAAATCATAATTGTGGCCCCCAATACTCTAATTTTTTTTAAATAAAATTAGAGTATTTTAATCTAGATTCCGGAGAAAGCATGACAAATCTAGATTCTGAAGAGGATCAAGCAGAGCTCGGTGGCGCTTGCTCCGGCGATCCCGGGCGCTGGTTTACCCCGTGAGCGCTCGTCCGCTCGGCGATGCCGGGCTTACCAACTCCTACATCAACTTGCTAACCACGTCTTGCGCGGCTCGATCGGGAGCGTAGAGACCGGAGGATTCGCGAGCAAGATTGTGAATATCACCGAGAGTGAGGTGCAGCAGATCGCTCTGCCGGCCAACGTGTCACTGCTGGCGGACGAGGCTCTTCCACGCGCAACGCTGAAGCTGCTTCCGGGGCAGGGGTGAGGCATAGCCGCGGGCCGGAACAGATGGAGTGGAAGCAACGGAGGACCGTTTGAGGGACGGGCTCTGCCAGCCGCACGCCTTCGAGCTTATCTTCACCGCTGTGCGCAGATGTACACAAATTTTGACTTGAATGCCGAGGTGCCTGAGTGGTTTCCTTCTCCAATTTTTCAGGTAAATTTATTCTCAGTGTCTTGCTTAGGAATACTTATTCTCAGTGTCATTAAGTTGAACTAAGCATCTATCTGCCTATTTTTACATTGAAAATGATGTCGTTTTATTAAGTTGTCGTTGGCTTTTTAACATTGAAACCTTATTGTCGTTTTTATGAGTAGAGCTTCTCGACGCTGGGAACTGAGAGCGAGAGGCAGAAGAAGCTCTCGAGGAGAGAGAGAGAACCAAAACGAGCTTGCAGATTTGCGTAATGTATATATGATTTTGACCTAACATTCCGAATTGGTTTCTGGGTTTGCGATGGAAGAAGACATGGAGCATAAACCCGCAGTTCTGCTCATCGACAACGATAACTCTTTCTTAAACTCTCTCACACTCATGCTTCTTTCTTTCCGTTACATCGGTATCATTTGCCTATTCAACCACTCACACTTCACTTTGTTTATTTCCTAAATTCGGTTTCTTCGGGGTAGGACCCAACCATCCATGTTTGAATTATAAGACTGGTGTTTGTTTCTGGTAAGAAAATATGGTTTTGATGAATGTTTTTTTTATTATTTACTAAAATACCCTGTTTTAGTGAGTGCACTGTCTTGATGTATAATTTAGTTTTCTTAGCTTAAGAAGAAACTATTTACTTTTCAAGTCGATTAAGATATAATGATAATACATGATATGGATTTTGATCTATATATATATATATATTTTTTTTTTTAGCTGTAGGGTCGTGTATTGACGGAGAGCGTGGATTAGCCGTCGCCCCAAGCAAAATATACGAAATCATTATGGTTGCCGTTGACATGAAGCCCATGAGCGGCCTTGAGTTCTTAGAGATCCTCTCAAAACAGATGGTCCAGATGCCGGTAGTCATCCGTGAGTATCGCGCGCAACAATATCTTTCTTTTTTTACCTATTACAAATAAATTGCAAGTTATTGTAATGTGTATTGGCTTTTCCTTCTGAAACATTTTTTGCTACAAAACTACCTAGCATTTTGTTACATAGGTAGGTAACATAGTTTTCCATCTATTATACTTAGGTTAATTAGTTATATATGTCATTAGGTTTTCTTCTCTTCATAAATAGTGTTAGTTATTTTATTATGTTTTAGAGTTTGGGGTATTTAGATTTTACCACCAACCTCAAGGGAGTGAGAATCATAACCAATAAATAACCAATCACTTAAAACTTAATCTCTTGCAAAAGAAAGTACTTTGGAGATGCTCTGGTACTTCAGAGGTGAGTATGGGTCGTAAAATAATGATTCGTCATATTTTCAGTTATGGCTACTGAAGAAAACAAAGATGATATATTCAAGGCGAGTTATCTGGGCGCTTCTGACTACATCGTGGAGCCCGTCAAAGAGGAATATCTGAAACGCATGTGGCAGCATGTCCCTCGCTTGAAGAAAGCCGATTTAACCAGAGATCCGCAGTTACTTGCGTTGCCTCCTCTGGTTGCCACAGAAAATAAGTCTCGAATCGTTTGGACTGCAGACCTCCATGCTCAATTCGTCGACGCTGTGAACAAGATTGGATACGAGAGTATGACACATTTTTCTCTTGCCCCGCGATATAATATGATTACACAATGTTCTCATTCTACTTTTGATTTCTTATATTATATTTTTCTAATAGAATATGAAGCTTAGTATGAAGTAATACTTTGATTTCTGCAGATGCTACTCCTACTAGAATCTTGAAAGTTATGCAAAGAATGGGATGTGATGATCTAAGCCGAAACAATATTGCAAGCCATCTTATGGTAAAAAAAAAAAATCTCTTCATTTTATTACTTTTGAAGTATCTTATATCATACATAAAATCTTCAATTCCATATGAACTATTCATGTTTAGAATGTCGTAGCTTACTTTTGCCCGCGACGAGTCGCGACGTCGCCAACAACAGCTCTACTCGTAAGTATCCAATAATTCGGCAGAAACTCATAGTCATGGTAATACTAGTATGCTTAGTATTATAATGATTAGAGTATAGTTTATACACCGAAGCGTAAGTGTATGTACTAATTCGCTTGATTTATTCACATGATATTTGAATAAATATTAGGGATATTTGCGAAAAAAGTACCCACATGTCACAAATAAGTCCCAATGATTTAATTAAAGTTTTGCATAAGTAATTAAGTTTTTCCGTTGACTCTTTACCTTGAAGTTTCATGTTTCGCTCCTATTGACCACGTTTTGGCATTGTAGAATACGCTTTGGCTACTATGCGATAATTAAAGTTTTGCATAAGTAATTAAGTTTTTCCGTTAACTCTTTACCTTGAAGTTCCATGTTCCGCTTCTATTGACCATGTTTTGGCATTGTAGAATACGTTTTGGCTACTATGCGATAATTTAGTGTTCTTGTCAACTCTTTAAAGTTCTTGCACCTCATATGAGATTAAAAGGAATAGAAAAAATATGATCAAATCATATGTCATGTTCTGGAAGTTCACAATATAGAGTTAACGGAAAAACATAATTGCGTACGCCAAACTTTTTTACTCATTGGGAATTTTTGCCACCAAAAAAGATTAGGAATACAAGTCATACTTAATGAACATATGGTATTGTTGCTGCAAATGTACATAATGTTTGTTATTATTATTATTATTATTATTATTATTATTATTATAAATAATGAAAAGTAAAAAATGATTGTGTTTCATAATCTCTCTTGTAGAAATACAAAAATGAGATATCTAAAAACCAACAACGAACGGTCAATGAGCATCTTTCAGAGGAAGGTTTGGGATTGTCGAACGACATGGACTCGAAGCTCCATTTATAAAGGCAAGCCTTTCTTTTTCCTATTCTATGAGCTTAATCATGCAGTAGATTTATGTATCTACATACCCTCGTCAACAACTTTATTTTCCCTATTTTATTTATGTAATGCTCTTCTCGTACTTTCTTTTGTGTAATTTTTATAAATGGCTATCAGATTTTAATCTAATATTATTTTTTATGCAGAAGGAAGGATCTTCAACAGAGATTTGTCATTTGAATTCGTTTTCAAATGCTTATTACTATATGCGTTCTAGTTTTTTTTTTTTTTTTTTCATATTCAAGTAAAAAGAAAGTTAGAGCAAAATGATTGCCAACTTTAGTTATCTATCTTTTAGACTTGATAATCTATATTCGTAGCAAAAGACTTGTACAATTTAAATTTATACTTGATTGTATTTGTTATCCTACAACATAACTTATTTACTAAATTATTTAATATGATGATGAGTGATGAGTAATTTATAGTTTTTCTATTCATTATGAACCCTGTATTGACTATTGAGAGGGGAAAATATGTTATGTCCCTTAAAGCTATAAATGAAATTAAAATACCGTTTTGTCTCAAAACATGTGTACTAAGGTCATTCGTGCCCAAATGATGAATACTCGACGTAAAATTGATTTTTTCTGTCACGTCAATATTTGACAACAAAAGCATATATGTTTGAACTGTAGTAAGTGGTAAAAATATATATATATACTTCCGGCACCAATTACGTCATCTATTCTCTGTCTTCTAATAACTTTCTTAGAAGTATATAGGCCCCAATTGATATATAAATTATTAATTCAATATAAAAATAATAATATCACATATATAATTATGAAATCACTAGAAATAATATATAACATTGGATAACTAGTTAAGAAATCATCTTTTAATAGAAACAAATTACACTAATCCTTGAAGGATTAGGCAGCGAATATGACGTTGTCGTGATTAATTCTCGGACAAAGAGGAGCTTAAGATCGATCGAAAGCAAAATTCGCTTTCAGACGCAAGAAATGCGTCTTGAAGCCAAAGAATCAGTTCTAGCATCAATGAACATGTACAATCCGTCCGACAATTTTGCTAATGCTCAAAGAAGCTCGGGTCAGAGTTCAAGATTTGGCCATGGAGGTCAAAGGCACTTCAGAGGCAACAATGGCCGAGGAGCAGGAATATTTGGAGGCCGGTTTCAAACAAAAAATCTACTGATTTATCAGCTCTGTGGCAAGCAATGCTACCATCGCTATGATATAAATTCAGAATCAAGAAACACCAACAACAACGAGTCAAGAAACTCAGGAACAACCTCCAAGCTCTCAATGCCAACACCAGTTCATCTCCGGGATGATGATTGGTTCATGGACAGCGGTGCAACGAATCACGTTGCGAATTCGGACACAGCTTATGCAGTGAAACTGAGTCAAGTTTTACAAAAACCAACTCAAAATCATTGGACAGCTTGCAAACGAGTGTTGAGGTACATTAAAGGAACCTTAGAAGTAGGATTAACCTTCTCTCATCAAAATATCCTCCAATCGGAAGGATTTTCTGACGCTGACCGGGGTGCATCATTAGATGACAGAAAGTCCACAAGTGGTTCTTGTATTTTCTTAGCAGGAAATTTAGTTGCTTGGAGCGCAAGAAAACAGAAAGCCGTGGCTCGATCCAGCACTGAATCAGAGTACAGGGCATTGGCATCAACCGCAACAGATTTGGTTTGGCTAATTAAGAGCATTGTTGGAAGAAATAGGAGTAAAGCTGCTCAACAAAGTACTTAAATACTTTTGTGTGATAACAAAGAAGCACAATCACTAGCCTTGAATCCAGTATTTCATTCGAGGACCAAGCACATAGAGCTAGATGTGCATTATGTACAGGAACAAATAGCTCAAAAACTGTTTGACGTCAGACACGTGTCAACACACGAGCAGCCTGCTGACTTGTCACCAAGCCCCTGCCACTCCCTCGCTTTAACTTCACAATTCACAAACTAAAGCTACTTTTGCCGGAGTGTCAAAATAGGCAATTAGTCTTAATTGATGTTAGAGGGCATTTCTATAATTTTATTTTTATTAAAGCCCCTTTCCCTTTTTGATTCTATTGTAACAAACCCGACTAATTAAGCTTTCATTTTGTGGAAACTTAGCTACTTCTGCCAGCTTCGAGCGGGTATTTAATTCGGCTCTTCTCTGTAATTGTAATTCAGTTCGTTGAATATCAATAAAAGTTCTCAGATATATTCTTTAAAGATTGAAGTTTCCTTAAACAAAAAGTACCATAACATCTTAAACATGCATAAGTCGGTACTTTTCTTTGTAATTTCGACACATTTTTTTACTACATGAATTGGTAAACAACCCCTATTTTCCTGACATTGTAGAGTCCTAGGCCAAATAAATTTGGAGCACTTGACAAAATAATCCATAAAAATATCTAGGTGCGAATCAAAATATTCTTGTCTATAACTATATATAATCAAATCATTCAAATCATTTAAGTGAAAGAAATGTATAAATCATTCAAAGATGACACGTCTATACTCCGTAAAGAAAAGAGAGATTGTTTTTAATTATTATTTTTATCTTCGTACTCTAGTAAAATAGTATATTAGAAAGATTTTTATGGGGCCCACATAATTTTGAGGCCACGATTTAATTTAAGCTTTGAGATCACAGATAGTATATATCCGTAATCCGCCGGTATCTAACCCGTATGCATAACAAATACAAGTAATTAACAATTTAGCTTTGATGAACTGGTCACAGGACATCATGGGAGATATCAGACTTGGAAGGAGAACTTCTCTCAAGCCAATTATTATTCGTCCACGGCTTAGCCGAAGGAATCTGACTCGCCAAGCTCTCCAACGACCATGAGCTCGTCACGAGGGCGCTGAGGTAGACCGAGGCGGTCACCGTGCACCTGAAGAGGCACGTTTTGGTGCACTCTGCAGCCTCGGGCGGGCTGAGGGTAGCGGCTGAGTGCGTGCACATCTGCTTGGGGCACTGCTTGCTGCTGGAGCCTGGAGGCACGCGGTTTGGCGTTGTGTTTGGTGTTGTTGAGGCTCTTCAGGCTGTTGATCAAGCAGGTGAGCGGGGCGAGCTTGAAGAGGATCAAGCAGAGCTCGGTGGTGCTTGCTCCGGCGATGCCGGGAGCTGGTTTACCCCATGAGCGCTCGTCCGCTCGGCGTTGCTGGGCCTTACCAACTCCTACATCAACTTGCTAACCACGTCTTGCGCGGCTCAATCGGGAGCGTAGAGACCGGAGGATTCGCGAGCAAGATTGTGAATATCACCGAGAGTGAGGTGCAGCAGATCGCTCTGCCGGCCAACGCGTCACTGCGGGCGGACGAGGCTCTTCCACGCGCACCGCTGAAGATGCTTCCGGAGCAGGGGGTAAGGCATAGTCGTGGGCCGGAACAGATGGAGTGGAAGCAACGGCCACTACGCTCGGTGGACCGTTTGAGGGACGGGCTCTGCCAGCCGCACGTCTTTGAGCTTATCTTCACCGCTGCGCGCAGATGTACACAAATTTTGACTTGAATGCAGAGGTGCCTGAGTGGTTTCCTTCTCCAATTTTTCAGGTAAATTTATTCTCAGTGTCTTACTTAGGAATACTTATTCTCGGTGTCATTAGAGGATTGGGACCGATTCGGGTGAGCGAACGCTTATGGATGAGTATTTCGGCCGCGTTGTTCACCATCACCTGCCACATACAATAAAATCACCAAAGCAAATTCTAAACCGGCGATGAAATATGACGAGGTGTTTCATTTCACCTCATTGGCATTCATGTTACTCTGCCACACGACGAGAAGGAAATGATCGTTCGGTTTCCCCTCGGCCACTTCTTCATGATCGCTTTCCCGATAAATGGATCAAGACCATACTCCTTGTTAACGTGGCTGAAATACAATCATTTCCAACGCATAAAACGACAATTCAGATCATCAGAACTAAAGAAAAGTAGCAAAATTGTCATTGAGGGCATGCAATATAATAATAATAATAATAATAATAATAATAAATAAATAAATAAATAAATAAAAAATCTTAAACATGCAATCCTTTCCAACACATAAAACTACAATAACATCTTAAACATGTAATCCTTTCCAACGCATAAAACTACAATAACATCTTAAACATGCAATCCTTTCCAACGCATAAAATTACAATAACATCGTAAACATGCAATATAACATATGTCCTTCTTTGAGGGCATCCCGCAAGTCTTAAACCCCTAGAAGTGCATCGCCAACCCCTAGAAGTACATCGCCATCGCCATCGCCCACTTGTATAGCTTGATTGTCGTTGTTCTCGGGTGGAGCCGCGATGGAAGACCAAAATTCCCCCTGTTTCTAAATCTCTGAAAAACAATAGAAAAAAGCAGTGTTAGTTAATAAAAATTTACAAAAATAATAATATATAATAATAATTTAAAAAAACACATAAAATCTCACGTTCAAATGTCGACCGACTTGCAGCACGTTGAGTCCCGTGAATCCTTCCCCGACCATGCCTTGTAGGATAACTCTTCGGCCAACTCCTGCAACTTAATTATTTTTTTATTAAACTAAATAATTAAATACATTGATTAAAATTTGTAGATACTTACTCTCACCGTCCCAACCGCCGAGTCTTTCCACAACGCGTTGGAAAACCTCTTTTTGTGGCACCGTCCAAACTTCCGTGCGCTGCCTCTATTCCGGCCTTGGAGGCGGGATGGGCTGTCTGCGTTCCGGCCTGAGAAGTTCAAACTTCTTCTTCTCCACATGCATCCACATCTGGTCCGCAAATTCATTTGATATGGACTGAACAATATATTCGCTCAACCCCATTCCAGTTGTGCGGCGTCGATTGAGAAAGGCTTCACGTTCTGACATCACAGAAAGAAACAAAAAAAATTAAAATTAACACGATATACTACACTATCTCATATCATTATTGTTATTCGACTCACCAATCACGGCTTTATCAGCCAACAACGGAGAATGGAGACGGATGAACTCAAACGTATAGACTCCGGGCATGTGGTCCGAAATCAATACCAAATTTGCATGACGGTCGAGGAGGCACAACGCTCCCTTCTCAGTGTCACATGTCGAGATCGCTACATAAAAATGAAAAATAGAAGAACATGTCATTAGATATAGTTTTACAAAAAAAATATGAACTAAGAATTCTCGGATCATAAGCTTATGTACTTTGACAGCGAGTCCTTAGTAATTCGAATAACTGGCTGACATATGTTGCGTCTGTTGAGAAGATGACGACATTGATATTGCGTCGGAGTGTGTCAATATCAATGTGTTCTTCAATTGCCTCAATTTGCAAGTCGGGATCCATTTTAGCTAAAAAACCAATAAAATTCAAATGTCAACATGCAGACAATCAGGGCCAGCCCAACCCTTTTCGGGGCCTTGGGCGAATCATTAATATGAGACTTTTTTTGAGAGCTTGCAATACAATATTGCAGGAGCAATACGGTATGACAGGAGCTATACGATATAGTAAAACTTATACAACGCATTAATTATTCTTTTTTTTTTAATGTGTATTGCTTGGCAATACAATCTTTCTTTTTTTACCTATTACAAATAAATTGCAAGTTATTGTAATGTGTATTGGCTTTGCCTTCTGAAATATTTTTTTGCTACAAAACTACCTAGCATTTTGTTACATCGGTAGGTAACATAGTTTTCCATCTATTATTCTAAGGTTAATTAGTTATATATATGTCATTGTGTTTTCTTCTCTTCATAAATAGTGTTAGTTATTTTATTATGTTTTAGAGTTTGGGGTATTTAGATTTTATCACCAACCTCAAGAAAATGAGAATCATAACCAATCACTTAAAATTTAATCTCTTGCAAAAGAAGGTACTTTGGAAATGCTCCGGTACTTCGAAGGCGAGTATGGGTCGTAAAATAATGATTCGTCATATTTTCAGTTATGGCTACTGAAGAAAACAAAGATGATATATTCAAGGCGAGTTATCTGGGCCCTTGCGACTACATCGTGAAGCCCGTCAAAGAGGAATATCTGAAACGCATGTGGCAGCATGTTCCTCGCTTGAAGAAAGCCGATTTAACCAGAGATCCGCAGTTACTTGCGTTGCCTCCTCTGGTTGCCACAGAAAATAAGTCTCGAATCGTTTGGACTGCAGACCTCCATGCTCAATTCGTCGACGTTGTGAACAAGATTGGATACGAGAGTATGACACATTTTTTTCTTGCTCCGCGATATAATATGATTACACAATGTTCTCATTATACTTTTGATTTCTTATATTATATTTTTCTAATAGAATATGAAGCTTATTATGAAGTAATACTTTAATTTCTGCAGATGCTACTCCTACTAGAATCTTGAAAGTTATGCAAAGAATGGGATGTGATGATCTAAGCCGAAACAATATTGCAAGCCATCTTATGGTAAAAAAAAAAAAAAAAAAAAAAACTTCATTTTATCACTTTTGAAATATCTTACTCATACATATTTATATAAAAGCTTCTATTCCATATGAACTATTCATGGAATAGAAGCTTTAGTATTTGCTGTCAAACTCTTAAAGTTTTTGCAGCTCATATGTGATTAAAAGGGATAGAAAAAAAAAATCAAATCATATGTCCTCACATGGATTAACCGAATAACATAATTACGTATGTCAAACCTTTTTACTCATAGGGTATTTTTGCGACAAAAAAAAAGAGAGAATATAAGTCAAACTATTTGAACATATGGTATCTTTTCCGCAAATGTGAAGAATGTTCGTTGGTTATAAATGATAAAAAGTAAAAAATTATTGTGTTTCATAATCTCTTATAGAAATACAAAATCGAGATATCTAAAAAACGACAACGAACGGTCAATGAGCATCTTTCAGAAGAATGTTTGGGATTATGGAACGACATGGACTCAAAGCTCCATTTATAAAGGCAAGCCTTTTTTTTCCCTGTTCTATAAGCTTAATCCTGTATTGGATTAATGTCTATATATTCTCGTCAATAATTATGGTTTCCTTATATTATTTATGTTATGTTTTTCTCGTATTTGCTTTGTGTAATTTTTATGAATATATATCGGATTTTAATTTATTTTTTTATTTTAATGCAGAAGGAAGAAGGATCTTCAACAGAGATTTGTCATTTGAATTCGTTTTCAAATGGCCGTTACTCAAAGTAATTTTGCCTTCTAGTTTTTGTGTTTTCATATTCATGTAAAAAAGAGCATACTGTGTTTCATATTCTAGTTATTTGAGCAAAATGATTGCCAACTTTATTTAACTATCCTTTTTAGACTTGATAATCCTATTCTCGCCCCACCGATTTTGACTAGTTTAACCAATACTTATTATAGGTTTTATTTACATCATGAATTTGTGCATTTGTAGTTGATCTTATCATCATATTCAAAAGATTTTTTAATAATACATTGCCAACTGCATCTAGTAGTACAATTTGACTGATTAATTAACTCATTCTTTTTTTTTTTTTTTTGATATAAACTCATTCTTACATATAACTATAATCTAATAGAACTTATTTTGGCAATTAAATATGTCTGACAAAATTAGCAAAATAAATTCCTGCTAACAACTACATCTAGTAGTACAATTTGACAGATTAATTAACTGATTGATAAGATTCTTATATATATAATCTGATAGGATTTATTTTGGAAATTAATGTGTCAGAGAAAGTTGGCAAAATAAATTCCTATTAGCAATATTTATAACACAATTACACTGTAGAGTATAAAAGTACCTTTTATTTTTTGCTTTTCAGTGAAGACTGAAGACTTTAATTTGACTCTAGATTCTTCAGTCTTTTGAAATTGAAATATTGAAAGTATATATTGTTTTTGTAATGGTTAATGATGGCGAAAATACCCAAAGTTTGGTCAAAGAACCCCTCGTGTATCCAAAGTTTAAAAGTGGTGGCAAAAATACTCAAAGTCACATTTGGGGAGTTGACCACTCCATTCTCGTAACGCTGTTAACTTACTTGCTAACTCTGGCCACGTAGACAAATCTGTTTTGTTAAGTGTAATCATTAGGGGTTCAATTTGTTGTATTAAATAGTATTAGCTAGGGGTTTAATTCGTTGTTTTGTCGTAAACGAGGCTGATGTGGGCTCGTCCACGTGGCAGAAATAGTTATGTCAGCAACTCACGTTTATCTGTGTGGCCAAAGTTAACAGGTAAGTTAACGGCGTTACGAGAATGGAGTGGTCAACTCCCCAAATGCGACTTTGGGTATTTTTACCACTATTTTTAAACTTTAGGTACACGAGGGGTTCTTTGACCAAACTTTGAATATTTTTGCCGTCATTAACCCTTTGTTACTGACATTTATAACCTCCAAACTTTAATTTTTGGCGAAATCCCCTTAAAATTTAAAGAGCAACGCATTGCTTTTATGCGTTAAAAACGACAGAAAATGTTAACAATTTATGGGATAAATTGTAACAAAAAGGCAAAGTTCATAGGGCACTACCAATTTCTCACTCTTTTGCATTGCTGCTTTCAAAGCTAACGACAAGCTAAATGATTCCGAAAAGATATGGAAACTTCATAAAATAACACTCAATATATCACAAATTATATTACTAATCTTCAAGTTTTTCATAATTCTCAAAATAACATTTTCAAATTTTATGTACCAAAATATCTCTAGTATTTTTCATTTTTCAAGACGATATATGTCTATTTTTCAGGATTAATACGTCCTGAAAAATGGACAGTATTAGGGTTAGTATTTTGGTATTTGAAAAGGTTGTTTTGAGAATTATGAAAACTTGAGGGTTAATAATAAAATTTGTGGTGTATTGAGAGTTATTTTATAAAATTTCCCAAATATTTCTTTCGTACAAATCTTTTCGTAAGAATTTCTGGATTTACCGTTCTCATGCAACCCTAATTAGACCAAGATCCATGGTGATATACTGTAATATGCACATGATTTTGAAGACCAACATTGAGATTTATGATAATAATTAAAGTCATAAAACGACAAATCATGAAAAGAAACAAACTTGACATGTCTCTTCTTTATCCTCAATAAAATCATGAAGGATAATATCGAATTCATTACTATATAACTGATATATACTTTATACATTACGTTATCAAACAAAATGCTCTTCAAGCTTTTCATGCTTATGGTCTTCACTCTCATGGCCTTCCGAGAGGCTAACAGTTCCGCCATTGTTACACCGTGTTCCCCCGACGACCTCAAAGGCCTAAAAGGCTTCAAGCTCGGGATCTCCTTCGATTCCTCCGGTCGCTTAGCGAAGTGGGCCGGCGCGAACTGCTGCCAGTGGGAAGGCATTTCTTGCGACGGCGAAAATGGCAGAGTCACGGAGATCAACCTCCCCGGTTTCATCTCGCAGGAAGGGTTTCTCCTGCAGGCTGAAATGGCGGGCTCGTTGACGGGCTCGTTGACGCTTCTCTCGTCCCTACAGGTCGTCGACCTCGGAGGCCAGATCGGTCTCTCCGGGTCGATCCCAACGCGTGTCGGGCAGCGGCTTCCGAATCTCAGGAGGCTCTCCCTCTACGGCAACAATCTCACCGGTCCGGTGCCCGAGAGCTTGGGCATGCTGTCGAAACTCGAAGAGCTCGCTCTTCACGAGAATCGGCTTTCCGGGAAAATCCCGTCCTCTATCGGGGACCTGCGAAACATCAACAAGCTCACTCTCCACACCAACAGATTCTCCGGCGAGATACCGGAGAGCATCGCGAATCTGACCAACTTGGCGGTGTTGGATCTTCATGGGAATTCTCTGAGTGGCGAGATACCAGAGAGGATCGGGGATTTGAAGGGCTTGGAGAATCTCGATCTCTCGAGCAATCTCTTGTCGGGGAATCTTCCGAGCTCTCTGGGTGACTTAGCTTCACTCTCTGTTCTCTACTTAGACACCAACACTCTCAGCGGCGAGATTCCCTTCTCGTCAAACCCGCACCAACTGCCATATCTAGGGTTTCTGAGGCTTCAAAACAATCTCCTCTCAGGCAGAATTCCGCCATTGTTGGGGAAGCTCGAGTCGCTTCAGAGAGTGTCTTTAGCGAACAACAAGCTCGAAGGAGAAATCCCTTCGAGCTTGGGCAACCTGCCATCTCTCTCCGAGCTTTATCTCAATGGCAATAAGATATCGGGTCAAATCCCAGAGTCAATCGGTCAACTCTCGAAGCTCATAGCGTTGACTCTCTCCCGCAATCAGCTCGAAGGGCCTTTGCCCGAGACACTCTCTTCCCTCCAAAACATTCAAGCTCTCGACTTGTCCTTTAATCCTCTGAACCTCTTGTCGATCCCCGAATTCATGGCGAAATTGCCTTCTCTCTCGAAGATCTACTTAGCCGGGTGCGGGATCGGAGGCCGAATCCCAACGATTCTGCGAGAATTCCCGAGCCCGATCCAAGAACTGGACCTGTCGGACAACGATCTCCGAGGCTCCATACCGGCTTGGCTCGGAGGCCTCACACAGCTCTACTCCTTGAGCCTCTCGGGCAATTCTCTCGAATCGGAAATCCCGGATTCGATCTCGAATCTGCGGAAGCTGGGGGTTCTCAATCTTCACTCCAACAAGCTTAACGGCTCCGTGAGCCGCGTCTTCGGGCTCGGGTCTCTGACGTACGTCGACCTCTCCAGCAATGGATTCTCGAGCGGGATCGAGAGCATGGAAACCGGAGACGAGATTTCTCGGGTTCTGTTTCTGAATCTTTCGAACAATGTGATGGAAGGGAGATTGCCGGGATTGATTGGGAGGTTCGGGGAGTTGCAGAGCTTGGATTTGAGCTCGAACAAGCTGGGATTCGATCTGCCCATGGGCATGGCGAATCTGAGGGCGCTGAGGACGCTGAAGCTGCAGAGGAACAGGTTCAGTGGGGAGATCCCAGGTGGGTTTTCGAAGCTGAGGGGGTTGAAGGATCTGGACTTGTCGGAGAATCTTCTGGTCGGGGAGATTCCGAAGGGAAGGCCGTTCAGCGACTTTCCTCCGAGCTCTTTCCAGGGCAACAAAGGTTTGTGTGGGAAGCCTTTGAACCCATGTGCTTGATATTCATACTCTTGCTATTTCAAAATAAAAAGGAAAAGTGGTTGCTAGGATAGCCTAGTGGTAATTCCACACTACCTCCAAAGTGGAGGTCGTGGGTTCGATCCCCACACGCAGCAATGCTGCCTTCAAAAAAAAATAAAAAGGAAAATTTATTTGTTTTTATTTTGGTCATAATTTTTTTTTTTTTTTTTTGTTAATCTTAATCTAATCACCTTCTATTTGAAATAAAAACAAAAAATTATACATAGTGTTGAGGTGAAAAAATCACCTCCGCAGTCACGGAGTTACGGTTAGTGTAATTCAGAGTTTAGATTACCTTAGAGCTCGGGTCTTTCCGTTAAAACTAGATCACGTTGAAAGAGATGAGTGTCCAAGAGAATGAGTCGGGTGTTTTGAGTGATTGAGCCTCGACGTGAAACCCTTTAGCGTGTCTATTGATGGTGAAAAATGCGATCCTTTGTACATGAGTTTCAACCCTCTATTTATAATCAGCTAAATGATTCAAATCAGTCCTCATAAATGGGCTTTTACAATTGTGTTTGATTCCCTCGTAATGACCATAATGGCATGGCTGTAATCATGGGCGTAACCGTCGTTATCAATCTGCTAGAGCATCGCTTGCGCCACGCTGATTGCTTCAATCACGCCTCTCGTCTTTGTTGTCTGTATTTTGGGCCTCGTCGGCAAGGATGTGTCTCGTCACTGATTTAGCCGTCACTTTTATTGTTTGTTGGTGATGGTCTTCATCGATGAGGTTTCATCGATGGAGCTGTGTCATGGCATGTTTCCTCGTCGGTGAGGGTCTTCGTTGCTCTCCTTCGTCGCTTGTCTAATCATGAAACCTCTTTGACTTTGTCAAGTAGGCTTGTATGGATGTTGGGCCTTTGATGAATATGACCCAAATCTTTGAACTACAGATATAGATTTCGTCGTAACAATATAAATTGTCGTAGACAAAATCGTACCTCAACAGATAGTTGTTTGCGAATTGCGACGGAGTTGCTAGTGAAATAAATAAATAAATAAATAAATAACGGGCTATGGAAGACATGCTTAATTAGATTCACAATGTAATTTTACTTTTGATTACATAAAAGGTATTACTATATGATTTTTATAACTTAATACAGTTTGGATTGAAAAATAAAATTATACTGTTGACATTATACTAAATTTTGAGGGATAATATTATAATGATAGTTAAAGAAACATAATGTAAAAGTATTATTTAACTGATGAAAATAATTTATTGAGTATTATTATTAATAGAACAAGGCTATTGTATGTTGACATGTTTTCTCGTCAACTTCAAGAGGGTGAAGTAAATATAAATAAAGGTAACGGTGAAAAAAATAACATACGAGATTTTTACGTGGTTCAACGCGTTAACGAGGCCACTAAATTTTTACTATGGTATTATAAACATTATGATTATGATATGCTTGACTCTTTATATAAGAGGGCGATCGATCATTATAATAACTCTAATTATGATTAAGTCAACCAAGAGTAATTATAGCCTTCGACTTGTTTAGAAGGCTTTCTCGAACGATCTGGTGTACCTCGCCGGACAAACGGTGCTACGTACTTTCCCCGACTGTCTTGACACCTTATGAGGCGAGGTCAATCGTAACTCGTAAGTCCAAAGCTTTCCCGGTTAATGACGTGTGTGCTGAAAAGTCGAGTTTTAATTTTGCATAAGAAAAAAGTATTATCTTCCAAACAAAAAATGTTGCAAAAAAAGGGACGCTTGCATCAACTTAAAGTAGGCTTATATTCTAATCATTAAACCTAGAGAATCGTTATTTGTATTTTTTTTTTTTTTTTTGTCGTTTTCAATTACGTTATCGTTTCTTATAATAACCATGCATAGAGTCAAGGAATGCATCGAAGTCGTCTAAGAAAAAAAGTTATACGATAAAATAAACGACAATAATATTTAAAGTGACGATTTCACAAAACAGCAATAAGTTTGACTTTACAGAAGGGTGTGAAAAACGAGGACATGATTTCTCAAAACGACAATAAGTTTGAATAAACAGAAGGATATGAAAAACAACCACCATGATTACAATGGCTATCTGTGGCATTTAAATAAAGTTTTAAGAGTAAAAAATAATGGCCTAGTTTTATCAATATATCGATAACAACCACATGGTTAAAGGCTTATAGCAATGAGATTTCCCTAAATAAAAATAAAATAAAATTGATAACCAAATGTTCCAATCAGTACTTACGGTTACGGGTATACTGACAAAGTTTTGGTAAACGTAGTTGGAAATACTACAATCTTGATGTGTATTTCAGGCTAAATAGTACCTTTAATTCATGTAAACATTAATACTTAAGGGTAACATTTGATTAATAGATAAAAATCTCACATTTAATTTGTAGATACAACATTAGAAGAACAGTCTACAACTTAAAATAGAAGAAAAGAAAAGTCCCACATTAATATTGTAAACAAAATGTTAGAGAAAATGTTGTAATAAATTAAGAACAGTGAGCAATATTTTGAAATGTGTTTTTGCAACAAGAAAAAACGAGTATCCGGAATGGCTTCACTCCTAGTAATGGCTGAACGTGAAACTTCAGCACCTGAAATTATATTAATTAGGGATTTATAAATTACTTGTGAAATAAATAGAACACAAAAAATAGTTTAACATATATATAAAAAAAAGGATATGATCAATTCCCCACGCCGGTGTTTCTCCTCTCTTTAACTTCTTTACGAAGGAGTCATCGTTGTGAACTGGTAGACGCAAAGATGCCGCAAACTCTAGTTTCTTCTCCGAAAGAAATGCAAAGAGACGATCCACGGCCCAATCCATAACGGGATCAACAGATGGATTTAGGATCTCTTGCAGCAAGAAATTATCCCCTGTGTTTAATATGTTCATTTTTTCCTAGATAATCATTTTGTTGTTTTTTTCATAACGATGTCAAGTACTCGACGTCTCTTCATATTTTTGTCAAAACCTAAAAGGCAAGATAGTATTGTTAAATTTGCATATTTGGACTAATGAACCACTCAAAACGTATTTTGTTAAACTCGTCCATTTTACGATCCTTAATTTTCGTTCATCATCTCTGCACTCATAATTTTATTAGTGAACAATCGGATTATGATCCATAAAATTTGGAAAGATTTCTCATAAATAAATATTTGAGAAATAATTTGATGAATTCTTTTGAACGGTTTTCCTTTCAAATTACATCTTAGTTGGGTAATGATCATTATTATGATCGAACATATTATTAGTGTGCTCATATAGAGTTGAACACGCAATAAATAGATTGGACCATATGATTGGATTTTGAGTCAAAAGATTCACAACTTTCACTAATGAAGGATTGGCTTAAGATTTAAGAGCATGATTTAGAAAACAAATATATAATTTGAAGGCAATATTTAACATAACCATCATAAACCAACTTGATGTTTTGATGTTAATAGGCAATGGCCGGTGGATATTGTGTCCTTACTTGAATTAGTTGACTTTCTAAGGCAGTTGACAGTTGACTTTCCTAACCTTTGTCTAATAAGTTCGAGTTGCGGAATCTCAAGTTTGTGTCTTTCTAAGGCTATTGCTATCATCGTCTTAGTTGGTGGGCGTTCATCATCTCTAGTTGACTTTCATGTCGTTTTGAGTTTTGACCTATAATGTCCTTGACATATGTCGTCCATCATCTATTTTATTTTATTTTATTTAAATTGGTTAACTAGTTACGCTTTCGATTGCAATTAGAGGAGAAACTTCAACGTTTACGAATTTGCCTACCACGGTAGCCTCGGGTTAGCCTTGAAATCGGTCCACATCGATATCAAATTTTTTAATTTCTTTTACACATATTTATATTTTTAGTTATAGAAAAGCAAGAACCGATTACTACATAAGTATAAAGAACCGATTCTATTATCCGGTTATCATTTTTTTCTAATATTTATTAACAACGTAAATGCTTCCGTATATGAAATTGCACAACCTTTAATTAAGTATGAAACATTCTTATTTTGCTCGCAATCAAAATTACGTCACCGGGAATCGATTCCCGGTCCCTTATAAAATTCTAATCCAAAACACACTTTATATACGTAATTAAATTCCGGCTCTACAACAAATATATTCGACTCTCACTATTTTTATACAAAAATTATCATTTTAAATGAATTCAGCTACCTCTTGTTATTGTAATTAGAAAAAGTTACTATTAATTAAAATGGTAATAATATAGTTAATGTAAAGTAGTTATCATGATCGGAACAAATCCAAGAAAGGATAAGAACAAATCATTTTTTCTTCAATTGATTGTTCTTATCCTTCTTTCTCTAAAGAAAGCACATGTTGGAATTAAACTCCATCTTTCTTGTGCCTTATCAAGGAAACCACTCTTTATTATTGGATTAATTTAACATAATTACTAAATTCAACTGGACCCCAAAGTATTTATAATATAACGTTGGCAGTAATTAAACTATATAAAAAATGCATGCACTAATTAAACTGCCTCCGTGTGACTTGTCTCCTCACATAAATATTATAATAATGGAAGAGAGAGAAGATATTTATACCAGAAAGTTGAAAAAGAGTTCCCTCCAATAATTACCCTTTATTAATTACTTGAATAAAAATAAGACTGTTACATGATTTTGGTGTAACAAAAATAATCAAAATAAAAAAGAATTCAACTTGACCCCAATTGCTGATAATTCATGTAGTCAATTCCATTAAGCCGTACACAGCATAGTATCTGCTCTGGCAACTCTTCAACTTTGTTTCCCTACAAAATTGATTCATTTCTTCATTTTAATTCAAAGGATTAATAAAAAAAAAAAGAGCATAATTACATATAAATAGGGGCGAAACTGGGACCGAGATTTTGACGGTTTTTCCTCCCAACCCCAGTTTTTACCGAGAATTCCAAAACTCCTCTCTGTCCTTGTATGGGTTCAGTAAAATCCATTTTTTCAGGAAACGGGACGGGATTCTAACGGATTTTATAAATAATATTAATATATATTATCATAACAAAATAAATTATATTAAAAAAAGGGCTGGGGTTTTCTTGGTCGCCACTTGTGAAAACAGGTAACTGATTTAATCAGAAAAAAAAATACCGGTCTTAGAATCAGATCGGATATAGCAGTTAACATTTTTTTTCCAGAAAAATACTAGTTTATAGTGATTTATAAACTGGAAACGGGCAAAAAAACTTTGACCCCTTATTCAAAGAAAAGAAATACCTGAATGGTGAGACCAACATCCAAAACGCAGATCTTTAATCTGTCCAAGAAGGCCTCGAATCCTTTTCGAGAGATGTAGCTGAACTTGTGCATGTCCAAATCAATCTCGAAGTAATTCTCACCCTAAAACATTACCATCCATTTCCGTCAGTAATTCTCACACGATTGAACGATACTCTTGAGAATAAATTCGACTCCTAAAACTTACCGAGTAGAATTGATGTTGAGGACGCGAAAGAACGGGCTTCTCATTATAAGCCTGCATGATCTTTCGCTCTGGGGCACTTAGATGAAGATCTTCCACATTCACGACCCGCCCCAAAATTTTCAACCTTTCTCGGAAGGGCACCATAGAATCAACTGGGAAGCCTTTGACCTTTTCGACTTCATCGTCGATCAATTTCTGAATTATTAAATGGGTAAGGTTAAAATAAATTCAAGAATATATACGAATGACGCAGAATCGAAGCTTATTTATCTTACCCTGATGTTGTCTATAAAATGAGTTGGAAGCTCCTTAGCGTAGTTTTCTGAGAGCTTGAAGTATAATACGAAACTCATTCCTTCACCGTCTGTTTCACCGTGAAAAATTGTGACAGGATACAGCGGAATCTGGTGAACATTAAAGGGATTTAAGAGACTTAAAAGGAAGAAAAAAAAATAGTGAATTACTTAATTAAACAAACACTATATACCGGAGTGCATCTTAATACTATTAGATTTGATAAATACAGAAAAAGATACCTGTACATTGACAACGAGAATCGATGGTAGTTTTGAAGGAGAACTAGTAGCCGGGAGCTTTACAAATTGAGCAATGTGGTCAATTTTTCGCGGGGATAAGAATACATCTACACCAAATGGGTAATAAGCGGCAGAGCTGGAAGCGGGTTCTTTCTTCTTGTCACTGCAAAATTATTTGAATATGGCTATAAATATTATGATATAAGATCCACCTTACAATCAATTATTGAAACCAAGTAATGTAAGAACAGATAATAAGTACTAAATCATGATAATCACATAACAGTCTCACCGGAAGTAGTTCACTCCTCGAACTCTAAATGAATTCGGTTCAATCTGTGACCAACTATCTAGAACGTTCTTATCAACGGGGCAAAAGGGCACTTGAGAACCAGCTAATGGATGATGCAAAAGACTCTTGGAGGAAACTGAAATCACAAATAGAAATTTCACAATTAAGTGGATTTGTTTGAAGTTAAAATATATAGAGTATTACTAAGTGTTCTATTCTTTTGAAATTTGAAATTAGATGAGTCGAACATACGTAGAGCACCGACGAGACTTCCTTCTTTCCATTTGAAAGGAAGCTTCAAAGATGCTTTTTTTCTTGCGCTCTGTGGACTTGTCGGTCGTCTCTTTTCGATCGAAGGCACTGTCGAAGCAATACAAGGCAAACAGTTCATTGGAATCATCCCACAGTTATCCAAAATCCCTTCCTCTTTTCCAGAGTTCTCGTCCACAGAGATTTCGTCTAAGAACACAGGCTTGTTCGCTTCATTCATCAAAGACCCATCGGATTTCGGTAGAGCATCGCTAAGAGAGTTGCGCCCGGAATTACCTGACACCGACGTACATTCAGAATCATGGAGAGATGCAGCATCTGTGGACAACGGAAGTTCAAATCAATCACAAGCCAAACCAAAAAAAGATAATAAGAACGAGATCTAACGCGGAAAAGAAAACACTACCGTCTGGAACACTTTGATAATCTTCGTCGCAATCAGAATCAAACGTGGGAATCGAATCGAACCAAGTTTCGTCCGTCATTCCTGCCAGTACCACACATTGCAACAAGTATGGTCAGCCACATATCGCTATACAAATTCAATCAGAGATTGGTTGAACAAAGACACCAAAGAACACAGTTTATCAGAGAAATACAGACCAAGAAAATACAGAGAAATCGCCCAAGAATAGGCCAACTCTTAATTCTGTTATAAAATCACTCCGGCAAAAGATTAACTCTTGATCCTAACGAAGAAAAACCCCACAAAATCGTCAAAACAGAAGGTCTCGGACTTATTCCAATCCAATGCCACCATTGCCAAGCAAAAAAAAAAAGCTCAAGAACCCACCAAACACGAATCAAAATCCGCAAACACCAACAATTTCCATCCATTCCAATTCGAAAATCTCATTCCCTGACGAGCGTTCTGAATGCAAATTCAAAGCGATGGAGATATATATATATATATATATAGAGAGAGAGAGAGAGAGGGAGAGGGAGATGAATGCACCATGGAAAGCGGGGTTGGTGAAGGTGGTTCGATCAGCTACGGCGGACGCGCCAACCGTCTCCGGCGAGGTCGCGGCGAGGCGAGACGAGACTTTTCTGCCGAGGCCTCGCTTGGTTCGCCGGCGAGCCGCCGTCTTCTTGGACGATCTCCGGCCGACGCAGCCCTGAGGGCTCGAGACGCACCCTCCCATGTTCTGTCTCCTCGGCGATTTCTCGCTCTAGAGCTCGATCATCACTGTCTCACCAGCAGGTTGCAGATTCCATAAATATGATTTGAGAGAGAGAGAGAGAGAGATTTTTCGGTTGTCTGATCGATGATGAAACAAACTTATGGTATTGCGTTTCCACTTTCCACAAAGCCTTATTTTTCATAATATTTATTTATTTATATCGAATTCTTTACTTCCCACTAATTTGATATTTTTTTTATATATTTTTATTTTCGCTGATTGCTGCTTTTGGTCAAATCGCAATCGCAAATGCTTCTCGAAGACAAAGAGGGTGATAATTGGTGTTACTACCCCCTTCAACTTTATTGATCGGTGCACTTTGTTTTTAAAATTTTAAATTTTGACATAAATGTCTGTTTCGGAAGAATTTGCAAATTCTCGAACTTTTTTGGGCACATATATTCTCAAGTTATGACCATTATTTATATTTTTATGTCTTTTTTTTGTCGGAACATACTTTGAAGTGGAGATACTTTTAGAGACGTTAATTAGCCGAGTTAATGTCTTCACATTGTTTCAAATTCTAAGTATGAACCGAATTAATATTTTAAGAAAAGGGTAGTGGTGAACCGAATTAACATTATAAGTATTATATAATATTTTTTTGAGATGTCATGCTATATATTTAGATAGTCAAATGTAACAAAAACAATATGATTAGGTTTTTGTTTAAAGTTTGACTGTCAACCTTAAATTAACTATGTAATTGTTTTATTCATGATTAGGTTTAGTCGGAAAATTAGTTTCTCCAAGAAAATTAATATAAAATTGATAATTGATATCATGATCGACTTTTGTGTAATGTTATGTTTGAAATTTCTCATAATAATAAGATTTTTATCAGCAAATGTAGCTTATACAAGCACATTAATAAATCAATTGATGTTTTGACTAAATTTTGTGTTATTACATGTATTTGGAATTCAAGTAATTATCACTAATCAAGTAAAGAAAAAAAAACATAAATTAAAAAAAAATAAAAATTAATTTTTTTCAAAAAAAAAAGTTTGGGTATTTTTGCCACTAACGGCCACATGGTGAATGGTAATGGATAATTAACGGTTTCATGCCAAAGTCACGGTCAACGCACGTTGCCAGTTTTAAAGGTTGGGTACACAGGAGGTACATTGACCAAAAGTTGAGTATTTTTGCCGTAATTTTCCCTTTTTTATGGTGAAATAAGATTGAGAGAGGTGTAAGGAAGTAATTAGTTAATCAATTGGTGATGAAAACACGATAACCCTCAAGTTTTTGCGCTTTGGAATACTGCTATTGTTTCGGCAATTTGGTTAATTTGTGCATATGTATTTGCTGACGAGATTCCTAATATTCCCACTTTTTTAGACATGTCTAGCGCCTTATCAAGGAAGCTCATTTCTTCAAGTTAGGGACATGAAGCTCTTTGGAGGATCTCAGAGTTTTGAAGATTTTCGGCATAGACATTCAACCCATGGTAGCTCCAAAAATCATTCCTGTTGTATGGCGTTTCCCTCCTACAACATGGTTGAAATGTAACACAGACAACTCTTCTATGGGAACTCCGGGAGTGGCGGGAGCCAGAGGTATTTTAGAACCTCTTGTGGATTTCCTCATAGCTCGTTCTCTTTCATTATTGAGTCAGTTATTGCGTATGATGTTGAAGTGATGGCTGCAATATTTGCGGTGTAAAAGGCTATGGAATTTCATTGGGATAACTTGTGGCTTGAGTGTGATTCCACATACGTCGTCCAACTTTTTCAGAAGAAATCGAGTTTGGTTCCATGGAAGTTGCGGGCTCGTTGTTCCAAATGCATCCGCTATGTGGAAATCATTAATTTCAGAGTATCTCATATCTTTCGAGAGGGAAATAGAGTAGCCGGTGTATTAGCTAGTTTTGGTGCTCAAAATTTGGATTATCATTGGTGGCCTTCACACCCGGATTTTACTTCGTCTTTTGTAAACGACGACATTTGTTTGAGATAGAACTTTAGGTCTAGATAGTTCTCTTCGATTTTGTTTGTAATCTTTGATATTTTCATTTATATTATTCCGAGCCCCGATTCTTACTTTGCGTTGCTTGGGTAATATATTGTGTTCTTTAATGGTTAAATCAAAGAACAATCAAGCCAGTAGCTCAGACTCAAGATCACTTAGGACTTAAATCGAATATCCATTTGATCATCTACTAGTGACTCAACTCTAAGTTATCAGTGACGGTCTTAAATGATAACTTCCGGAGTTTAAGTCAGGTCCAGTCCAGTATGAAGACACTTCATACTTAATGCACTTCTAGTTAGTGTGACACACACAAAATCCAGAATAGGATTGTCACTTAGTCACATTAATGACCTTATACGATTAATGGGCTCCCACCCAGTTAATCAGGTCACGGACATTTTAAGTTCATTTATTATGATTATTAATTCTTCCTCACATTGACTCTGTTGTGATAATAATAACATAATTGCATCCTTTATGAACTAAGGATCAAACATTCTATTTTACTCTACCATAAACTATAATAAGATTAACATAATAAGCACCATCTTTTATTCAACGACTTGTCATAATCTATTACAAATGGATAAATACATCTTGTTTAAGGACACGTGTCCAACAGGCAAACCATCGCGTATAGTCCACTGAGCAATAATCATTCTATATACATCATCGAGTAAGCGACTTACCTCCTCCGCCCTCTTTTTCTTTCTGCATGTCGTGTCGTGTTGTTCTAGGCGGCTGGTGCCGTGGTTCTTCGGATGGGCCGGAAATTCCCTCCCGCAATGTTGGCAAATTCCGAACCTATCTTCCAAGCCGGTGTCGTAGTTGTATCTATACTCGGCTCTGAAGTCGTTCTGCCAAACCGCTCCCGTTAATTTCTTTCGCTTCCTCGGCGGCGGATGGGGGGCAGACCGCCCACACCCGGAACTAAGCGTTGTTCACCATGTCCACGTCCAGCTCGCGGTGCTAGTAGAACTTCCTCAACTTCTTCCACTTCCTCCTCCTCGCCTTGAACGTAGTTCGAGTCCTCCGCATCATCGTTCTCATCATCATCATCATCGCCGCCACCGAGGTCGTTGGATTGGTTCCTCGACCTCGTTTCCTAAAAAAAACAAAAAAAAATTTCAAGGGTTAAATTTTAATATTAATTTAAATATTACAAGGAATATTAGAATTATTAAATTTTAATATCAACCATATTAATTAAATTAAATTTCATATAGGTAAATAAAAAAGTTAACAAAATTAAAAATGGTATTCTCCAATGTGTGGAAATAATTATCAAGCTCTTTTAGACGGAACTCCCCGAGGTTCCACGGCCAGATCGACTGGAAAGGATGTTATGATCTCACTTTAGGCCCAAGCTTTTCTAGATAGAACTCCCCGAGGTTCCCAGGCTAGCTTAGAGGAGATTGCAAAGCAAACCTTATTTAAAAACCAATCTTTCTAAGACAGCATAATCCTTAAAAACTTTATAATTATCACCACACATAAAAATTACAATTTTTATTTTTTAACTTATTTAATTAACTATTTAAAATTTAACTAAACTAATATAACTATTATTATCTTATTATTAATTAACTTATTAAGTAAGTAAGTAACTACTAACTATAATTAAGTAATTAACTATATGACTATTTATTTAACTTATTAATTAATTTATTATAATGACTATATAGTATATATTAAGTAACTATTTATTATCCAATAATTTAAAATTTATTATTTAACAAAGTAACAAACTAATATTTAATTAATTAACTACTTAAATTAAACTCGACTTACCCCGACGTCGGGGGAAACATAATGTTGTTGATGATGTTGTTGGACTTGGTATTGTTGCTCGTGATGGCGGACTTGTGCTTGGTATTGTTGTTCGTTGCTAAGGCTTTGCCAATCCGGAATATTTGTACCTTGATAATTAAGTAAGTTCGTAAAACCACCGACGTGACCTTGAGAATATAATAATTGTTGGTCCATACCAACGCCACCGGCACCATATTGAGGATGAGCCGGTAACGGTAGGCTAGAAGAACCGGGAACATTATGTTGATTCATAAATCCGACATTATAATTATGTTGACTAAAAGTCGTCCCGCTATTAATTAACCGCGGCGACGGAATAGTAGCCTATCCTTTTTCCTCGAACATCGGGACGTCCTCGCGAACGGTTGTTGCCACTCAACATATTAATGATAAATTAAACTAATAATAGCGATAAATTAAACTAATAATAACGATAAATTAAACTAAATAACACTAACTTAAAACTAATAATAATAACACTAATTAAAAACTAAATAAACTAATAACAACTAAAATACCTAAACAATATATTAAACTAAAAATTGAGAGTATTTATATAATTATAAAGTAGCTAAACTATAGCCTAATTTCGGAACTTTGAGAGCTTGAGAGAGTATGAGAATGTTGGAGATGAAGAGAAGAAGATGTGTGAAAAAATTGGGAGTGGAATGAGGTATTTATAGGAGAAAATGTGTAGGAATTCAAGTAAAGTGGTGTTTTCGAGGTCCAACGGCTATTTTTGGGGGGCTGAGTGCAAATATTACCGTTGGGGCCAACGACTCTATTTTTTGGACACATGTCCAGGCACTTATGCCGTGCCCCAACAGATCTATTTTCTGGTACGTTGATCTTGATGATCCAACGGCCCAGATTAAAAGAGTTCTAATTTTTTATTTTTAAAAACCCGGATATTTTGATATCCGGGTTAATTAATATCCGGATCCGGATTATTCCGGATTTGTGTTTTTCTGGATCCGGATATATCCGGATCCGGGTTTTTTTTTTTTTTTTTTAAATTGGCTTCCGGTAGAGCTGCATCTCGCGGAGTCGCGACTCATCGCGACCGAATCGTGAAAAATTGCCAAAAGTTGAGTCGCGATGCGTCGCGGGTGGCCGGGTCGCGATGAGTCGCAAAATCGCGAGAAAACTGAATGTGTTGTTTGCGGCATATGTACCTATTTGTTTCCAATGTTTAATTTTATTTTGCCCGAATTTAATTATCAAACTTTATTAATTATTTCAAAATTATATTTAGGTATGTTAATTATTTATAATTTATTTATTTAAAAAAAAATTAAGTATGTTATAATTTATTATTTTGTAACATATTAATAACTTTGATTTATGTTAATTTTTAATTTGTAACATATGTTAATAAATATTAATTTGTAACATATTAATAATTTAAACAAATTTAATAGCAATTAAATAAATATGGTAAAACGAGGTATTTCGGGTGAAAAGTGGGTTATTTACGCCGCAAAAATAACACACTTCACGCGGATCACGATCTAACGATCGCGATGGGAGCACCACGTCGCGACAAATCGCGACGAGTCGCGATTCCCCAAAAGCTATCGCGATGCGTCGCGAACGCCCCACCCCGACCGCAAGTTGCAGCTCTAGCTTCCGGGTATTAACCCGGGTACGCCATTTCGAGGATTAATAGTATCCCATTAATCATTATTAAATAAGATTGATAAGCCAGTTGGTGTTGTTGGCGGGGCAAGGCATCCGAAAGGACATGGGACCCACCTAAGACCTTGATGTGCCACGTGGCGTAATCCAGGTGTATGGTCTGATTCTGACTGACTCTTGGGCTTGTGTCTTGTTGTACATGCTGGAATTTTCTTTTTCTTTTCTTAATATTGGAAATTAAGATTTTGTAATTTCGGCTGAGAAATACAGATTATGACTTTTGGTGTTCAGAATTGGCGTTCTTGTTTCACATATATCTGTATTCTGTACTATTTCATTGTACCTTACTTTTTCTTGCCCCACATTTCTTACCATTCAAATTAAACGTCTTTTTTTTTTTTTTTTGCATATTAAACCCTTTGTTACAGTTTCAACCCGGTCCGTGCTCAAAATTTGAGTTTTCGGGGTACACTGCTCATCAACCGTTCTATACTTTCCGTGAATTTACTTGTAGTTTACAAGAAAAAACCGAATATAAAACTAGAAGATTATAATAATTATAATAATAACGTAAATTGTTAACGAATTGTATAAGATGCTGAAAGTTTACTGATAATAAAAAATACTGATATCATAAGTTATATTGTGGTTAAGTTTATTGATTTAGTAATAATAAAGTTAAAGTGTAACATTAACTTGTATAATGTAAATATTATTATTTTATACAATATTCACGGGTGAACTCGTAAAATCCTATATGAAATACATTGTGGGTACATAATTATGTTAGGATTAAACTTAATCCCTTAAACAAGAAAGCAAAAAAAAAAAAAAGTGACAAAAATTATAATGGGTTCATTCTCGATGTATGAAGTAGTCTACTTACAATTTGCGAATCATCACTACAAAAAAAAAAAAAAAAAAAAAAAAAAAACGCTCTATTGTTGTGCTACTTGCCCTACAAAAATTAGCCACAATCCATATATGTGAAAATTAGAATTATACGAAAATACATGTGAAATATCAGCTTGATTACTCTTAATTGAGTTTTCATAGCGACTTCATTGAATTAACTTTCACAACTTAACCATCTCGCCTAAAAAGTCGAATCATTCGCATTTCTGGATACTGGCAAGTCAATCTCTCGTGCCAACTTAATTATATATATATATATATATATATATATATATATATATATATATATACAAAATAATTGAATACTTAAAATATATTGATCATAAGAGGCTTACGTTAACAAGCCAGTTGATGTTGTTGGCGGGGCAAGGCACGGTCATCGTTAATTTCAACCAGGCAATCAAGTTATTAATAATATAATAAAACTTCTGATAAAAAAAATATAATAAAACTTATAAAGTTTTTTAATGTTCGGCTTACTTGGACTTTTTGTATATTTATATGATGGTTGATAAACGAACATAAGAGGCATACGTGAACAAGATTTTCACCAAACTCTCTACCTAAGAAAGAAAAACCGTGTATTTTGGCCTTTGACGAAGTCAACATATATGTGTGCGTTAGTTTGGAACTTGCGGCTATATGAATATATAATTGTATATATATGGACATTATGAAATTCCAGGTTCATACTCAATCGAATGATTTTTTTTTTAGGCATTAAATACAAAAACTCAAATTTTTGATAAATTAAAACCTAGAACACTTAAACAATGCTCGGAATAATATAAGTCAATAATATCAAAGTTTATGAGAGTTTTAGCAAACTTAAAATTATATATCTTTCAAACTTATAATATCATTATTTATATAAAAAAAAACGAAGTAAAATTCGGATGCGAAGGCCACGAATAATAACATGAATATTAAATATCAAAATTAACAAGTGCATCCGCCACTCCTTGTCCTCTCGATAAATATAAGATGTTATGAAATTAATAGCTTACACAAAAGAAAATGCATGAACGCCATCGAGCTCGTAACCTCCAAATAAACAAAATTATTTTTTTTTAAACAATTGAACAACATATGTGGAGTCGCTCTAAAGACGCGTATTATCCTAGCTAGAACACTTAAACAATGCTCGGAACAACATATGTGGGACCGTAATGCCGATATAATGGGAAGAAAATAGCCGAGATTGTGCTCACTAAATAAGGTGATTTCAGCCACTTAATTTTGATTATTATGCATTCATTTTCAATTATTTAGCTTCCTTTTATTGCTTATTTGCTTTCATGATTCTAGGTGATTATTGTCTTGATTCATTTAGTTTCCTTTTAACGTTTTTGAACCCTTTATAGTTTATATAGTGAGATGCATGAGTTGTAATTCTTTAGTTTATGACGATATGAAAAAAATCAAAATTTTGTTTGTTAAGTCGAGTTTTATCTCGCAAAGACGTGTTCTTCATAATCCGCTCTACATCGGACCGGCACTTTCCATATGAAAGACTTGCGAGGGCAACTCGGTTTATGAATTGGAGATCCCAAAAAATATGTTCAACGGATAATTATAAATCACCAAGTAGTATGTGGTGAATCATCCGAACATTAACTTTTGGTAGATAAGGGAGGATTTAGTTCAAACACGTACTATATGCACGGTGTGCCACCGTTTATTTAGTCGAGCATCGCTTGGCATGGCGTAATATACAAAAAAAAAAAAAAATCTCTTCAAAATATTGCATTTTTTAGCCTATAAACGGTGCTTATTCGATATAATTAAAAAAATACAATGAGAAACTGATTTCTCTCTCTTTTTCTTGTTTATTTAATGACGATACGAGCGATTCCACATCGGCACAACAAAAATAGAGACATACATAGTCGGCGACTAAGCCTATTCGATTTTACAACCCTACCCTCGTATTATGTAATTGTTGTGGTCGAGTAGTACACCATTTATTTGTTTAATTCTCTTGTCATTAAAGCCCTACCATATTAATAATATTAATACATTACAGTCTCATAAACTCGAAAGATATAAAATAAATATTGAGTGAGACGTCGACGGAGCAATAGATTCATATATTCATATGATGAATAATATCTGTGCCTGTGGCGTACGTGAACGGAGTGAGTGGGACCCACACACTCACTCACTGGTTTTCACCAACACAAACTCAAAGGAGGAAAAAAACCTTTTTCCTTAGCCAGTCGCAATCCACGCCATAATCATCACTCCTTTTCCTGCTTCTGTGTTCACTGACTCTCTATATTTCATAACTCATATATCAAATATAATTGTATATAAGTTATATAGTGTCGTTTTAGTGGGACCTACTTTGCACGCCCTTAAATGCCGCCACATCTGTTTCATGGAGCGACATAACTTCATAATCCGAGCCCCATGATTAGTAGGACCCCTTGCCTGGCGAAATGTCAGTTATGCCCCTCCTTTGAAAGTGACGATATATAACGTGTGAGACAAAACTGCTATTTTTCATATGTATATATTGTAGATTTGAAGTGTGTTTTTAGCGTTGAATTTGTTAGTGGATGATGTGAGTTGCTAATTCTGAGTGATAAGGAACGAGTAACATTCCCTCAAAAAAAAAAAAAAAAAAAGAGCGAACATGCAAATATTATAGCGTATCGGGATTGTTACAGCTTGCTATATATGTAGTGGTGAGAATTGACAAGAAACAGTTAGCCATGAATGAGAAAATAGATGGAAATATATGTAGGCAAAATTATTTGGTAGACCTCAGATCTCATTGCCTGTTATTTTATTTTCCATCGAGAGCCGGGTCAATATTTATGTGATTTTTAACCGAGTTTGTTAACTTAAGGGTAAATAAACAAATTCTGGGCATATATAAGAATTTGCGGTTAAAGTCTTCAAACACATATGTTTCTTTCAGATAAATCTTTGAATTCAATTTTTGGCGGCTAAAGCTCTCAAACTCGTCATCTTCTTACAAAAAGGTCCATGACCATTAATGCTGACTATGAAGTGCCATGTGACATATAGTTGACTGCGACATGACAATGCCACATCAGTCAAATATCACGTGGCATTTATTAATATCCGGAAATGAGTACTAAACCGTGTATAATTGTCTTTTAAAATGTTATCGAGGACACTCTCGATATTGCAGGTATAAATTCTCAATTATACGAAATTGATTAAAGTTACGTCTACATTAGTTTTTCAACATTTGAAGAGATATTATACTCAAAGTAAATTTATTTTAGTCTTTTAATATTTGAAGAGTAATTAAATTTAAAAATTATTAAATGACAAAAAGTACTTAATCAAACAATATTCTTATTAAATTTTTTGAAATTAAAAATTAATAAAAGGCTAACAATCTCAAACTCTAGATTATGAACTTTAAGGTGATACGCTTCAAGTTCAACAACATATACAATAATGTCATTTTCTCCAAACCAATATATGTACTACAAGTAAAAACTAAAACTTTGTTATAAAAAATTTATTCCATAAATTGATAAAAGAAAAAAGTAATTATCTCTGTTTGATTTTTTTTTTCTTTTCATTTTTAAATGGATAAAATATACAGAAGTAATTTCTAAATAAAAGAAAAAGAGAAAGTAGTCCTCTAAGGGCATATCCAAAGAAGCACAATAGTGAATTAGAGTAAGTTTTGCTCAATTTTTTGTTCACGAGCTGCATGATTGAGTAAACCACACATACAGTAATTAATTACATAGTAATATAATACTATAATAATTATTTTAAAAAATAACAATATAGTTAAATGTATGAGACAATATAAGTTGCGTAAAACCAATATTTTATAGAATAGAAATACAGCACCACTGAATCTTAAAGTAAAAACACTTGGTTTTAAAATTTACAAGAAGTTGCAACAATTTTTCTGAATTATCAATAATCTGATAGTCAATTAAAAAATATGCGTTGATATTAATGGCGTTTAAATGATTGCATCAATGGACGTGTGATTCACGGTCGGCCACGTTAGTGTAACCATTAAATTCCATCCAAGTCGGCTCACGTAGTCACGTGCCGTCCAGGTAAAACTGCACGAAAACCCACCTTTAACGTTTCTTCGATTTCCTAAATTTGGAGTAGTAAAAAATTGTATTTAATCTTTTAAATATTCGAAGCATCAGAAAATAAAAATACTGTTAATGATGATGTTTAAGGGTTAGTTTATATCGTCAGCCATATTCTATAAGCAATTAAGCATACCATACCATAGATAGATGGCTCGTTATTTGAGACAAAATTCAATGAGCTTTTAATTAGCAGGAGATGGGAAGGTTTTCCTCTTCAAGTTCGGTTTTAGTCCGTTCTAGTTTCATCTCAAAAGGCCTGATTTTTTTTTCTCCAAAAATCAAGAACCGGGTCCGATTAGCTTCCGGGCTTCCAATCCGATATTTTTTTTTTCCAGTATTTTAATTATATATAAAAAAAAGATCTTAACTTGACACGGTTCCTAGTCTAATGTATCTTGATACTATTTTAAAACAGCTAAAAAAGACAATGATATCCGATTCTGATTTCACTCCGTGACAGACTATACAAAGAAAAAAGTAGAATGATTGATGCCTAACAAATAGCAAAGTGGCTCCTCAAGAACTCAGTATATGATATATTTTGCAATCATGTAAAACTGTAATTGGTGTAAGATATTAAATTAGGCTCAATACGGCCAAACACTACGGCCAAGCTACACCTGGAAAATTTTCTTTGTACGTACATTAAGTCAACACACTATATTGTTTGACAATTTTGCCCCTTTTTTCCTCGTGAATTTTGTACTCATCTGCTTGTATTTTTTTCCTTAAAAAACCGCTAATGAACGGAACCCTGAGGGTAGTGGTAAAATGGTAATTACCAATTCACTGCCTGATAAAACTAACTTTATGAAAAGGTGAATTTTACCAATTTAGTGTGTGTATTCTAAAAATGGCGTTGCTTTATCAAAGTGAGCAATGAAAAAGATGTCCCGTTCTGAAAGATAGAAACGACGTGCCGCATTTGAAGCAAATGTTTACTTTATGTCGTTTTCAGTTCTCCTGTGGATTGAAAAAAAAGTACAAATAGCTGTAAGGCATCCACTCATGTATATATGTATGGTAACTTAAAAACATGAATAGATCCCCGAATACGGAGTCCAGATTTCATAGTATTCTTTATTTCATTACCGTTTTTATTTTTATTTTTTTAATTTTAATTTTAATGATGGTTGTTAAAGCTGGACCGTCAAATCTCAAAATTAGATTTTATTTAAATTCCGCTTCTAGTTATTTTTCTCTAGAATCTGAACTCCCTGTTTTTTATTTTTATTTTTTTCATTTTTAATTATTTGTATTTAATTTGGACCGCCAATCCCACTATCTAAATTAGTCCACTGTTTTGATAAAAAAAAAGTAGTGTAAAAGAAATCCAGAACCGGAATTCTTGTTCCTTTTCTAGAGAATAATAAAAACAAAAACAAAATTCCGGTTCGACGATACTGACAGCATTAAAGGCCCCAAATTTGTTAATGCAACAAAGTATTATTGAAGAAAATATTTCTGGAGAAGAGATTTTTTTAGACAACCAGTAACATAAAAATGTGTATTTAATTATTTATAAATGTAGTAAATTAGGATTAAAGTGTGAAATCTTACTCATTGTCTTCCTTGGTGAAGAAATAACTCGATTCTGAGACGCATGAATCCATGTTATTGTGGTCCACCAAGTGTATGCCATCTGACTTCTGCGATGCAGATGAAGCTGCAAGACGATGTCGTTTCTGTTATTTCTACTTGTCATATCATTATCTATGCAAGTTTTTTAATAATACATTACCAAAAATGTGAAGTGATCTAAGTTTCATGGAACAATTCAATAGAAAAGAGCGAGTTCAGATCGTTAAACCTGTGCATTCTGCATCGCCTTTTTCGTAAGCGTTTTTCGAACATTTTCCGGTGTTGTTTTGAATCAAATCTATGCCCCTGGAACAGTAATGACATCGCTACTATCATGTTCAACGTAACTCTTCCAATCATGTTCAATAAATTATTTCCGTTATCAAACGTGACGGCTAAACCTAGATTAAGCGGAATACAAGCCATAATCCTATTTCCTATATTTGTTTTTAAAAATTTAAACCCCCCTGATACCCCTGCTTAATGAAAACACCTAATGCATGTTTTCCCAATGATGTTCCATAAATAATTTCCGTAGTCAAACTAGCTATTTGCATGTTTTCCCTCCAACCTTTTCGAGTTGTGCGCAAATGCTCCTCAAACTCAAGTTTTGGCGTAAATACCCCATGAACTCGTTTTTAGGAGCATTAAGGCCTTAATGTCCTGACTGAAACAGCATGAAGTGCACATGAGATGAGACGCACATATTCAGATGGCGCTAGTAAAATTAAGGGACTTGATAGAAAATGAGCTTAATGCACCTGTATTACGAGTTCAGGGGGTCCAAAATCTAAGTTCGGGGAGGATTTCGCACACAACTCAAAAAAAATCAGGGGGCAAACATCAAATTATCCTTCATAGTTCATAGTCATACTATCCTACAATGTCAAGAATAAATGAATATATACCTACTATCCTTCAAATCGAAGTTCCATCCTTTGCAATCAAATGTTGAAGACAATCTGCCTTTATCCTGCATTTACAATATATGTAACATAGTTTACTTTGTATTTCATTTAAAACTAAAAGCATTTATAGGCAAACAAAATCAAACTCGTCTCTTACCGCTCCGTTCACATTTGCAAGATTCTCCTGAATATTCTTTAGGATGTTTCGTAAACTCTCAAGTTCCAAATGCAACGCCTGATGATAACTTGATTAAAGTTTGGAAATCCGGTTAAGTACAAAAGCGGAAATGAGCGGTCAAATGTTCCGTTACCAAACCTCTTTCTCAGAAAGTAGGTTCTGTATGGTGAAATCCTTGGATGAGGTATCTTTCTGAGGCTGAGTTTGGCTGACAGTACTAATTTCCGTTGCCTCAAGACGAGCTTCCAGTTCCGAGATTACTATATTCTTTCGGTTTGAATCATCTTCATAATCTCTAAGTTTATTTTCCTGGTCTGATATCTTTTCTGCAAAAATCACGTCGAATGAAATCAGTGGATTGACAGAGAGAAACCTCAAGTTTCGATAAGCACTATATTATATAATAATGACAAGCGCGACTGAGAGATGATTATACTCACGGATTCGTAACAAAGTAATTAAATGGTCAACAAATAAGTATTAAGAAGCATAAGCAGAGAAAAGAAAGCAAATATACAAATTTGTTCTAAAATTTGTAATTAGGATTCTGATACATTAGATATAACAAAGAATGAACTTTGATTACCAAGAAATAGTCTCTCGAATTCGGAAACTCGATCCAACTTGCTCCTTAAGTCAGCCACTGCAAAAAAAATTCTCAAAGAATAACTCGAATGAAGTCAATTGGCAACTTTCATTTTAATCATTCAACCAATTAACTTGCCTACATCTTCTTTTTCGGCCACAACGCGTTGAACGTTATCGACGACTTGCTTGACGGAAATCGCCTCTTTCTCAATTGAATCGAATAACGTTAAGTGAGACTTCAATTTCTCCGCGAGGACATTCAGCTTTCGATCCCTATCTTGAATTGATTGCTTCATCTCACTAAAAGATTCCTACGCATATATATGGTATCGGGATTTCAATCAATTCTTAATCTGAAATACGAACTCAAAGCGAGAAAATTCCTTTACAAACCTCATAAGCGTTGACAAATTGTTCCTTTGATTGGATTAAGTTCTGTATAGTTTCTTTCAACTCCTTTTGCTTATTCTCCAACAATGCATTGTCATTCTGAAGGTAATTGACCTACCATTGAATTCGAATGACGATTTCGACATAAACATCCAATTCAATCTCTGAAAATCCTGAAAATTTCTAACAATCAATAGGATTTTCGATGCTTACCTTTCTTTCCAATTTCTGTCGCAGTTCATTCAAGGAAGACAACTCGGCCTCCAGTGTCTGCAACTTCCTGTTGAATTCTTCCTCTGATTGCGTCTGTTTCTGTATCCACACGCATTTACAATTCAATACAAGCGGAGAAAATCGACTAAACGCGAAGAAGCGATCACAAGCAAAAGAAACCTGAATTTTGCAATGAAGTTGCTCCGTCACCGATCGCTCTCGTTCCTGAAAATTTGAGCGAACGATCAGGAGAAGATCCAGAAACAGAGAGAGAAGTGTCGATCGAAAACCTTACTCTGAGCTCGCGAACTTCAGAGATTAGCGATCGGAGTCGGAGCTTGAATTTGGATAGTCTGAGCAATCCCATCTTCTCGCCGGAGCTTCCCATGGCAATAGCTGGAGATTCTCTGAAGATTCAGCAATGGCTTCCTCTAAATCAGGATCCGACTTTGATCATCATCTTCCATTTTTGGCGATATTTCGCGTTAAATTTCCCGCCAAACAAACAACAATAGAAGGGTAATTAAGGTAATATACCATTTTATTTACCTTTTTGTGGGCCCCATATCCCATCACTGAATTGGGCCTAAATTCCGTTTGGTGAGCCCAATTCTAGTAATTTACTCGTCTTTGCAATCTTTTATTGGTGTAATTGCGGTAAGATCCGGCTTCGTCTACCACCGCTCACGTGAGAGGCTCACTTTAGGCGGAACGCTCTTTTTTTTTTCTTCTTCTTCTTTTAAATAGTACGTTATATTTTTAAGTTTTTAGTGTATTCATTAAATATTTAAAATAGTAAAATCTACGTTTTCGGTTTATATTTTCTTATATGTCTTCGTTACGCTAAGTGATTTACATGTGCATTCTTAAAATTGAAGTGTTTAACATGAGAAATTTCAAAAAATAAGAAAATTTTAATAAAACTCAATATTGACAGACATGGATGGGAAGAAATTAAACGAGAACGCAAATTCTATGTTAATCAGCAAATAATTAGCCAATACCATAATCCAATTTTTAATTAACATTATTAAGAATTTAGTTTGATGCGATTGTTTTTCAAGCGAGATATATATGACTACTGATTCGAGTGGACGTATGTATATATAATATATGTTTTTTAAGCAAATTATAGCCATGCATATTATATTATATTTTTTGCAATCAATAATTAGAATATGATAAACTAAACATGTCATTTTTGGCCCGCACTATAGCTTAGATTTACTCCGTGATTGATAATTAAGGAGTAAAAATGACAAATCCTAGATTTCATTACGTAAATCTGATTATTATTTGTTGCATGCATGATAAAAGCAGTAAATTAAAATATTGCTAATATATTGAATCTATATCAAAAGTATTCAAGTAAGTATAATCAACTCGATAACTTGATATATATCTATATATATACTGCTATATCTACACAAGTAAAGTCAAATAAATCAATTTCCTCAAACACTGGAATGGCTAACCTTAATTAGTTGCTATTATAAAAAAATATCGAGCTAATATAATTCAAAAAATGAAATTGGAATTCAAGAACTCGTTCCAAGTTATATATATATATATTATAATGTAGCTAATATATATACATATGTTATAGCTGAAAAGCGCCATATATATAAACCAGCTACTATATAGTATGGGTATTGACCTTTTCACCAATTAATACACGCATATATAGATTTAAATATTAAAAGTGGAATACAGCAGAGTAATACTAATTATAAATAATGAAAATAATATGGAAAACATGTTTGGGAAGATGTTGATCTCGCCTTGTCACTTGTGTTCCCCATCGCCTTCGTACTATGAGGCTGTCTCGTAACACCTCTATCTGCCTTACAGCTTTCCCAGAAAATAATATCAATAACTCAATATTATTCTATTTTATGAATATTGTATTTATCATATATAATCCTCATTTCGCTATCGTCAGTCATATATTGAATATTATTTTATGAAGAAAAAGAACTTTAGAGATATCTGTCGGTTTTGTGTCTTGGGTCCTCGAGGTCGAGATATAGTGGAATTAGCGGCTGGCCCGAGCCCAAGGCTGGCTCAAGCCCGATCGGCCTTCATCCCGATTCCGAGATCTCTCTCATACTGTGCGTCAACTCTTGGACTCTTCTAACTCCGGAACTCCAAAAATTTCTCCACCCTTCGGTTTTCCTTTGTTTCTTCACTGATTATGAATAATATCAGGTTATATAATATATATACTATTTGTCAGTTGGGATAATTAATTTTCTTATTTTTATTATGCGACAATTATGTTTTTTTTTTAATCACAGGCATGAATTCAACAATAAAGCTATTAATGGCTGACAAAAATGTACTGTTACTATTGAAATCATAGCCAAACCCTATAATTGAATACTAATTTTACATGAATTAATAATCATATAATGAACCTTGAACCATTTTTAGGGAAGCAAAGCCTATTAATTAGGTATTATATAACAAAGACCACTCCTAATTTCTCTTTATTTGTTCTATATACGTCATAATTGAAGTATTAATTCTCTGTCTATTATCGTTATATACTAATAAAGGTACATCAGATAATATTATAATTAGAGCCGATATGACACTTGTGGTCAGCAAAATAAATTGCACCATATTATTGCTCATTAATATATGATCTCTTTTTGTAAACTTGCAATATAAAGCCGGTGATACTTCAATTTCGTTAAGTTTTTTCTCTATTTGACATACACTCTTTATGACAAAAAAAAAAAAAAAAGTCTTTGTGTGTATCATTTTTGTACTTTTATATATATATATATATATATATATATATATATATATCATATCGCGATCTGACAACTAATCCAGCAGCGAACTAGCTAGTATAATTATTTGTCAATCATCAATGGCGGTAGGGACCCTAAAGCATAATTTAGCAAGGTTCTAAATATCGATATCGATATCGTTTCGCACTCTCCAATTTACTGATATATCGCTTGCCGACGGGTATGCCGATGGATAAATCCGAAGAAAAAGATATATCGCTTGTCGAGAATATCGCATAATTTCGCGGATATATCGCATGCCGATCAAAATATCGGCGGATATTTCCGAAAATATTTTTATTATTTCAATCATATTTTTATATAGTTTCTAAATTACCAATTTAATAAATATGACACGTAGTTATAGTCTAGAAAACATTCATAACACAAACATTTAACATAAAAGTCATACCTCGTAACATAATGTCGGCATAGCATAAAATAAGTTAGACATTATAATAAAGTCATAGAGTACAAACATAAATATGAAGCACAATTTTAAATGCTGATATCGATGTCGTTTCGCACTCTCTATTATACGGATATATCAACGCTTGCCGACGGATAAATAAGAATAAATGGATATATCGATTTTCTACGAATATCGTATCGCACTTCTCATTTTCTGGGCACGTCGTGGATATATCGAGGACATATCCGGATATTTAAAACCATGTAATTTAGTACGTAAAGAAGAATATATATATATATATATATATATATATATAATTATATATATTATATTATGTGCATATAATTCGTGAATTTGAGTTGATATGGTCCTGACATGCATGATTGTCAATCACTGGTTTCATTGTACCATCCAACTTTTCAAGACTTATAATGGTCTTTATCACCACTTCATTATTATACAAAACCCCATCTCTAAACTTAAAGTGATATTACAAGTTACAACATCAATATAAAAGGCAAAAACTTTAATGCAAGTTATTCACAAACCTCTCTGTAATATTGCTAGCTAGTTAAATATAGTAATAATTGATGATGAGTTTCAAAATTTTCAACCACCAAGTTAATATTGCCATTAATTTATGACCCTTCCTTATTAGTAAATTAACATGTACTTATTCATGAAAGAATTTTATAACTTTTTTTTTTTTTTTTTAAGCATGGAGAAAAACTTTAATATAAGAAAAATAATCACGTTTGCATATATTTGTGGTGGAAATACATAAGTTTGAATGTCCCAATTTTTATTCAAATTTATACGTACTGAACTTTTAAGTTTTCAATTTTTACTCTTGATTATTTTTTATTTATTCTAAATTATGCGCAGTTAGCGCTTCCTCTGTTATTTTAAGCCCTTCAAATTTATATTTTAAATCCGTTACTGATTTTTTTCATTAATTTTCTTGGTATATGAAAAACTCGAGTATTTTCGCTGCAAATGTCCCATTATATAATATCCATATTGCATTAATTCTTATGAAATAACATATATAAAACTTAGAAAGATGAATTGTTTTCGTATCATTTTTGGGTACGCATAAAAAAGATATTAGATTATTGGCACTTTTCTTTCCCTATAGTTTACTAATGAATTTATATGGATGATAGGGTTGTTGGTTCCAAATTCGATCTTTTAGCCAAAGCACATGACACAAGAACACATAGAAAAAGAGAATTTTTTTGGGGAGAATACTTTCTGTTTTAAATAATATTGAAATTACAAGAAAGGGCATCTTCTTATTCAACTAAAAATAATTAAGTAAATTAAATTGGGTCTTGCCTTCCTAGTCGCTCCTTGACTCAATGAGCTGAACCAGGTCGAGCTTAACCTCACAAGGGCATCTTCTTATTCAACTAAAAATAATTGAGTAAATTTTTCTTTTTAAGCATTAATTTCTAATATCTTTTTCGACCTGTCAAATTTTTGCATGGCAATGAAACGACTTTTGATTTAACCTCAACTATCGAAGTATATCCTCCAGGGGAGTTCACTACGTTTCTACACGTGGGATATTATCAACTAGGTATTGAGTGACAGCCAAGTTATAATCACGTGCCATTGTACCATCTAGAAGATATGTAGCTATATATATATAGCCTATATATGTCTATTACCCTGAGTTCGGATTGAACTAACTCAAGGGTCACTGTATTGTGTCTAATATGTTAAATAAAATTTTGAAGTTTTAGAGTATTGAAAAATTAAAATTTTAACTATATATATATATATATATATATAAATCAAGACCTTTACATTTAGAGGCTTTACGCGCGGATGTTGCTTGTTAATAGAAGGGTCAAGCTTCTACATAATGTATACACACACACACACACACACACATATATATATATATATATATATATATATATATAATAGAGATACTAACAGTATTAGACACTTATGTTTTTATGTTTTTAAAATATATATATATATATGATATGTACTTTCAAGTTCTTATTTCGTTGTGTAATCTTTTAAAGACGTTAATTGAATTAGTTAACTAAGTCTTCAGATTGTCTTTGATTTTAAGTCTTGAGACTTAATTAATGTTTTTCATCATTACTTTCTTCTCTTTATCTTTAATTGTCGACTTAAATGAAAACGTTAACTCGGTCAGTTTACCCTTCTAAAATTATATCTCGCGATAAAATAAAAATTTGAGAGTATGTACAAATAATCATAACTTAGAGATATATGCCGCTAAAATATAACTATATATATATATATATTATAACAATAAGCATGTGGTTGAATGGGCTGTAATTGGCACGTGATAATTATAATGTCCTCATACATATCTGGCAAAGAGCAAGATAGTCTTTCTCAGTCTTATCTTTGCCGAACCATAACTTGGCGTTTGAAATGGCAACATGTTTGCTTTTTTTATTAATCGGACACGTAAATCTTTTTGACGAATTAGGGTTTCTTTCGCAATATATACCACTACTTTTTTCTTGTGAATAATATATACGTGTAACAAGAATTTCTCCAAAAGGGTTTCTCTTCATTGTGATCATCACTTCAGTGGTATCAAGATGGAAATATCACCGAGGAAAAAGAGTTTTGTGTATGTCGATCTATTATTATGATAGTGAGAATATGAGTTATACACGTATGTGTTCGTGTGACGTGGTTTTGCAAAGTGGTAAACTCATATAACAAGTAAACAGTAGTGAGGTTTATAAAATTCACTATTAATCTTTATATTTTTATAGGTTATTGTTGGTTTACCAATTTATTTTTTTTATATAAAATATCAGAAGTTCATGAGTAATAAAAAAAATCAAAGATTTATTCAATATTCATAATCAAAATAAACATTAAATAAGAGAACTTTAAATACTAACATATATATTATTATATTGTGCTTGGTGTTTATATATTATTAAAATCTAAGTATACAGGGATGGATCAATAATGTTGATCCAAAAGGAAAATGTAATTCCTTTCCAACCTTTTGAAAAATATTTAAAATCTATTTTTATTAAATGTTTATTTTTTTATCTTTAACGTTTAAACTCTTAATATATTCATTTTTTAACTTTGATTTTTTCTTACCCTTAACTTTTAATGTTTTTTTAATTTATTTTACTTTCGAATACTTAAGCAGTTAAGCCCATGTATATTGATATGCCAAAGTTTTTTTTTTTTTTTCTTTTTCCCATTAAGTTGGTTTCTACTCCATAGTCCATATATAAGCCGAGTTTAATAAGAGATTCTCTCCATAAATACTCTTGACTGTAAAAAAAATGATAGCATAGTCCATTTTAAGAAAAAAATTGTGACAAAAGTATTTAAAAATATTCAGTTGATTTTTTCTTGTATGATTTGCTTCATTGAGCTGTACATTATACAACTACACATGTAAGAAAATCTCAATTTTAATAGAGATTCATGGGACGGTCTCGAGTATTTACTCCGCACAATTGAAAGTTAAGATTCTCGTGTAAATTTGAATAAATAAAGGTATATATGCCAGAATTATCCCTTTTTAAATTAATTCGTTCTTTGTTTTGAAGCACGTGATGAATAGTTGTTTTGATAACAACATAGTAAATTGAAGCCATGTGGAAGAAGTGAAGTTGTGACAATGACACACTTGTTTATAAAAATGGGAATCTTATTTTACCCTAAGAAATAATGCCCAAATCGGGCAATAGTGGCCTTAAAAGCACGTGGTAATAAATCCAACATTATAAGCTAGGTTTTGGCACATGGGATTTTTCTTTTGTGGATAAGAGTGAATACTCTTTGGGGACTTTAGTTATGCTTGTTTAGCTGCATCGAGGAAAGAAAAAGATAGAATAGTTGTCAATATTACCCTAATGATAAGGTGTTTTTTTTTAATATATATTTTAGTATTTTTAGTAGGTACTATAATATATTTTTGTTCAGTACACGTACGTATGAAAAAAGATATATATATTTTATAGAATAACACCGTACGTGATAAAATTTTAATTCCTCTTAAATAGTTTAATCACGTGTTATAAAAGTTACTTTATTAACATGATTTTAACTTAGATTTTTTAAAAATATTGTTTCAAACTTTTGTAATATCATGAGAAATGAATATGGTGCACCAAAATATAAGTTTCAGAATCGACAGCAAAAAGATTGACGGGGGAGTATGAAATAATTTATAAAGTTGAAGAGAATATATGCTCTATTTTGAAGAGTAGAAAACCTAAAAAATAAAATTACAGGTTGACGAGGGGTCAAATTGTCAAAAAAAAAAAACGGAGTTGAAGGGGCTTTTGATGATGGTTGGCAAAGTTAGGTTCATTAAATGTCAATTACTTAATTTTACACTACATAAAAAACAAAAAAAAAACTAAAAGAGATGTTATTACGAAGAAAAACTAAAAAGATATAATGCACGCGGAATTAATGTTGCGTTTTTTTTTTTTTTTTACAATTAGCGGAATAAAAGTTTAATACCTGGTTTGATATATGACTACTAGCTAGAATTAGCAATATTAGCTAGAGTTGGATATCCATAAGATTAAAGATAAAAGAGGTACGTTCAAAAGGATGAGGATCAACTTTTAGTTAGAAATGCATAAAAATATAACTGTAAGCAAATACCGTATTTTTATGGAGAGGAAAAAAATATAAAGCTTAATTGAGACACGTGAGTCGGAGAATAAAAAAAGAAAGAAAGTGTGTAGCGTTGTGATCGAACCCTCACAAGTTTATTGGGTAATAATTGTCGATTCATGAAGTCGATTTTTTTTATATAACAAAATTACTTTTATCGTCCAAATGAAACTATTTTAGTGAGCTATATGGCGCCCACCCAAAACAATGTATCATTTCGTCGATGCAGAAACAATGAAGAATAATAACGAACAACGCAAAAAATAATTGGATGAGCCCGAAAGCGAAAACCAAGCCATCGTCCCGATGACATATGCTTCGAATATGGCTATACAAAACGCCACCAGCGCCCCAAATCCCAGTCCCGAGCTCAACAAAGAGTTTTGAGTGGCATTTTATTAAAACCTCTACGTAACACAAACCTAACTCCCATACTTGTTTGCACTTTTTCATTAATGCATTTCTTTGAAAGTGTTCAAAACACTTATAAGTCATATCAGTGTCAAATAATGATACTTTTTTCCCACTCTCTCATTAATTCTCTACTAGATCACACTTTATTTTTTATCTTAATATGACAATGATTTCCTAATCAAATCCAAGACTTTACATTAAGTACGTGCTCTACGAATCACACACCTTATGATAGAACCTTTGCGGTATAAGTACCCAAAGATTGAGATTGGACCTTTTGCGGGCCCACGTGAGTTAATGCGATTGATTCACGGTATTGATTATAGAATCATATGTAATTAATATAGTTGACTAATCAATATATTAATTGCATATATCCCTTTCCTTATTGAGATGAGATCTACATATAAATGAAACTAATTAATTACATGAGATACACATTAATTGAGATTATTCTCATTAATGGTGAATATTCTCATTAATGGAGATGATTATCCTCTCCCTATAAATAGAGAACTCAAGCAAGTCATTCTATCATCAACACACCATTCACTATTCTCGGATTACTATTCACGAGCATTATTCGCAGCATTTCCAAAGAGAGAGAAAACTCGAGTTCTACTATCCCCGAGAGTCTTGTTCGTATTCTAATCATCCTCAAAGAACTAGTATTCGGAGAGGGTGATTTACGGCCATAAAGGTGTTCCGATTGTCGACGTGGTGGACTACGTAGAGGTCGAACATTTGATGCGCCTAGCCTCTCCTTTGCTCCACGTCGATCACAAGCCGCTCAAATGTCCGGCCTCTACGTAGTCCACCACGTCGACAATCGGAACACCTTTATGGCTGAAAATCACCCTCTCCGAATGCTAGTTATTCGAGGATGATTAGAATACGAACAAGACTCTCAAGTTTTCTCTCTATTTGGAAATGCTATGAATAGTGTTCGTGAATAGTGAATGGTGTGCTGATGATAGAATGGCTTGCTTGAGTTCTCTATTTATAGGGAGAGGAGAATCATCTCCATTAATGAGAATAATCACCATTAATGAGAATAATCTCCATTAATGTGTATCTCATGTAATTAATTAGTTTAATTTATATGTAGATCTCATCTCAATAAGGAAAGGGATATATATGCAATTAATATATTGATTAGTCAACTATATTAATTACATATGATTCTATAATCGATACCGTGAATCAATCGCATTAACTCACGTGGGCCCGCAAAAGGTCCAATCACAATCTTTGGGTACTTATACCACAAAGGTTCTATCAATATCCCACTTACACAAAGATGCCGGGATTTGAATTCAAGGTAACAATCTTATAGTGCATTTGACCAGTTATGGTCTTCCGACGAGTACTTCCTTTTAAGCAATATCTTGTATTCTGAAACTTCGTTTCTTTCTCCGCTTCTATTGCGAGTTCGGTGTGACCTTATAGGATTTTGCAGTGTTGGCTATGGGTTTTAATCCATAAGTGACAAGAGGTCTCTAGTAAGACATTGTCACTCCCAATTTACAAAACTTCGGTGATCCGATGTTTTATCCTGTTAATGACAATTGAGAAATAACTTTTGGTCCTTTCTCTTAACTTTATTCCTTTACACATATACTACTCAGAGAGTGGCACAAACCATGAATTTGGTACTCCTGTATTGCCATTTTCCAGTTTCCTATTTTCCTGGACCGAAATCATTGAATTAACCAAGTGTAACTATGTTACCAACTTGAGTGTGGCCACGCATTTCATGATTCGTTCCACAACAAGAAGGCCCTGAGTTGTATAACTCAAATAAGGAGAGATGTACGCCATCTTGTTTAACCATTCCCATTCTACAAAGTCTGTGATATACCCAAAAACAACTTTTATAACCACCAGTTACGGATAGCGTTTAATCGCTTTCAAAGTTTATCACTCGCTAGGTAATGAGCCATGATCTCGCTCAGGCTTAAGAAATCTTTTTTTTTGCATAAATTGTTTGTTCTTGAGAATTCAGTCCCACCTTCCTAAGGTTTAATATTTACCATGTGAATCTCATAGAACGTGGGTCTGTTCGGCCAGAGCTCTCGTAGCTCCGGTCAATATGATATAAGACTGCGACTTCTCCCAAGTCGAGAACCATTCTTTTCTTCCTATCACATACTAGTCTCAGTCGTGTTACATGTATCCCTGTTTCGCATGATGACACTTGACTAGGAACCATTTAAGAAAGTCATCTCGTATGACAGTCTAGGGACCTTGATTAAGAGTGATATTTGGTATATCCTCTCAAACAATAAAACTTGTCTTTGTATTACAAAATACATCAACTAAAACTCTTTAAAAATAATGTCTCGTACACTAGATTTGTTTGTTATTGCAGACATCTCATATGTGTCCAAGACAACATATAGATTCTGCTAGATAATATAATTGTCATAAGTGATTGAACACGTGATTAACGTATCAACACTTTATCCAAAATATAGTTAATAGATGAATTGGATTTCCAAGTATGTGTCCTACAGCTTCATGTGATCTGAATCAAATAGCTAGGATGATGACTCTCTTGTTAGCTACAATAGAATGCTACTGGCTTTAGCTTTTGCTTAGAATCACATCTGGTTTGGAGAACAATTCTCTATCCAGACTGTCTTCACATTTACCTCACATGTAGTTTCACACTTAGTTTCAGTGGTCGAGTCTGCTACAATAGTCTATCTTGGCTTTTAAGCCTAGTTGACTTATCCACTGTTTAGACAAAACACATTCTGTTTCCTTTTCTGAATTAATTCTGGTTAGAAAGGTGGCAATAATTTGAATGCCTTCAATATGCCGTCCAATTACACTGACCAAGAATTATCTGGTAATTAAGGAACACTTTCTTTTAAAATTGATATGATCAGATGAGTGCATCTGATGATTTATACTAGTAAACCAATTAACAGAATCATACAAAACTCCCTTTTATATATTCCATTCTTATCCACTCAAAAATATGACTGGTAGTTCTTCCAGCTGCTCATATTCGTAACAGATCTAACAGATCTTGACTCCTATCTCTAGGTAGTCTCACTTTAGTCTTTGTTGAGAAACACTTTCATCAACTTTTCCACATAATTAGAGTTCCGGTATATCTATTTTCTTATCACAAACATGTCACACACATATGGATATTTAGAAGATCGTTTTGCTCCCACTGTTTCTTATACACTTATATGACGTCTAAGTACTTAATGAAACCGAACAGGTTATGACATTAAGACGTCGATTTATATTATGAGACGCTTGATATAGACCGTTATTCGATCTGATCAGCTTATACAAAATGTATGAGAGCTGTGACTGTGAACTCTTCAGATTGTGTCAGTTACACATCCTCATTCAAGAACTTGAAAGACACTCTTTATACTTTTTGCCAATTTTAATAAATTTGGCAACTTCAAGCAAAATCCTCATAGACTTGGATATGGCAAGGTGAGAGGGAACATTTCATTTGCATCCCATACTACAATTCTGGTAGAACCGTTTCATCCTAGTCTCTCATCCTATATGTCCACACATTGCCATCAATGTTCCTCTTTACGAAGATCCATTGACTTCCATTGGGTTTTATCCCTTTGGCTTACATGGAGTCTATCTCAGATTTCATGGCCTCAAGCCATATCTCATAGTTACTTTCTCCCACTGCTTCTTTATAAGAGTTTGGTGTGCCATCACGAAAATGTTGAGTCCTTGCTTATTCGTAAGTCTAAGTAAGTTCAACTTTTAAGTGCATGGTGACTTCAGTCAGATCCTTGCAGCGTTAGTGTATCATATGACAGTTCATGCATTTCATGATGGCAGTTGTTGAAAGCCAATCTGAAGTCCTCAACCATTTGGGGATCTTGAGAATCATAAAGTGCTCTGTCAATGTATCCTATCAACTGTTCCTCTTAGTTCAATGAGCCATATTCTTATAATAAGTATGATGTTGCTCCCACTAGCATTTTAGTCAAGAACTCTTCTTTCTTAAAAGCTCTGATTTTACCATCAAACACTTTGTGGAGTTTTTCGGTCGTAGTAAGCAAATACCCTCTCGTTTCCTTAGGATATCTCATGAACAAATAGTTGTCTGAATTCGAGCTTAGACCACCTCTGGATGTGGATGTCGAAATTCGGATAACTATTTATGAATTAATGGGTTTTTCCCAAAAGCATATCTCATATGGTGTCATAGGAACCACCGTTTGACGGAAAACGTTAAGCGTGGTCGCTTTGAAGTGAAAATCTTTCCCATGGGGAATTAGGTTACTTCGTCCTTTTACATCATTGCCTGAACCTTGTATATTACGCGGTTAGGTTTCTCCAAACAAATATTTGTTAATAAAACGGACACTTGTTAGGGGATCAATGATGTGACGATTCTTCGTCTTTCATAAAAGGCCTTAAACTGATCGTATAAGATGTGCAATTCGGTTACGGTTTGAGCCTATAAATAGGAGGCTCATTCTACACATTTTTCACACCTTTCCCCAGAGAAAAATTCAAACTCTCCTTCTCCTTTAGGGTCTGCGAATTTTCTCTCCGATCTCTCTTTCTGGTTCGGCTTAAGAGACTTAGTTCTCCGGAAGCTTAAAAAGAACCATCAGTTTAAATTTTGCGACGGAGTCCGGCCGGCGAAGCCCACGTTTTGGTACGAGGATTCCAGGAGAATATCCCGGAAGATCACGGGAGTTTCCCTCAGTACCGGCGGAGCCCTGCCCGATTCAGAACGCGCAGCCGGAAATCGTCAATAGAGGTACGGCCTTATGCATTGGGTTAATAAATGCAATCATTTACTGCTTTCTATTTATTTCCTATTATGACTAGATTATTAATAATGATTTATGAATATTAAATTACATAATATTTATCAGATCTTGTTAAATGGTTATTATCCGATATCCGGACAGTTGCACGGATAACAAGTTATTCCGCTTTAAATTAATTTTTAAATGTTACCCGAACGGTTCGGAAGCATAATTCGTGATAATTTACACGGAATCTGAAACGTGATTCCCAACATTTACTACATTTGTTAATCTTGAACTCTTTCAAGTAACTTAGATATGCTTCTATAAAAGACATCGTCATACTCTCTGACAATCAGTAAAGTAATGTAGTACTTTAAGCCTTCCATTTGCCTTAATGAGTAATGAGCTTAATACATCTCAATGTAATTAAGTCCAATACAACATTCTATCTCTGCATGTCCCTTTGAATGGGTTGTTATCAATTGGGCTATATCAAATAAGATACACACACTTTGTATGATTCTCAATCAAACAAAACAAGGTGTCCATCTTAATGGAGCTTGTTAATGCGTTTCTTATTGATTAGCGCAAGTTGATAATTGCAAAAATATACTTGGGTGAGTGGGCTTTATCTTTAACCTCACATGTATAATGTTAATAACATAGGCAATGTGTTCAAAAGATCAAAAGTCATTCATTCAAATAATGTCAACGAAATTAAAATAATTTTATTGATCATAACTTTTGTCTTAAAGAACAATCATAACTACTAACAACTTTTAATAAAAATGAACTCAAGTCTTCAATATGACACTTATTAATTAAAGACTCTAGCAGTCATTTATTTCACTACTAAATAATAATAGAAATAAACTCAAGACTCTAAAATGACACTCATTATTTAGAAGCCTCCATCAACTGCTTTGCTTGGAAAATCAAATAGGTAGGGGTTGTCGGCCTCGACAGGCGCGGCTTCCATCCTAGCTATATTCCAGCATGCATCATGTCTCTCATGTACTTCATTACATGACAAAACAGAAAGTATAAACCACTTTAGTACTTTGAGTTTGTATCTCATACTTGTCAAATAAAACATAGAGAGACAGGTTATAACAATTATACCTGAAGACGAGGGGTTGCCGCCCCTCTTCCTCTTCCTTGTCACTTCATTGTGCATCTTTCCTTTCCTTTCCTTTCCTTTCCTTTCCTTTCCTTTCCTTTTCTCTTCTCATTTCTTTCCCAAAGTATGTTCCTTTCGATGGTAAACAATATGTCAAGAAGATTATGGATTTGAATCGAGTCACAATCCAAAATCATCTTAACCGTATCACCGAACTCTGGGGTAAGAGAATTCAGGATCGCAAACTTTAAAAGTTGTGGTCCAACGGAAATGCCATCCGCGTTCACTCTGTCTGCCAAAGAAACCATTTTATCAAAATGTTCTTTGACAGACTGTGACCAATGCATCTTCCTTTCGAAGAGCCGACGCGTGATCTGGAACCTCTTGAACTTATTGAGGTCCCCGTATCTTCTTTCTAATAACCTTATCATGTGATAGGGCTCCAAGTGCTCACACTCCACTCTGACTGACGGTATCATGGATCCGAGCATAAGGTTAGAAACATCAAAAGACTGACTGACATACCTATAATAGATATTCAAGTCTTCTTGACCTCCCAGTAGACCGGGGTAGTCTATTGGAACCTTTTCGACCATATGCAACAGATTTTCTTCGCAGAGTACACTCCTCAGATTCTTATACCAATCATCAAAGGTCGTATATAGTGTAGCGGGTTCTGCTTAGTTACCTTCAAAAACATTCCCCTTGCTCCCATAACCATTATTAAAGCCTAACGTTAGCAAACTTGTTAGTTGAGCATAAATACATAATAGCACTTAAGGACTTTTAATAATGTTGTTTGTCAAAAATAATAAATGCAGTAACCCTTGTTGATGTGAATAATCACGACCAACTGTCACAAAGTGATAGCACTCTGTTTACGATGAATACCACAATGGATCTTAACTATCCGAGATAAAACCCACTTCGGTGAATAAAGATACGAGATGACAATTTGGTAATGAGTTTATCAATAATAAGGAATTTGTATGTTTGATTGATAGCAAAGTGAATACAGAGTGAAAAGCTATTGTAAAGCGTAGAACAAGATGATTGTCGCTAGAGTTACTTCGTAGGCTCTATTTATAATCTGAATTACAACGTCTCTTTCCTATAATTTAGTAACGGCTAGTAGACTAAATGAATCTCTCTTCGCCTCTGCTTTGATCACCACGTGTAAAGCTTCGACGACGTGGTATTCGGTCTCTTTCCACGTGGAGGACTCTGGCTTGGTCAATAAAGGGTGAACATGCCTATTCTTCGGGGCTGCTGGGTCTTCGTGGACTGAATTTGTGAGTCTTCACGGGCCTAATTCGTGAGAAGGCCGGGTACTTGTTGACCAGACTTCGAGGTGGACTTGTGATGGGTTGATCGTGTTGGGCTTCCCGTTGGGCCTCCAGATTTGTTTTGAGGGCCAATTCTTCTAGGACGTTGTGTTTAAGGCATGTCGTTTAGTGAGATGGGTGCAGTTTCTTAACTACGACGTCGTTTCTTCATACGGGATGAAATCCAGCATCATCAACCCTCATCTGACATTATTATTATTGACATAGAGTAAAATAACATATATCTCTATTTAGTTATAGAATAAAACTACCATTTTACTCTTAACTCTCTTAAAGATCTAAGAAGTCCTTAGTTGCCTAATCCTATTAGGGTTTCCTAAGGTTCGAAAAAGACCTTAACATCTCCAGTTGCCTAATCCTATTAGGGTTCACTGGCCAAGCACCACCCTACCTTGAACCGGCGGACAACAAGGTCCTTCGCGCCTTCTCAAGATCGAACCGAGAATCCATCCTATCCTGGTAGGTCTGTTCAGAATGATCGAGAGCTTGACGAGGGTCCAAAATAGGAAGACTATACACTTGATATTCTTATTGAGGGGTTTTAATTAAACTAACCAATTAGTCTGTTCTAGTTCCATTAAAACATCTTTAGCACTAGACTAAATATAATTATCTAACATAAGTTAGACAAAAGGCTATGCTAATTAAAGACTTATCTAATAAATCTTAATGATTCTAATTAATCCAATTAACAATCATATAATAAATTGATAAAGTAATTAAACTAAATCAAATTTATTCTAACATTATCCTTAGTTAAACCATTTTAACTTATAATGCGACATGAGATTTTAATTTCTTATTTACTAACATGACTATTTCTATAGCAATTAAAATAAATTAAAAGACTTAATCAAAATAAGATAAGATAATTAAAATCTCATGATTTCCTTATTAGAGATAATTTCATAAATTATTTTCCGAAAAAATAAAAGGTTAATTACTCTAATTACATTAATTAAAGCACCCTTATTTTTTTATTTTTTTTAAATCCGGGTCGGGTCGGGTTACGATCCGGGTCGAAAAATCAACCCTGGTCGTTGACCCAGTCCGACCCATGGGTCGTGGGTCGGGTCAGCTAAGTACCCGACCTGTGGGCTGCCTGAACTGGGCCAAGGCCCGTGGGCACCATTCTGAGCTCTAAGCTCGTGGGGAGCGATGCCCGATTGGGCCTGGGCGTGGGCTGCCCTCACTTGGGCTACAGCCCGTGGGCGAGGAGAGGGCTAAAGGCTCGTGGGTTCCCACGCTGGGCTTAAGCCCGTGGGCCTGGAAACCGATTGGCATGGGTGTGGGTTGGGCATCAACCCGTGGGCCCTGTTGGGCGTGGGCTCGGGTTGGGCCTGGTTAGGCCAGGCACGTGAACCTACCAAAACACTGCCCCTTATGGGCCCGCACCCCTTAAACCCTAGGGTTTCAAGCCTAGTGTTTCGGCCATCTTTCCGACGGCTGTGAACACGCCGTCGTGGTGGCGGCACGAGGAAATCCGCGCCGTGTTTTCGCGGCCAAATTCCCGGAATTCACAAAATAGGTAGTTTTCATAAAAAAAAAAATATTTAACCCAATTTTGTAATTCCGACAATTTAATTTTCATAAAATTATTTTGACCCATAAACGCTCCCACTAAATTTCCGGAACCTCTAATCAATATTAAAGAATAATTCTAAACCGAAAAATCCAATAATAGCTATTCACCAAAGAATTGGCCCTGATACCATTGTTGGGTTTTTCCTAGGATTCCGCACTTCCCGGATGCGGAAGATGAATATCTGGGAACCTAGAAAATAATGCAATCGAGATGACATAGCTACAATCAAAATTATACATACCGGTTTGAGAATATACTCTCTACAGAACGCTCCTTACTTTATCTCCAACGGATCTCCACGTCGTTCCCGCTTCGTTGATGCGCCTAGCCTCTCCTTTGCTCCACGTCGATCACAAGCCGCTGAAATGTTCGGCCTCTACGTAGTCCAAGCATCAACGAAGCGGGAACGACGTGGAGATCCGTTGAAGATAAAGTAAGGAGCGTTCTGTAGAGAATATATTCTCAAACCGGTATGTATAGTTTTGATTGTAGTTATATCATCTCGATTGCATTATTTTTTAGGTTCCTGGATATTCATCTTCCGCATCCGGGAAGTGCGGAATCCTAAGAAAAACCCAACACCTTAATCATAGCTTATCATTCAATAATTGAGAAGTCAATTTAGCCCACAGATGTAGAGAACAAAATTTGGTGATCTAAGAAGTGATAAATGTGTTTTCCTTTTCTTTTATGATTTTCTGTACTTAGAATCAGGGATCGAATTGGGGTCCGATCCAGTATCCACCGTTGGTGACGATTGACGAGGGAAGTATTGTTGACCGAAAAAAGTACGATAATCGGACTGTCGAGACTTGGAGTATAGTTGCCAAGTACTTTTCAAAGGAAAAGAAGTGAAGCTAATGAACCAGAGATGATATCATATTATTAAAGAAAAAGACAGTTGGATATTGCGTACTCATTATTGTTTTTTATTTAAATTTGTCAAGTGAGATTTTGCATATATAAAATCAAATTGATTGATTAGTTAATTATTTATAATTGCGTGTGTACGTGACACATATAAACATCTACTATAGTATAGTAAGTTATCAACTTATCATGATATATTTTATTTATATTTCAATGGTCTTTCTTTATCACTAATTTAGACATGCATATTTTTTTACTCCTTTTTCCGTCAATTACGATTCGAATTTGTGTAGGTTTAATCGGTAATGAATGGAGACGTAAAATTGAAGAAACAAAACTTAATATATGGGTTTTTTTTTCTTCCAAATATGTGAGGGGTTAAGCCTTGAGACGTAAAATTGGGCGGGAAATGTGGTTCCCGAGCCAGTCCATTGGGTTCACCGAGCTGATGTTGTTGGCCGCCCTCTTGCGTAACTCTAAATTAGTAAAAGAGTAACTCTAAATTTTCACTTTCACACTTATTGATTACGTTTAATGATGTATGATAACTGGACATAAATGTAATAATTTTAACGATTAATTATGTACTCAGCCAAATTATATGTAATCAGTAACGGAGTCATTAATAACTATTATAGCTATAACTAAATCAATTCATTGATTATATATGATTTTCTTTTTATGTCATTACAAAATAAATATCGGGTGTCTTATAAATTTAATTAGTATAAGTTAGTTAGTAGTGTAAAAGTTGCTGGATTCACTAGCAGTTTCCTGATCATTTAAAATATTTTTATATATATTTTGATAGAGAGTGTATCGATCATTTAATTATCCTTTATACTCTTCTAGAAAATACCATATAGATATATAACCACGTGACTTTATTAAAATATTTTTATTTTGTTGACATAAAAAAAATATAGTTTTTTTGTTATTAACTAGTCTATGACACTATCAATATTTTAAAGATTAATATGTTAAAAAAATACACATTTTTTTTTATCGATAATCTAAATTACACTGACATTTTAGTGAATTATTAATAACCTAAAGAGACCAAAAATCGGTATCGGATGCACAACGAGTAGTTTGATTTTACAGGTCTATCAATGGATAATGAGTTTAGTAGGGGTTTTCATAAAGTTTACCAACAAGTTTTCTATAAATAATTGTATCCACATTATACAAACATAAATTACACGTTAGTATCCATTTTTAAAATAAAATTAATTTATGATATATTTAAATTTTATTAATATATAGATAATATTAAAACACAACGTATCAATCTGATATATATATATATATATATATATAAATGTATCATTTAAAGTTTTTATTGTATTAAGGTTTTTCTAGTAATATCCTCTTAAAAATAATTTATCAATAAACCCTCACAATTTTCTTAAGCAAAAATTACCAATAAATTTTGATATTTTATAAACTCGGTTAAGAATGCATTGATTTTTTTTTACTAAAGTACGATAAAAGTTACTGTGGATTTCTAACGAATAACGACAGGGTAGTTGTCCGGAAGAAATAAATTGCAAAAAGACCTCTTTTGAGATTTCATTTACAAACATACCCTCCAAATATCCCGTTATTCTGAAACAAAAACACTATTCTAGAGGGATACGAACCTAAATGAAAGCCCAAATAAGACTGAAACCCAAAATTCTGAAGAGCGGTAAAAATGACTAAAGAAGAGGAGTAGAGATTCGCTTAACTTAAGCAGAGTAGCAATTGGTCAATAGTTTTTACTTTTCTGGACCTCTCAAGTCAGGAACAGCCCAACGCAGTTGGCTCCGAGAATAGCTCCCTCCCTATGAGAGAGAGAGAGAGAGTTTGCGAAGTCCGAGGTGAGTGTCTGTGCAAGAGTGCGTGACTTTGAGTGGCCACAGTGCGCACCAATCTCCACTGTCCAAGGAGATCTCACGCACTCTTTTAATTAATTAATTAATTAAATCATCATCTCTCTTAACTAAACGCCATCTCTTTCGAAGCTCTACTTAAAGCCCCAGCTTTCTCTTTCTCTCCTTTCACTTCCACCACCCTCCCACCAAATACCCGATAAGCCCCTCGCTCCCGCCCCTATATATCACCCGCCTCCGCTATGAGAGAGGGTCACTGAGGGAATAGTACAAAGAGACCCAAGCGCATGGATCCGCCCGCGCTGATGAGCGACGGCGGCGCCTACAGCCTCTCGGAGATCTGGCCCTTCGCCATTGGGTCCTCCGCCGGGAGGCCCCCCTTCGGGCAGGGCCAGTTCGGGGACTTCGCGTCGGGCTCGAATCGGGGGGAGATGTCGGGGAGTGATCCGATGAGCGTGGACGGGCGGGCGAGGAAGAGGCGCGACGGGGACAACGACGAGAACGACTGCGCCAAGGGCGTCTCCTCTAGCAGCAACAATGACGCGGTATTCTCAATATTAATATGTAAGTTCAATTACTCAACCACTGAACTCTTATTGACATTGTTCGGGACGAAAAAAACGTGTAGAGTGATTGTAACGGGAAGCGGGTAAAGCCTTCGGGGTGCAAAGACGACAACGGGGAAGCAGAGGCGGGGTCGGGCAAGGCCGGGGAGCAGAGTTCGCGGGCGGCGGATCCGGCGAAGCAGGACTACATCCACGTGCGGGCGAGGCGGGGCCAGGCCACGGATAGCCACAGCCTGGCGGAGAGGGTAATTAAATAATTAGGCTTCCAGTGTTTAATTAATTGCTAATTATTTAGAAAACCAAGTTAATGAGATCTGGTTGATCTCTAGATCCACGCACAAAGCGTATTATATGAATAATTAATAGTTTAATTAAACGAGTGGTACGGTGGACAGGCAAGAAGAGAGAAGATCAGTGAGAGGATGAAAATTCTCCAGGACTTGGTCCCCGGTTGTAATAAGGTATCATCAATTGCCAATCTTTATATATATAATTATATATATATATATATATATATATATATTTACTTGAAATATTATTTCCTGGAATTCAGACTTATTTTATAGTCATGTATTTTAGTCAAACTTGGAGTCCACTTCATGTTTTCCTTACCTTAGCTGTCCCTTGACCACCGTTTAATATGTATATACGGATAAAATACCATTAGTCTGATTGGAGACGGGTAAATGATTTCTATAATATAATATAATATAATATAATATAATATAATATAATATAATATAATAATATTGATATTGATATTATATAAGTGTTATATACATTAAAGAAAAAAGATTGTTCTGTAATGTAATATTTGCTTTAATATGTAACTATATTACTATTTTAATGGCCGCTAATATGCCGGAAATGAAGAGAGAAAAAAGGTGTCGTTTTGAATGGCCAAACGACGGATTATGACCGAAAAATTGAATATAATGACGGATCGATGAGTTTTGCCCGTTGCCACACGAAATCCAACTATTAACGGTGTTTTGTAGCGTACTCTTGATTTTATGTAAAAGAAAAAATAGAGGGTTCATAATTTTTTTTCAGTTACCCTCAGGCAACCCGCGAAAATGTCATGATTGCCTTGGTTTCTTTATGATTTGCTTTCGGTTCAATTTTCCGGCGTTCTTGCCGACTTTTGAACACTGATCTTCACCATTTTATTCCATTTCCTACTTATGATGGTGCTAATTTTCTTTTCTTGCAAATTTTATTTATAGGTTATTGGAAAGGCATTGGTCCTTGACGAGATAATAAATTACATTCAGTCCTTACAGCGACAGGTTGAGGTACGTTTCCTCTTAACTTTCCTTTCGTTTTCAATTTCAGACATCATTAAAAGTTGAGTTTTTACAGTTTTACCGTACCACTTTCTCGACTTTTTACAGTTCTTATCCATGAAGCTTGAAGCAGTTAACTCGAGAATGACCCCCGGGATCGAAGTGTTTCCTTCGAAAGACGTAAGTTCTCCAACGAGAACCAAAACTTTCTTCTTCTTCTTCTTCTTCTTCTTCTTCTTCTTCTTCTTCTTCTTCTTCTTCTTCTTCTTCTTCTTCTTCTTCTGCTTCTTCTTCTTCTTCTTCTTCTTCTTCTTTCCGTTTAGGTGTTATGGGGTTTCTATTTTTACCATGACATTTTTATATCATTTGAGCAGATGAATTTAGCAACTCAGTTTGGTCAGCAAGCGTTTGAGGCTGCCGGAATGGCATTTTCACAACCGCCGAGGGATTTTAGCCGCGGTTCGTCGCCGGACTGGTTGCATATGCAGGTCGGTGGCGGTTTCGAAAGAGCAACATAGCAAGAAAAATTCATACCCAAATTGTAATAAAGGTGAAGAACCCTCTTCACAGAAGTCAAATACGTTAAATCGAAGAAATGGCCTATTTTCTCCTTCATGCCCGGATTTGCGATTCTCATCTAGAAGCACGTCGTAGAAGGTGTCCGTATTCTTCTCCTCATCGATACCGAACCCGCTAGGAACAAAAAAAAAAAAAAACTATTCTTCTTGTAAACGAGAATTTTTCTTGTTTATTGTCTCTAGATTTGATGCTCACATATACTATGTAAACCTTATTTTGACATTGGATTTGTTAAATAAATCATCCATTGGTGTATTTCTCAAGGTCCTTTGTTTACAATAAGTAAACAGTTGAATATTTACATTCTATAACACTTCAATACAATCCTTGTGTAACAATGAGCGCGCAAAAATTACGTTACCGGTTGAGTCGGAGTATACGGACTTCCACCGCTTGATTGGAAATAGGACAGCACGGACCAGCTCATGCGAAGAAGCAGGATTGCCACGAAGACGGTTCCTCCGAGCGTACACACCACCTGCAATAAATTCCGCCATTATAAAGAGTTAATCATATTTCTCAAACTCTTGCTCATATTGGGCTGCGAATGAGTAAAAAAAGTTAAGTTCTCGTGTTCGTCACTGAGAACTTTCAGCACAAGCATTACGTGCGTTCGAAGAACTGCACGGGAAAAACCATGTGACGGTATACCTCAAGTAAGGCTTTGACAATGGAGAGTGAAGCCAATAGCATAAGCCCATCAACTGCAAAAGACACCTGAAATTTCCCAGCAATGACCATAAATTAGCACAGTTTTTTTTTGGTGCCAACGGTGTTCATTGTTTAACTTCTTTTGCTTCGACTCGATCATGTTCCGAACTCGTCATAGACAATGCTTCAAAGACAATTAACATAGTGTTTTCAGTGATAACACTATCATTTTAGTGCGATATATTGTTAGAGTTTGTGACCCAAATCCGTTTCCGAAGCCTGGCCTTTCGAAGCTTCCCGGTGCAACATAGTCATAAACAATTCTTTGATCACACTGAATTGAGACCTCTTCATAGCCGAGCCGAGGCGCCAAAATTAAACCGTATTCGACAAGGCTACTTAGAAATTTTGTGACAAATTTCTTACTTCCATTGTAGTATTGTTTCAATGTCATGAGTTTTGAACTCTCATCGTTCAAGATGGAAGTTCAATGCTGAACTATTGAAGCTATATCTAGTGTTCATTGCTTAGCGCCTTAGCCAATTCTTGAAAACTACGTTGAAAAGGATGAGGAATTTACCAGCTGAGACGAAATCGCAGGAGGCAAAACGGAGCGCGAGGCTCTCTTGGCTCGCCTGGAGACCTTCTTCACCATGCTCTGCAAAAACCTCAGAAGCAGCTCCACACTGCTCTCTTCCACCTCTTCTTCTTCTTCTTCTTCTTCTTCTTCTTCTTCTTCTTCTTCTTCTTCTTCTTCTTCTTCGTCTCCGTCGTCGTCGCCGTCGGCCAGATCATCGTCTCCGGCGGCGAAAGAGAGCGCTTCGTCCACGATCCTCCTCGCCTCATCGCCGCCGTAACTGTTGAGCTGAGAACGAGACACCGATCATCTGCCGATCGGAGAAAAGGAGGGATGATCGGAGGAAATGGCGATTACCTTGGCGAAGCGAGAGAATCTGAATGTAGCGAGTGGGGAGAGCTTGGGGAAGGGGAAGGAAGGTGGAGGAGAGTGAAGGAGCTTGGTGGTGAGAGCGTGATTCTGCGGGAGTGGAAGCCATAGTTGAGACAGAGCAGCCATTTTTGGGGAGCTTAGAAATGGGGCTTATCCATATTCCATAATTTTCTTCTCCCTTTACTCGTCTCTACGAATAAGCCCGATTCTTTTTTATCACTTGCATTTTTTTTAGGAATTATTGCGGCAAAAGTAGCTAAATTTGACCAACTAAAGTGGTAAGGGTTTATGGTAAAAAATAGCGGCAAAGTATTTAAAGTCAACAAATGAGAGATGATACATTTTTTTATCTGATTTGTTCTGTCGATAGCTGGATGATCACGTGTATATTTTAAGAATGATTTAATAACACTAAGCTAAAAAGTTAACCAATGTCTATAAAAAAAAATGGAAAAAAAAAATGTTTCGCCTTACGTTTGTTGACTTAGGGTTTCTTTGCCACTATTTTTTTTTTTACTTTGTACCTTCGTGTGTCAAAGATTGGATACTTCCACTATAATTATCTCTTTTTATATTTAAGGCATGAGTATCTAATTTTGTATTAAGCAAGTCGGATGTTCTTTTTTTTTATATATATAGAAAAAATACCCAAGAGGTAGAATACAATGTGAGGTCTCGTTCTATATATGTCTTACTCCGGTGTGTTAGTTACACTAGAGGCAGGGGCGGACCCAACCACGATTGGGGGTGGCTAATGTCACCCCCGGCTTGTCGGCGAAAATTTTAACGTGAAAAATATAGAACTTAAATTTTTAACTGGTACATATATTAAAAATGTCTCAAAAAATAACTTAGTGACTTTAGTTCAGTGGGTGAAACCTTGATGAGTCGGTTTTATACCGATAAATCGAGTACTTTCACTTAGCGTTTTGTTTATCCAAGAGCCATTTAATGTGTTTCTTTTAGTGTTTTTGTTTGTTTTAGGAGTTACATGAGTGGATTGCAATTTGATTGAAGATCAAGATGAATAGAGTCATTTGGATGAAGTTTTACATGCCAAAAATCCGAAATTAAAAATCCCAGGCAGCAACTTGGTGCCGCGGCATAGATTTTCGGTGCCCCAGCAAGAAGTTCAGAATTCACGCTGTGCCCCAGCACCGAATTTCCCGTGCCCCAGCACCACAGTTTCGCGAATTAGGTTATTTTAAGCCTAATCTTAACCTAATGAGGAGGCTATATAAGGGGATCACAAAGGGGGATTAATTGACGAACTTTGGGAGAGAAAAACATCACAAGAGGCTAGGAAACTCGAAGAACGCCATTGGAGATCGGGTTTTGCGAAGAAGAATGGTGGAGACGAAGATCACCTCAGAGATTCTCTCCATTAGTATCATCTTCTTTGCTGAATTTCTTTCTTTATTATGTATCTCTTTGTGATTTGTTTATGCTCTAAATTCATCATGAGCTAAACCGTTCATAGGATTGCAATCGGAACTCACATGTAGCTTGATTTGGATTATCGTTTCTTTGATTAATGACAATCGCTTAAGTTTGTTTATTCTATCCTTTTCTTCATGCTATTGATTGCTTGATCACCAATTAAATTGATTTGGTAAACCTTAGGAACTTTGGAAAAAGGAATTTTGTGTTTAGCTGTAGATAGAATAACACATGATCTATGATGGAAATCTTGAGTTTATATAGGATAGGAATATACCTATGTAACATGTGTAACCCGTTAAGAACACATGATGAATCGTTCGTAATTTAATTCACATAGGAATATGGTGAATTAGTTAGGAAAGATAACTCGAATTAAATATCAGAAGAGTTCTTTTTGATGCATTAGGGGTCTTGGTTAACAACTTGTAGAAATTTAATGATCGAATGAATGATATGAAGAATCGGGTGAAGTGTTGAGGAATGATTGCGATCCTATATTTCTCTATTTGTCCAAAGCTTTCAATTTTTAGTATTTAGTTTTTATTTTTCTTTAGTTATTTAATTGATCATATTTAAAAAAAAATTGTTTAGATAAAGTTAAGGTGACATAAAACTAGTAATTAGCAAAATTAATAGTAACAATTCTCCGTGGGATCGACTTTTCTTATCATTATATTACTTGTTTTCGATACGTATACTTGCGTAGAAAATTCACAACAAGTTTTTGGCGCCGTTGCCGGGGAATTGTTTTACGTTATTTTTGTTAATATTAGTAAGATCATTTTTAGTCTTAATCTAAACGTTCGTTTGAATTCTAATTTTTTTTTAGGTTATTAAGTACGTGCATGGGGAATAACAGGAGCGGGGAACTTCTTCCTATTAATCTTGAAATTGAAAGGACGTGCCGAAAGAATAGAAAAGAACGACAACAAGCTCGTAATCCATCACTGACAATGGCCGAACCAACCGAAGGCAACCATCAAAATATGACACTGAGAGATTATGCAACTCCACAAATGGGAGTAATTCAAACAAGCATTGTGCGGCCACCTATTGAGGCGAACACATTCAAGCTCAAGCCGACAATTCTTCAGATGATCCAGAACTCAGTGCAATTTGGCGGGTCGTTCAATGATGACCCAAATTCTTATATCACGTTATTCTTGGAGATTTGCGACACCTTCAAATTCAATGGAGTTTCGTCTGACGCTATACGGTTGAGACTCTTCCCGTTTTCACTCCGTGACAAAGCTAAGAGTTGGTTGAACTCTCTACCAGCAGGATCTATGACTACTTGGAACGACTTGGCAAAGAAGTTCCTAGCAAAGTATTTCCCACCAGCGAAGACGGCCAGGATGAGAGGCGACATCACCTCTTTTATGCAACAAGACTCGGAATCTTTGTTTGAGGTATGAGAAAGGTTCAAGGAATTACTTCGAAGATGCCCTCACCATGGAGTCCCCAAATGGCTACAAATTCAGTCTTTTTACAACGGGCTGAATGGACAATTGAAAGGAAATATTGATGCAGCTGCAGGAGGCGCGCTTATGACGAAGACCATTGACGATGCCTATGAGTTACTGGAAGACATGGCATAGAACAACCATCAGTGGCCGACAGAACGAGGAATGCAGAAGAAAGTAGGCAGCGTTTATGAAATTGATGCCATGACAGTGTTAGCAGCTCAAGTGGAGCTTTTATCTAAAAAAATCGAAACACTCGGAGTTAAGGTTGTCTACAATCCTCAAGCTACTTGTGAAATTTGTGGTAGTAATCACAACACTGACCAATGTTCCGTCAGCCAAGATTCGGTGCAATACGTCAACAACATGAACAGACAGAAAAACCAACCGAACTCCAACTTCTACAATCCGGGCTGGAGAAACCATCCAAACTTCTCGTGGGGTAACAACCAAGGATCTTCTTCAGCACCTACAGCTCCACCCGGATTTCCTCAACAAGCACCTCAACAAGTCAGAAAGCCAAACCTCGAGGAGTTGATGACTCAAATGGCCTTGAACACAAATCAGTTCATCATAGAAGCAAAGACCCAACTTCAGAGTCACTCGGCATCACTTCGCAATTTGGAGATGCAAGTTGGTCAATTAGCTAATTCCATGAATATAGGCCACAAGGAAACTTACCCAGCAACACGGAGACTAACCCCAAGGGCAAGGGTAAAGAGCAATGCAAAGCGATTTTCTTGCGAAGCGGAAAAGAACTCAACGAAGCACTCAAGCAACCCAAGGTGAACCCTTCTCTCAACAAAACCGATGCGACTCCCGACGATGAGCACGCCAAGCCACCAATCGAAGAACCTCCAGAGTTAGAATTGAAACCTCTTCCTAACCATCTAAGTTACGTTTTTCTTGGTAACTCATGTACTTTGCCGGTTATTATTTCTTCGTCTCTTTCTAATGAACAGGAAGAAAAGTTATTGAGAATCTTGAGAGAGAATAAACAAGCATTGGGATGGTCGATCGCGGATATCAAGGGAATAAGCCCGTCTATTTGCATGCACAAAATTTACCAAGAAGAGCTCCTTCTCCAAATTGCAGCCCAACTTCGACCCGAGGTACGTAGACATTCTCCACCACCATTTTTTTTCTTTCCAGATCCACCTAACCAACAAGATGATGGCGAGGGTGGCAATGCATTAAACAAGTGAAAGTGAAGACACCGAGGTAATTGTTTCTTAACCCTTGTTAATAATTAGAACATTGGGGACCAATGTAGATCTTAAGTTTGGGGGTAGGAAACATTATTTCGTTTGTATTTGTTTTTAATTTTGCTTTTATTTTTTTAGTGTTGGATATTTTGTTAGATCTAAGTAATAATTCGATGTGACCCTACATGCTTGCTCGCTATATTTGTTTTAGGGAAGTGAAAAATGTCCATGTTTGTATGCTTTGTGATTCTATTATTTTGCTCGGCCTTGGTTTTTCCTGAACATGTTGAGTACAAAATTTTGAATTATGAGGGCATTTTGTTACTGTGCGAAAGTCAATATGAACCATGAAAATTGCTTTATCCGGTTAGAAATCTAGAACTTGTTTAATTGACTTTCGAGGCGAAATAAAGAACATTGTAGCACTAGGGAAATGAATTAGGCCATCGTTGAACCATTTTTTAGCCTTTTCAAACCATCCCTAAATAAAAATATCCATCATGCCGTTTTGAACTCAATCACTTGACAAACTTTGAATCCCACAATCGTTTATCTCCCACAAATTTTGCCAACCCGGATAGCGATTATCTCTATTGCTTCTCAAGTATTTTGATCATTCTACTGCTTATCATATGAGCGATATCGGAAGGAAAGTCATAGAGAGTTTCATCGGACATGCGAGAGTCTAACGAATTTTGGTTGTGATTCTACACTATGTGTCAGGTGTAAGTTTTTATTTTATTATGATATTTTGTTTACTTTAGTTCAAAAAAAAAAAAGAATTACGAGAAATAAACATGGAAAGACAAGGTCACAAGTGCTTCACCACGAGGAAGTTTGGAGAAAGACGATGAATAGAGCTCTATGTAGAGGCGTGGAATGATCATTTGCTGAGAGTAATTGAGTCATAATCACTTCCAATCATATCCTTTACTCGATTACCCATATTCACATCCACACTCACCCTTGACCTATTCCTACACTTCAAGCCTTTAAAGCCCTAATGATCTTTGGTGTTACATTGTCAAAATTAGTGGAGAAAGTTCATGAAAAACGAGCCTATGGAATTCAAAACTATGATTTAACATGCTTTGTGGTAAATGGAAACTCATCATGGTAGCAGGTGTCCAAAAAAAAAAAAGAAATAAGCACGAATACAAGTTCGGGGGGGGACCGAGACAGGTAAGACAATAGTTGAGCCGAAATTGCGAGCAAGTGACATTTTGAATTTCCCTTGATAAATATAGTTTTTAAGCATGTATTGGTCATAAAGAATTTATACTCACGATCGATTTTTTTTTTATTCATTTATTTTAAGTTTTTAGGTTTGGGTGTTTTCTTTAGGTATAGTATGTTAAGGTCGGATTTGGTCAAATCCATCCTCAACACAACTCGTGTCGTTTTGTCCATAAACGACATGAGGGGAGGCGAGGAAGTTCATCACCCGAGGGGGATTATCCCCGAGGAGGATTACCCCCGAGGAGGTTCGACCGCGAGGAGGCACGGCCTCACGAAGGCAAACTGCGATGAAGTGTCCCATCACACTCGACGAGGAATTTCGTCATGATGATTATGCAGAGCCGAATGACCATTGACGGGATGTGCATTTAATGAAGCCGACCTACTTACTCGATGAGAAGCACCAGCGACGAGGCTTGCAGGGCCGAATGACGGCTGAAGGGATGCGCATTTAATGAGGCTCACCTACCCATAACGGCAGCCTGCTCGGAAGTGACATAAAGCAGGGATTAACCATGCTGCCCTCAAATCACGCCAGAAAGTGAATGATTAAAGAGGAAAAAGGCGGAAAAGGATGCGAGTGGAGTGTAATGTAAACTCTATAAAAGACAAGATAAGCCTCATTTGTAAAGGTTCGGAAAAATAGAGAAAAAAGGCCCGGAAAGAGAAAAAGGAAATCTTGTAATAGAAAAGGCTAAGGAAATAGAGAAAGTCTATGCTCATGATCCTTCATCTGTCCAGCTATTCAACGGAAGAAAACCGAGCTCATTTCGGAAAATATAATAAAACTGAGATATTCATCTTATTGTTGTTTATTTGTCATTTGGTGATTATCTTTGTGACTGGAAAAAGGGCGGTGAAAATCACCCTCTACAGTTTGGCGCCCACCATGGTGCTTTGTTTTCTTTCTAACTCACAGCCAGGAATTTGGAGGAGCATGACGTTATCAAACGACGCCACCATCTGCAACGTGCTCGAGGTGATGACCGAGCGCGCGAAAATAGCGACCAGAGCCTAAGGGGGGCAACTCAAAGGGCAGGAGTGAAGCAAAAGAGGGAAACATACGGACTCCTTGCATTTAAAAGAGGTAGACGTATAGACGTCTAATAAAAAAAAGAAGCGCACGCATATCAATGAATCGGAGTGACTCCCGAAGCGTTGTGAAGTGACAGCTAAACAGAGAATAGGAAGAGTTGCGTGCGAGACAATCAACGGTTATAAAATGGGAAGTTTGGAGAGGACCATGAAGAACAAGTTTGCGGAAGTGAAAACCAATTCGGTTAACTCCCAGATAAGTACCAATCTCTCCACCCAGAAAATAGAAAGTTCCTTTCTTACTCCGAAACCAGTATTTGCTAGTGTTTTCGCGATACAGGCGGAGAAAGCATACGAAGAGGAGATGGCGCTCAGGGAGGGAGTTACTGGCCAAAGCTACACAAACGAGTCAGAGATAATCGTGGATGAAGATTGGGGATGGCCTAAGGAAGACGCAACGGGGGCACGGGGAGGAGATGATCACGAGATGACGGACTTCTGGAAGAACGAGGAATGGCCGGAAAGCAGCGAGCCGTGTCCAATGGAGGAGGACACCACGGAGAGCCAGCGGGATCAGGAGGAGCCAAGAATCCCAGGTGAACCACACCCCGCATTAGAACTGGTCCTGCCATATCTCATGCCCGAGGAACTCCTCGCGGTGGAGATGGTGTGCACGTCATTGCGCGACGAGGTTCGGGAGAACAGCCTTCTGTGGCGCAACCTCAGCATCTATAACCCGTTGAGCGAGCGGATCGAAGACGAGAATCTCCTGAGGCTGGCGAGGAGGTCTCAAGGGAAGATGGAGACCTTGACACTGGATGGGTGCTACGAGGTCACCAACGCCGCGGTAAGGACAATTATGCAGGACAACCCGACGCTCATAAAACTATGCCTGCCACGCTGCCACCGAATCACCTTAGACGACGTGGTCAACAACCTGTCCACCATCAAGCACGGAATAAAATTCCTGAGGGACAACAGGTTATTTCCCAGTTTCGAGGGGTTCACTCTCGAGAAGGGGACCAGGGTCAGACTTGAGGACCTTCCCCCGCTGCTCGCGGCAGGGAATCCAACCGACTATCTCGAGCAACAGGCACCCGCCCCACGCGGTCGTCTGCTCGACATGGAGTTCTGCAGGAGGTGCAGCAGAAACGTCCTGGTCTACGAGAAGCCCACGAGGATGCGAGCAGGAAACTCCACCCGCCCGCCGTGTTTTGGCCGACGCCGAGATGGACGTGCTTGCGGCTTTTGCAGATCATGCTACATCCTCGGTACCACGTGGTACACCGACCTCTGCCCGGAATGTAACTTCGGGCGCCCCAGCGGAAACTCTCTGGAGAAAATCGTGTCGTCAGCCTGCTCGATCGTCGAGGAGGAATAAGCCCCGGAGTAAGGCTCATACACTGCTCGGCGCGAAGGGAGGGTTGGAGATGACTACTTTTCAAACTTGGTAGATGATAGGAGTTTGTTTGGGTTTATTTTTGGTTTTTAATGTCTATGTATGTATGTTTCTTTTTTTATTATTATTTATTAAGGAACGAGCGGAATTATAAGTTGGCAAAAATGTGTGTGCAACTTTGCTCGGTGAAAGTACCAAATAGGAGGGAAAGTATCATCGCAATATTCATCGATCAAAAAAAAAATACGGCTAAGGGTGCCGAGCAAGCCCGATCCGGCGAGAGTGCCGAGAAAAGTATGAAGAAAAACATATATATAATATATATACGGCTAAGGGTGCCGAGCAAGCCCGATCCGGCGAGAGTGCCGAGAAAATTATAAAAAATATATATAATATAATAATAAATAATATATAATAATATATATATACGGCTAAGGGTGCCGAGCAATCCCGGTCCGACAAAACATGTCGAGATCCATATACGGCTAAGGGTGCCGAGCAAGCCCGGTCCGACTAAACATGTCGAGATCCATATATACGGCTAAGGGTGCCAAGCAAGCCCGGTCCGACAAAACATGTCGAGATCCATATATACGGCTAAGGGTGCCGAGCAAGCCCGGTCCGATAAAACATGTCGAGATCCATATATACGACTAAGGGTGCCGAGCAAGCCCGGTCCGACGAAAAATGTTGAGATCCATATACGGCTAAGGGTGCCGAGCAAGCCCGATCCGGCGAGAGTGCCGAGGAAGTGACAACCAAGGCGAGAGTGCCTATGGGGTCCTGGGAATTAGTCGGCTCGTACCCGATGAAACCTAGCGATACCCACAAGAGACAACTAAGGCGAGAGTGCCTATGGGGTCCTGGGGATTAGTTGGCTCGTACCCGATGAAACTTAGCGATACCCGCAAGAGACAACTACGGCGAGAGTGCCAAAGAAAAGAGGTACGGCGAGAGTGCCGACCAAAAAAAAAAAAAAGAAAATATATTTACGGCTAAGGGCGCCGAGCAAGCCCGAGCTGGCGAGAGTGCCGAGCAAAGAAAAACTATATATATACGGCTAAGGGCGCCGAGCAAGCCCGTACGAGTTCAAAGATTGCGAGCAAACTCGTAAAAGAAAATCATTATATGCTCATTTGATTCAAAAGTACGAAATACAGAGTATCATTATTTACAACTCATCGTCCACACCCCAAGTGCATTAACATATTATAACTCTCACAGGGACCGATCCTCCCGCCTAGCGACATCATCGAGGGGATCTTGACCCAAGACTGCGTCGGCACATTCCTCGATGATGGCATCACAACATCGGCGAAGGATGTCATCCACAATTAAGCAAGCAGGATCGTCAGCAGGAAGTCCTGGGGGCTTACTCGAGGAAGTTCCCGCGAGATTCACATCGACCCTACTATCAGCCTGCGAAGGAGGAGCCAAAAGTGAGGAACCAACTCCAGAAAGAAGAGGTAAAACTACAAATTATTTAAACTAAGCTGCCCCATACCGTGCTCGACGAGGACGGAAGAACATCAAAAACCGGCGAGCGCGCTCTAGCGACACTCGGAAGGAGACAAGGGGAAAGCGAAGGAGTGTTTGGAGCACCGGAGATTTTCCTCTCCAACTTGGCCAAATCAGCCTGGTATTCCTGCTCCAACCTGCGCCATCTTGGCAGTTTGGCTCGAAGCTCACCAACGGTTGAGCGGGAAGGTAATCCCTCGACGAGCTTGATATTCGAGAGCACACCGCCCAGCAGGCGCTGAACACGGGCAATCCCTTAGAGTGCACCGAATCTCTCGGAGGCATGCTTCAGCTTGTCGACCGCTTGGTGATAGAGGCGTAAGCGAGAAAATTCCTCCTCTATTGCCCAGCCCCAGGCTGCGTCGCGGTCCTTGACGAGTTTCCTCAGCACGGCCTTAACATGGAAAGAGATTTGCTTCTCCCGACCGGGCGACAGGTTTATAGCGTCGGCGATTCGGTTGAAATACTCATTTTTCTGCCGGTGTTGTGCCGAGAGAGTGTCCTCGCACCGCTGATAACGCTCTCGTTCCTCGAGGAGGGACTCTTCGGCAATAGCGAGGAGACGTCTATATTCATCACGCTCCGCCCTACACTCGGCGAGCTTAGCCCCTGTAGTCTCGGGGAGAATATCTACACTTCCCGATCAAGTCCTCACCGGAGCAAGAGCAAGCACAGACTCTTTGGCCCCCTCGTAACCTCCTCCATCGCTGGGGGAAGAGGTGTCGTGGCAAAGAAACAATGAAGATGCGGAAGAAACAATGAAGAGGCCCGACAAGAAAAAGGAGAAGGGAAAGACAAGTATACGAGGGCGATAGCGGAAAAAGCTTAGCGATGGAAGGAAGAGGTAACCCGAGAAAGATTTTCTTTTATTTATATGATAATTCGCTTAAATGCTTGGATTACAGGAAGAGCCACAAAATTCGGAATTTACAAAAGAAAGAGAAGGAAATTGAAAGGGAAACTCCGGGACAACGTCCTATACCGTGGGCTCCGGAGGCGCCGGGGTCTCGGTGCTCGAGTCGGATCCATCGCGCGGTGAGGACCCGAGAGCGGCCCCCTCTGAGGCAAGGCCTTCAAGCCTCCGACAGTCTAGGGCTGCCGGCTTGCAGGGGGAGAGCGGTGGAGAATCAGGGTCCCGGGCGGACTTCTTGTCCAGCTCTTCTACCACGGCCCGGTGCTTATCGCGGCTTTCGCGCCACGAAGGCAAGCGGATTTCGAGGCTCTCGACGCGTGCCGCCGGAGGGATTTTCTCGACCAAAACGATGTTGGCATGGTACGCGGCGGCCAAGCGGTGGGCATTGATGGATTGATCAAGAAAATCATACCTCGCCGAGAGGCGCTCTAGCTTGGCCTGGGCCTCCTCGAACAGGCGCTCTCGGCCGTGACGTTCCTCAACTGCCTCGGCTTGTGCAGCCTCTAAGTCCTCGGCGAACTTCCTTAGCACGGCGTCAACCCGGGACGCCAGGTGGTCTTCCTGCTCGAGTGGTACGCCAACAGCTCCACCAATATGAGCGAGGCGCTCGGCCTTGAGCCGGAGCTCATCGGAGAGACCCGCCTCCTTAACAGCAAAAGCGTTTTGCTGTTCCACGAACTTGGCCTCTGCGGCCCGGCGCAACGAGATTTCCGACTCCAAGGCGGATTTGGTCTCGTTAAGTTCGGCCTCCGTGGCCCGACGCGACGAGGTTTCCGATTCCAAGGCAGATGTGGCCACGTCGAGCTCTGAGGAAAGCCTCTCGGCCTGCTCCCGGAACTTCTGCCCGTCACGGGTGGAAACCTCAAACTGTCCCCGGACTAACGTGAGTTCTACCGACAACTCGCTGGCCTCTCTCTCGGCCCTGGCGGTGGATAGCCGCTCGGAGGTGATCACGTCTTTCAACTGGGCTACACTCCGGGCAACACGGTCGACAAGTTCCAAGCTCCCCACGGACTCGTTGAGAGGATCGACGAGCCCGTGAGAAGTTTCGGCCTCGGGAAGTGCACCCGGAGGCGGCAAGGCCGGAAAGCCGGCTTGAGGCCGTGGCAACTCAGTCGGTGTCTCCTCGGGGTCAAGAGATGACTCAGAAGGCCGCGCCGAGTCATCCGTTGATTTTGGCGGTGCGCTAGAAGGAGCAATGAGAGGTACCTGTGAGTCGGGGACGCCGGCAAGTTCAGGAGAAGGCTGGATCCCTGAGCCCTCGAGGGCCTCGATACCAGATGCGTCGGAAAGGAGCTTCGGGCTAGGAGGACTCACCTCGGGGTGCGCCCTGGGCTGTTCCTCCTCGGGTCCGAAGGGGATCTGTCCCTGGTCGCCTTCGCGTCCGACGGGTGCGAAGGTCTCTCCTCGGACGTCCTCCTCGCCAATAGGTCCCGTAACTTCCTCATTCAGAACCTGGGTCTCTTTGACCGGAGACTGAATCGGAGGCGTAGAGGCTGCGGCCAGGTCCCGCGTCGCTTCATCGGGGATTCCCCGAGGTGGTGACAGAGATGACCGGGCCGCGACCCCCGGAGCGGAAGGAAGAATGGAGCTTTCAGCCCCCAAAGGGGGTGGAGGGGGAGCATTCGGCGCGACGACCAGACGCTCGATGTCGTCAAACTGCAGTCTCTCCCGTGGGTTCACGGCGGGGCGCGCACGCCCGTCCGCCGCCAGTCCCGTCCTCCCCGCTGCGCCCTCAACAAGCGCGGTGCCCGGAGCTCCCTCCGCTGTTACTTGAGATGGACCAGCAGCTTCGGGCTCAGGGGTCGGGGCGGGAACCTTCGCTTTCTTTGCGGGGGAAGCATCACACACCTCCTCGGCGGGTCGCTTGCCCGAAGAGCTTTCTTCTCGAAGGGATCTCCTCGAGGAGCGGGAAGCATCCGACGGGGAGCGGGCGACGGAACCCGTCCTTGTTCTCGTCCGCCGCTCGTCGCGAGTATCCTTGATAGGGCGTTTACTCGAGGGACCACCCTCTCGGGGGGGGGGGGGGTGAGCCCCATGTAGCGAGGGGCGTCGGATCCTGCCCGGGACCTCGACGGTCTCTGCACCTTCCGATCCTGGTCGACGGGAGCGTTGTCCCTAGCAGTAACGGATTTATCCTCGGTTTTCTTCTTTGGCCTTGGAGCGGGTTTCTTCCGCTCTACGGGAGATCCCTCCAGGGCAGGTTCGCGAAGAAAACCTTCCGGGAGAAGAGTGTTTGGGGGCGCCCCGTGAATTCGGGCCAGTTGATAGACCCCAAACCTCTCGATCCGCCGATCCCCGAAGTCCTTACTCTAATCGCGCCTAGGGTTGGCAAGGAGAGCAGCGTGGATGTCTTTGAACCGCGCATCGGCCTCTTCATTCTCCTCAGGCTTAAATCGAGGGAGGTCCACTCCCTCGAGCACCAAATCCCTCGGCAGTAAAGAGTGGTGGGGAACAAAGTTGGAGCTGTCCACACGAACGAAGAAATACTTATTCTCCCAACCGGACTCGTTCGACGGCGTGTTCTTGAGGATGTGCGGCCGGACGCGATGAGAGATGGCAAAGCGACCCAGATTCTTCGGATTCCGGGAGACCTTGAAGAGGCGCATCAAGTCCTCGAGCGTAAGCTCCACTTTCTGCTCGCATGCAATAGCGAGTGTGCAGAGGAGGAAGCGAAGGGTGTTGGGGCTCACCTGAGCGATCGGAACCCCAAAGGCGTAGAGAAACGCCACTACCAAGAGCGGCACCGGGAAGCGAAGACCCACGATGCGGAAGAACGACTCATAGACGCAGACGAAGTCGTTCTGAGGCTCGTCGGCGAATTCACCCTCGAGGGGGAGACGTGCAAAACAGAGCTCTGAGTCAGAACAGTTGTCGACAATAAACTTCAATCCCTCGGTCGTCATGACAGAGGCATGGCTTCGGGTCTTAAAGACCGGGCCGGAGCGGGAATGAGCCATCGAAGCGTCTAGGAGAAAAGAGAGAAGAAGCTTGGATACGAGGGAATAAAGGTAACAACGGAGAAGAAGCTTAGAGAGAGTTCTTGAAAATACGAAAAATGTCTGAAAAAGTGGGTATGAGCTTCGAATTTATAGAAAGAGAAGAAGAATGGATAGGCGCGTTTTGATCTGACGGCCCAAATTCGAAGCTTGCTAACTCATCAACGGCTCGTGTCAAGGGCCCGTTATAAATCCCCGCAAGTACTCGAATGCGAAAGGGGGTGGGCATTTAATGCTGAAGGGACGTGCGAAAGATTCGAGGCTGACAAGTTTTGGGAAAGCAAACCAAGGTGGGGCCCAGAACCAGGCAACGGTCGGAGAAGCAAGAGAGTCGGGCTTCCTCGATCGTTAACGAGGATCTTCGCGAAAATTCCTCGTTCAGTGTCGTTGAGAAATCTTCATCGTTAAGAATTTCGTCGGAAAAGTTATATTTTTATACTTACAAAGTACATGCTTACGTTTACATTACACCTTTTGCATTCGAAGCGTATATTTCGGTATTTTACAGAATTTAGGTAAGCGAGGAGGGTTCTCGATAAAAACACCAACGACGTTTAGGTCACAGCAGCCCTCGCGGACAAGGGACCCGGCTCGCAACAAGGAGGGAAGCAAAGGAGGCATGGCGAGGAAAGGAAGTGGTTTAGCAATATAGCCACACGAGGAGCCAAAGAAGCAATCACCGACCGGGAAACCAACTAATGTTGGCTAGAGCCGATCTCCGAAACAGTTATACTTTATTTTACCAAGTGTATACACTTGATAAAATGGGGGACTAACTGTTAAGGTCGGATTTGGTCAAATCCATCCTCAACACAACTCGTGTCGTTTTGTCCATAAACGACATGAGGGGAGGCGAGGAAGTTCATCACCCGAGAGGGATTATCCCCGAGGAGGATTACCCCCGAGGAGGTTCGACCGCGAGGAGGCACGGCCTCACGAAGGCAAACTGCGATGAAGTGTCCCATCACACTCGACGAGGAATTTTGTCATGATGATTATGCAGAGCCGAATGACCATTGACGGGATGTGCATTTAATGAAGCCGACCTACTCACTCGATGAGAAGCACCAGCGACGAGGCTTGCAGGGCCGAATGACGGCTGAAGGGATGCGCATTTAATGAGGCTCACCTACCCATAACGGCAGCCTGCTCGGAAGTGACATAAAGCAGGGATTAACCATGCTGCCCTCAAATCACGCCAGAAAGTGAATGATTAAATAGGAAAAAGGCGGGAAAGGATGCGAGGGGAGTGTAATGTAAACTCAATAAAAGGCAAGATAAGCCTCATTTGTAAAGGTTCGGAAAAATAGAGAAAAAAGGCCCGGAAAGAGAAAAAGGAAATCTTGTAATAGAAAAGGCTAAGGAAATAGAGAAAGTCTATGCTCATGATCCTTCATCTGTCCAGCTATTCAACGAAAGAAAACCGAGCTCATTTAGGAAAATATAATAAAACAGGGATATTCATCGATTATTGTTGTTTATTTTGTCATTTGGTGATTATCTTTGTGACTGGAAAAGGGCGTTGAAAATCGCCCTCTACATAGTATTTCTTTTTGTTTGCTCGAGGACGAACAAACGATAAGTTTTGGGGTATTTGATGAGTCGGTTTTATACCGATAAATCGAGTACTTTCACTTAGCGTTTTGTTTATCCAAGAGCCATTTCATGTGTTTCTTTTAGTGTTTTTGTTTGTTTTAGGAGTTACAAGAGTGGATTGCAATTTGATTGAAGATCAATATGAATAGAGTCATTTGGATGAAGTTTTACATGCCAAAAATCCGAAATTAAAAATTCCAGGCAGCAACTTGGTGCCGCGGCACAGATTTTCGGTGCCCCAGCAAGAATTTCATAATTCACGAAGTGCCCCAGCACCGAATTTCCCGTGCCCCAGCACCACAGTTTCGCGAATTAGGTTATTTTAAGCCTAATCTTAACCTAATGAGGAGGTTATATAAGGGGATCACAAAGGGGGATTAGTGACGAATTTTGGGAGAGAAAAACATCACAAGAGGCTAGGAAACTCGAAGAACGTCATTGGAGATCGGGTTTTGCGAAGAAGAACGGTGGAGACGAAGATCACCTCAGAGATTCTCTCCATTAGTATCATCTTCTTTGTTGAATTTCTTTCTCTATTATGTATCTCTTTGTGATTTGTTTATGCTCTAAATTCATCATGAGCTAAACCGTTCATAGGATTGCAATCGGAACTCACATGTAGCTTGATTTGGATTATCGTTTCTTTGATTAATGACAATCGCTTAAGTTTGTTTATTCTATCCTTTTCTTCATGCTTTTGATTGCTTGATCACCAATTAAATTGATTTGGTAAACCCTAGGATCTTTGGAAAAAAGGAAATTTGTGTTTAGCTGTAGATAGAATAACACATGATCTATGATGAAAATCTTGAGTTTATATAGGATAGGAATATACCTATGTAACATGTGTAACCCGTTAAGAACACATGCTTAATGAATCGTTCGTAATTTAATTCACATAGGAATATGGTAAATTAGTTAGGAAAGATAACTCGAATTGAATATCAGAAGAGTTCTTTTTGATGCATTAGGGGTCTTGGTTAACAACTTGTAGCAATTTAATGATCGAATGAATGATATGAAGAATCGGGTGAAGTGTTGAGGAATGATTGCGATCCTATATTTCTCTATTTGTCCAAAGCTTTCAATTTTTAGTATTTAGTTTTTATTTTTCTTTAGTTATTTAATTGATCATATTTAAAATTTATTTGTTTAGATAAAGTTAAGGTGACATAAAACTAGTAATTAGCAAAATTAATAGTAACAATTCTCCTTGGGATCGACTTTTCTTATCATTATATTACTTGTTTTTGATACGTATACTTGCGTAGAAAATTCACAAAAAACCTACTTAAACATCACCTATGGGAAAGGATCGAACCCTGCCACTTATCTTTTTGTACACTATTTGCTCATACTATATTTTTGGTAATAAATAAATAAATCATGTAACTACATATAACTTAACTAGAGATAGGTAGTGAATAATTATACGTAATTATGTATAAAGGTGTTAAAGAAATTATTTTTATATATATATATATATATATATATATATATATATATAACAATGTGTCGGAATTTTTGTTTCTTTGTTTATTTTTATTTTTTTGAAAATTGATTGGATAACTAATTCAATACACTATAATAAAAATATTATATTTAAAAGCTCATTAATATAAATAATAACGAGTTAGTCTTTTTACTCGCTACGTAATAAAAAATAACTATTGCGTTTAAGAGTTTTAATAAGATACTTTATTTATTCGCTACCTCGTAAAAATACTTCGATATATAATTTAATTCTATTTATATATCGTCACCCCTCACTTGGAAATATGGGTCCGCCCCTGACTAGAGGCACGTAGATGTCTGATAGACTTTGAAAACATCACTTATTCAACACTTTATTAAACTGAAACTGACGACATGTATCTCTAGCCAGTGGCGTAGCTAGACTTTCATTTTAGGCGAAGCACAAAAAATTATTTTTGGTCGATTTTTTTCAAGTATATAAATAAATAAATAAAATCATGAAGAACCATATGAAAGCGACTATTAAAATCATAAAAAGATAATATTACTTTTGGAAGTATTGTATAATAGATTTATCGGGTCAAGAAAAGATAAAAGTTTAAAAGCTCATATGATATATCCCGGACATTTTTTACTATTAAACCACACAAGATCTATTTTTGCCTTGAGATTCACAATTAATGAACAAATCTATTATTTTCTTTTGTTCAATTTCATTTCAGCCATCAAAACACTAATTTTGTCGCTTATCACTTATGTAATTGGGCATGTAAGTGTTAGCTTCGGGTTTTGCTCGTTTGAGGATTCTCTAGCTTTTGTCCGGGAAGTTTTGTTTGATGAAATTGAATAATAGTGTTTGGACGCTATTTCCTCTGCCCGAGTCGCACTCGTTTGGGAAGCTTGGAGAGCCTTTTTTCATTTTCAAATCAACAACAATTTTTTATTTATTTTATATTTTAAGTAAGCCAGACGTTAACTCGACAAAAATAAAATTAGACTTCGACATATTTTGTGGTCTTTGAATACCGTGGGTACTTAAAAAAAGAGTAGTTCAAGAATAAAATATTTCCATCACAAATATCTCATTAATTAATTAGGACTCTTGTCATCATCAAGATTTAAGTAAACACATCTTATTGAAATTTGCATCGGGGCGCTTTAAGAAAGTCAAAGCCTTGTACATATCTTACTCAATATCTCAAAATACGAACCACTTGATACAAGTTTATGCGCCATTTGACGTTCTCAAAACCTATTGAAATTAATAGAACTTGGAAATTATTTTGTAATATAAAAATTGATTGTAAACATATACTTAAATTTTGATTCATACAATTTTTACATATAAAATGATAAAACAATTAAATTATTCAGAGATTAACCTTATAACTTCTACTAAAGATCCGGGTGTACAGTACATGTTTAATTTGAGTCAGTAATTCTTGTAAAATATGAATGTCTTTAGATATACTTTTGCTAATTGTACGTGAATTTGAAAACAACATAAGGTTATTAAACCAAAAATTATCAGAATTAGATTAAGAATACCAAATAGTGAGAATAAACATATTAATCGACCGGTTGCACCACTAACGTGAAATACTAATTTATTGTTGATTGAAAAGATATAGGCAATAATTTATAATTGGATTCATAGCGATATAATATTTTAATGGATAAATGAGGCAAATGCCCATTTGCAACTCAATGTTTAAAAAAAATGCTCATTTTTAATTACGGTAATCATAACCACCAACAAATTGAAATATGGACTTATATGCCCTTTCAATTTTAAACACATTTAACTTTAAATCACATTTAATTATAATTCGTTTTTTTAAATTAAAATAAAAATTTTCCTTAAATTTAGAAAACTAAATAAATTAAAAACAAATCTTCTCTATTAAGTAGTATTATTTTCGATTACCACTTGCAAATCACGTTTAATCCTCCCTATTTTGACGATTAAAAACAAAATCTTATTTTCCTATTAATCAGTATTTATTTCAAATTTTTATCCCCTATTAATTAGTATTTTAAAAACAAAATTTTAAATCTCCTCTCTGTTTGTTTTTCCGCCATTTTTATTATTGAAAGCCTCCATTGAAATTATATTTATGTAAGTATATTTACGAATCCTGTTAGGTAACTATAACTCCATTGAAATCATATTAATCTGTTTACGTAATTATATTTACAATTTTATATTTTATGTAACTATATTTACGATTCTGTATTTTTACGTAACTATATTTACGTAACTATAGTTAGGATTCTATATGTAACTATATTTACGAATTTATATTTACATAACTATACAGGTTCAGAGGACGAGCATAGGTTTGCTAGAGAAGATCTGAGTCGGAGATTCGCTCTGATCTGAGCTGGACGTCGGAGATTGCAGATCGTCGAAATTGCGCTGGAGGAGGAAACCAGGGCATGAGAATCGCTCTGAGGATTCGCCTGATAAGAAGAAGATCGACAGTGATGGAGCGGCAGCGAGCGACGCTCTTCTCCGATCAGTAGGAATTCGGCGATGGCGGTCAATTCGACGAGGATATCGTGAGTGAGAGAAAGAGAGAGAGAGAGAATGAAATGAATACGTAATTAATAGGGGAAGTTGTCAAACCGTAAATATAGAATGATTTAATTTTAAAATTAAAATATTTTACAAATAATTAATATACGAAAATTAATAAATACAATTAATATTAGGGTTAATATGGTCCAATTTTTTTTTTATTAATGGGTATAAAACTATAAATGAATTGTTTGAAAGTATGAGGAATTCTCATAAACCTTAGGTGTTAAATGAGTATTTCATGGGTTTCTTTTAAGTAGCATGAATCTACCTTTTATCTAAGTTAGAATTCTCAATAATCAAGGTTTTTTTTTTTTTTTTTAATTTTGTCCACTCATTTAATTGATTAAACATAATTTTAAGCATGTCGTTAAAATTTTGAACCCATATTTTTTATTTAAAAATCAAACATCTTTTATTTCTATTTCATGATAGTGGCGAGACTTTAACAACAAATAAGTATGAAATTTTAGAAAAAAATAAATGATAAAAAGGAAGAATTTTGAAACTTAAAGGTGGAAATAATAATTAATACTATCACAAAAGTTAAAATATTTAATAATTTAGTCAATATTAACTTTTCATAATTTATAGTTTATTGGAAGCACAAGAAATTCTTGATAGATAGGTAGGAAAAAAAAATATAGGCAGTAAATAAATTGTCGTCAACGGTTCTCAACAAGAAGAGACTACGAACCTCAAGACCTCGCGTTGCCTATATTTGCGGTTTCAGTAAATATCCTACGTGTCCCGGCGCACTTTAGCAGCTACCAAAGCCCAATAAACGGCGTCGTTCACTCTCTGAATCATTCCTATTTCGCGCTTCACCAATTCGTTTCGTTCCTCAACTTAAACCTCACTCTCGCACACCGCGCGTTCTCGCCACGCATCATTTAGCCCCTCCGTGGTCGGTCCCACTAGCGTCAGGAAAAAACCGTCACCAAATATTCCCACGCGCTTTCTCGCGCGTAACATTCCAACTCACGCGTCAGAAATAATAAATCGAATTAAGCGAGAGAAGAAGGTTCGACTTCATTTGAGTAAAAAAGGGGAAAAATAAATAAAAAAGAAAAAGAAAAATCAAGGCACTATCGTTCGAAATCCTCTTCTCTCTCTGTCCCTTCCATCGTCGTCGTTGCAAGAACGAAGAACATTTGCTCAGAGCCAGGGAATCGATCGTCGAGGAATCTGCGGTAGAGGCGAGCGGGTCGGATCGGAGTGAATTCGGTTGAGCGGACTCGTTCTGAGTTTGGATCGGGCGAGTTCGATGAGCGGTTGGGAGAGGCTGAGGCCTTCCACGGCCAGGCTCGGAGGTCGCGATTCGAACTCGAGCATGAACGAGTCGACTAGGACGGTTCGGCTCGGCCGGGTCCAGCCGCAGGCTCCTGGTCACCGAACGATTTTCTGCAACGATCGTGACGCCAATCTCCCCGTCAAATTCAAGGTTCGTTCTGCGCATTTCACCTTCTCGATTCTCGGATGAGAGGTTTATGTTTTTGTAGAATTTAGGTTCCGTGAAGTTTGGATGTGATTAAGATGTGCGACGATGAAATAGTTTTTTTCTTTTTCGATTGAGTTCTTTACTTGCATTGAGTCGTTCAATGTCAATTTGTCTCGGATAGGAGTTTTTTCTTCTTTCTTTTGTGCGATTTTTCTGGTTTCTTTGATTATCGTTGAGTATGGAGAGGTTTGTAGGTGCGTTAGGGTTTGGCATTTGAAATGGAGCTTATTAAGCTTAAAAGCAAGGCTTGGTACATGAAACAATGGAGGTTTGTAAGAAATGAACGATTAGCATAGTCTCTGAGAAGCTGATTGACTGGTTCGATAGGGCGTTATACTGTGGTTTTCCGGTTGAGATTTGGAGATTAGCTTGTTACTTTCGAAAAGAATCATCACATATTCTATATCTTAGAAGCTTCTTTGAGAAATATGAATGTTTATTGCGTAGTGTTTTTGTTTCGAATCATAACATTTGACAATTGAGGTTTTGACTTGACATTTCATTCGCGTTTCGTTGGGATGATCTTATGACGTGTTTGACTGTCTCTCAGGGCAATTCTATATCCACAACGAAGTACAACTTCTTGACATTTTTTCCAAAAGGACTGTTTGAACAGGTAATTTTCTATCAGGTGTTCTTCGAATGTAGAATAATACTTAAGAGAATGTGGACTTATTGTACATGCATTATTTCATAATTGTAGTTCTACATCTTTAGAAGTAAATTCTTGCTTAAAAGTGTGTAGTCTTTGTTTGGTGAAAATGGGATAATAGTTTTTGACTCATTGTTGAAGAATAGTTATATTCATGCGTGAGCGAACTGGTCATATAGTATATTTTTCTGTGTTACTGGTCACAAAAGCCACTGCAAATGTTTGAAGGATTATTTTTTTTTATCATTTCCTTGTAGGATAATATCTGAGTATATTTGATCATTTTCCTGATAAATTTTATTGGTTGCTCTGCAGTTCAGACGAGTAGCTAATCTTTACTTTCTCACGATCTCAATATTATCAACCACACCAATCAGGTTTCGTATCACTTACTTCCATTTGCCCATCATTTTAATTACTTCAATTTTATTGCTTTGATGGAAGTTATGATCGAAATTACATACTAAAGAAGTAATTTTCTAACCATGCAGTCCTGTTAGCCCAATAACTAATGTGCTCCCTCTTAGTCTGGTGCTTCTCGTTTCTCTTATTAAAGAAGCATTCGAAGATTGGGTGAATACTTTTCTCCCTTTTATTTATTTAATTAACTTTCGAGTAAAATTGCTGATAACATCTTTCCTTCTCTTACCCGTGTAAACAGAAACGTTTCCAGAACGATATGTCGATAAACAACAATACCGTGGATGTGTTGCAAGATCAAAAATGGGAAAGCATACCCTGGAAAAAGTTGCAGGTCGGCGACATAGTTAGGGTGAGTATGCAGCAACAATGCAGAATATGTTATTATTTTAATCACAAACAAGTCACAAACAAGCAAGCCACTCGGTAATCACCAGGAATCCAGGACGATGATTACCGTAAATTTTATTGCTATAAACGACAAATAACAAAGGACTGTTACTTCGAGAATACTCCCAAAGCTCTCTTAAGAGATCTCTTGGGTCAGTGGACTAAACAAAATTAACTAAGGCACAAGGCCTTAGGCGCGAGCGCACTAAATAGGAAGGATTGGGGTTTCTTAGTCTTTCCCTTATTGCTACATACTATAAATAACACAGTAGTACTTTAAGTAGCAGGTTTTTATAAAATTTTAATTGTCTACGACCTTCATGTATTTGTATAGACTTAAAAGCCTCCGGACATTTCAGTCTTTTCTTTGATTTATCATTTACTATGTATATTAACTAGCTTTTACTTGAATATGTTGCGGATTGATTGCAGATTAAGCAGGATGCGTACTTTCCTGCGGATATACTTTTCCTCGCCAGCACAAATTCCGATGGTGTTTGCTATATTGAGGTTCTTTATGTTATCCTTTTAGGGTTTTGCTAATTGCTATTCCGGTGCTTAATATCAATATAAAGCTTAGACTTCTTGTGGTTTTTTACCAGACTGCAAATTTGGATGGGGAAACAAATTTGAAGATCAGAAAGGGCCTAGAGAAGACGTGGGACTACTTGACTCCTGAGAAAGCATCAGAATTTAAAGGTCGACCATTGTTCGTTGATAATTTGTTTGATAGATCCACATTTGCTGTGAAAACAGAAAAAGAAAAAAAAAAAATATATATACATTTTATTCTTATTTAGAGTTTTCAGCAGCAGTATATTTTGGCTCCCCAGAAAATTTCTGATTAACTTTCTAGGATGAAATCTCGGTGACATTGGAGAAACTATTACTTAACAACAACCATTGCTTTATCCAATGCAGGGGAAGTGCAGTGTGAACAACCTAATAATTCGTTGTACACGTTCACCGGAAACCTCATTGTTCAGAAACAAACTCTACCTATCTCTCCAAATCAAATTTTGCTAAGGGTAAAACTATGATTCTTTTCTAATGATTTCATCAGAGCTATTTAATTTTCTCTTAAACACCAGATAGACCAACAGAAGAGTTCTATCTTTTCCCGAATACTGTTGGAATTGCTTATGATAGATGAAAAATATAGACCAACAGAAGAGTTTTATCTTTTCTCGAATACTGTTGGAATTGCTTATGATAGATGGATTTTTTTTATCATCTAAGCTTATAACTGAAGCATTGAAATCTGCTTCCTTTCTTGTTGCATTTTTGTCCCTAAAATGTTGCAGCCTCGGCTCTAATATCTGATTCATTTGTGTAACACATGGGGTTGACTTTGTGCTCTCAGGGATGCAGTCTTAGAAACACCGAGTACATTGTTGGGGCTGTTATTTTCACTGGTCATGAAACAAAGGTATGTTCATGTAGTGCAGTTGGTTATATTTTTAGTAGACGACTTTATTGCTTTATGTCTTCTATTCCTGCCACCCTTGTAATTTGTGCAGATTGAATTGTAATTTTGCAGGTTATGATGAATGCCATGAATGTTCCTTCGAAACGAAGCACTCTTGAGAAGAAACTAGACAAACTTATCCTCACGCTTTTTCTTACTCTCTTTATCATGTGCCTCATTGGTGCCATCGGAAGGTATTTGTTGATGCTATCTCGTATGAATGAGGTTAACGTTTGTTTTGGAGTTTTTTGTTTGGTGATGTTTATGGCTATGATATCTATGCAGTGGCATATTCATTGATCGCAAGTACTTCTTCTTGGGGCTTAGCGAAGACGTGGAGGATCAGTTCAATCCCAAAACGCCCTTTGTGGTAACATACTTAACAAACTTCTGTAGTATGATAAACTGCTCATCTCTGCCGCTAGCCAATCATGCTTTTATCTTTACAGGTTGCTATTCTTACCATGTTCACCCTCATCACTCTATATTCGACTATCATTCCTATCTCACTCTATGTATCCATTGAGGTAGGACCCTCTTACCTACAGCTTTGTGCCCATTATATTATTGCTTTCATGGCAGAGTAATTTACTCTCGATTTGTATTTACAGATGATCAAATTTATACAATCGACCCAATTTATCAACAAGGATATTCATATGTATCATGTTGAGAGTAATACCCCGGCGTTGGCTAGAACATCCAATTTGAATGAGGAATTGGGGCAGGTACAAATACTGTTGTAATGATCGTTTTATTCTTTGTTTCTAGAAGGCTAGAAGCATTGATAGTCTTACTTTTCCGTTCAAATGCTTTGATTGGAAATCTTAAAAAGAAATTTTATGTGGCACAAATGTCCTCTTTGATATATCAATATGGTATGTTCGCAAGTAGTCCATCAGATGAGAAGATTGCGATCATTCCATGTAATCCACAAATTTTGTGCATCTGACTCTTTTTGCTCTATTTCGTTAAGGGTAAATATGTCAACTTCACATTTTATTTGATTTTTTTATTTTTTTTTTGACGAACATTTTATTTGATTTTTAAATTATTTCTTATTTATAAAATAGAAATTTATATAATAACAAAAAAATAAATTATAATAAGTCATAACATAGTATTACATTATGATGGTATTTGTTAATATTTTTTTTTATTATTAGGATAGTTTGATTCATAAAATTGTGAAAGTGATTTTTGTTGCAACAATCAATAAATCCGTTAGTTTTTAAACATGATTAAACAGAAAGGTCTAAATGCACTTTATTTTGGATTACAAGGGCTCTTTGCTTTTTTATTTTATTTTATTGAAAGAACGTTTGCAACCATACCATATATAACATAAAGGCCATATGTGCCAAAAACTCATATTTAAGATGACATCATTTATAAAGGATACTAAGCCCTTTTCTTATTGCTGCTTTTTAAGGTGGAGTACATCTTTTCGGATAAAACTGGAACTCTAACAAGAAACTTAATGGAGTTCTTCAAGTGTTCAATCGGAGGAGAAGTCTACGGCACAGGTACCACAGAAATAGAAAGGGGAATAGCGCAGCGTAGAGGAATAAAATTAGAGGAAGTACGCCCTCTTCTCCATCCTCTGCATATAAACCCTTATTGTTATCCCAAATGTAGTTAAATTGACTCTTAATTACTTCTTACAGCCACAAAAGTCGTCCAGTGGGGTGCAAGAGAAGGGGTTTAATTTTGATGATGCCAGGCTTATGCGAGGAGCTTGGAGGAATGAGCCTAATTCCGATCTTTGCAAGGTAGAAATTTTCTTACGTTGGACCGTGTCTCAGACTGGCCAAAAATTTAATTGTTTGCATATGGTTTTTATTTTTATTTAATGTTAAAATTAAGAACAGTTACTTTTTCCGTACGCGTAAGTTCTTTTGCAAGTCGCTGATGAGTAAGCTGTACCTATTTAGGAATTTTTTAGATGCCTTGCTATATGCCACACTGTGCTTCCCGAGGGTGATGAGTCTACGGAGAAAGTTACGTATCAAGCTGCATCACCGGATGAAGCTGCTTTGGTGACTGCTGCTAAAAACTTTGGCTTCTTCTTTTACAGGTTTGAGCTGATTTACTTATTGCCACTCTGAAGTTTCTTCTTTCGAAATTTGAGGTTAAATCTTGTTTGAAAATGGTGCCGTCGACGATTCAAATGAGTTCTCTGATTCTCCATAATTATTCGAAGACTTACTCTGTGACTCCTTTGGCTATGGCACTAATGTGTTCTCTGACTTTCCCCTTACAAATATGACAACTTTGTAATCAAGGTTGCTTTTTTTGGTATGATAAATTGGACTTGTTATTTTTGGTTGTAGATTATTGTTGTAGTTTTAGTTTCACATTTTTTTTTTGTTGTTGAAGAAAACTCATATTTGTCAAGGTTTTGGTAATTAGCAATTGCTGGTATTTCTATCTCAGGCGTACACCTACAACAATATATGTTCGTGAATCTCATGTTGAAAAGATGGGTAAAGTTCAAGATGTTGCATATGAGATCTTAAATGTACTGGAGTTTAACAGGTAACTGACAACACTGCATCATAAATGATTTAGTAGTGCTTATGATTTTGTGCTAACAGTATTAATAAATACGTAATAGTACAAGGAAGCGGCAGTCTGTAGTTTGTCGCTATCCAGATGGCAGGCTTGTATTGTACTGCAAGGTAAAGTGTTAAATCTTTTGAAGTTAAACTGTTTTACTTATTAGAAATCGAGTCTGACAAGGGTTTGGAACCTTCTACAGGGTGCTGATACCGTGGTCTATGAAAGATTAGCAGATGGTCAGGACAATATAAAAAAAGTATCTCGGGAGCGGTTAGAGGTTTTTGGATCTTCTGGCTTACGCACCCTTTGCTTGGCCTATAGAGATTTGAATTCCAGTGTGTATGAGAGCTGGAATGAGAAGTTCATCCAGGCTAAATCTGCTCTTCGAGATCGTGAAAAGAAGTTGGATGAGGTAATTTGGTTGGAACCTTGCTTATTTTATCTACTACTATACTCAAACCAGTTATTTAGTCCAGTTAGCAAATAACGTGTTGCATGAGCCTATTACATATTGTAAATGTTTATTTTTCTCCTGACGCTATTTTATGATTCTCTGAAGATCTATTTAGTGTTTACATGGGGAATGCAGGAATGGATTTGTCTGGTTCTGGTGCTATGTTTTAGGGTTAAATTTGTATCACCCTTCCTGCGAGATGGATAAAAAATTGTCTTTAATTGGTGACAGGTTTCAGAACTTATAGAAAAGGATCTAATATTGATCGGGTGCACTGCGATTGAGGACAAGCTTCAAGAAGGTGTTCCAGCTTGCATAGAGACTCTTTCTAGAGCTGGTATTAAGATTTGGGTGCTAACCGGGGACAAGATGGAAACTGCGATAAACATAGCTTATGGTAGGCCTGTCCATCATTTTTTCTCTTTAATTGTTTCCCTTGGTCTATACCCTAATGCAATATAGTTAGTTTGATACAAGATTGACATATCACCTCCGTAATCACAAGCTGTACTGATTTCGAAACATAAACAATGTACAAAAATCTTTGGAAAGCTGTATCCGGCTTATATTGAACTTTGGTCTGTGTCAGTCTCTTTAGACATTGCTGTGTGTTTTATTATTTTATACATTTATTTTATCATTTCGAGTTCTGCTTACCTTTGTTGCAATATTTTGTGTTTGTGAATTTTAATTGCAGCATGTAATTTAATCAACAATGACATGAAACAGTTCATCATCAGTTCTGAGACTGATGCAATTAGAGAAGTGGAAGACAGGGTAAGCAATGTTGCGATTTCTGGACTTGACATCTTGCGTATACCTTTCTTATTTCATATTTAATCAATGCTTGGAAATGTGCTGTTAGGGTGACCAAGTGGAAATCGCGCGATTCATTAAAGAAGAAGTTAAAAACGAACTAAAGAAGTGCCTGGAAGAGGCACAGAGCCATCTTCACATGGTGGCCCCGCCGAAGCTTGCACTCGTGATTGACGGAAAATGTTTGATGTATGCATTGGACCCGAGTTTAAGAGTGATGCTACTTAACTTGAGTTTAAATTGCAGTTCAGTTGTTTGCTGTCGAGTTTCTCCTCTGCAGAAAGCTCAGGTTAGTCCCGAGTCCCGAGAATAGAGACTATATAGTATTGCTCTTTGTCGAAAAAGTATTAGGCTTTTCAATAATTTATTTTTGTAAAAATAAAAGTAGAGAGCAATTAAGTAATCTCTGTTTGAATATTGATTTATATTTTTTGGCCTTCTGAAAATGCCTGTAATGTTTTTTTTATTCTACTTATTTTAGATTCAAAGAAGAGCTTTGTTCTTTTAATTTTTTAATCTTAGTATATCCATTTCCTTGACTCGCTTTTGATGTAAAAACCGAATGCTTGCAGTTTTTCTCGACATTTTATAAAAAAACTCGTAAAGTTTTGATTTTAAAAGCCACAGCTAATTCCTTTTCCTTTCATTTCATATCAAACCCAGGCTGGGAAAAATAGAAATTAGGCTGTGAAGACTGATGAATGGTTTATTATCGACCGTTATTGGTTGCAGGTGACAAGTCTTGTAAAGAAAGGGGCGAAGAAAATCACACTTGGCATCGGTGATGGTGCAAATGATGTTAGTATGATTCAAGCCGCTCATGTTGGGATCGGTATCAGTGGGCAAGAGGGCATGCAGGCTGTGATGGCTAGTGATTTTGCTATCGCCCAGTTTCGATTTCTCACTGATTTGCTTCTTGTTCACGGGCGTTGGTCATATCTGAGACTCTGCAAGGTCAAATTGTTATCTCTTTGGAAAAAATGTGGAGTTCAATTAATTTGGTTTCCGTGAACTTGACTGTACTTACTTCCAAATTTCAGGTCATTACATATTTCTTTTACAAGAATCTCACTTTTACTTTGACCCAATTTTGGTTCACCTTTCAAACTGGATTTTCGGGTCAAAGGTTCTACGACGATTGGTTTCAATCACTGTATAATGTCATTTTCACCGCCCTGCCCGTTATCATGGTTGGCCTTTTTGACAAGGTATGTAACCTAAATTGGTATGCTATAAATGTGGGGTGAAATCGGATAGGTTAGGATATAACAGACTCCTTTTGTAACCGTAACTGCATTATTTGGGTAGATGGAAGTTCTATCCACTAACCAGCCGTTTTCTTCGACTATTAGTTTTAAGCCGGTTAGTGGTTAGTAGATTGGATTGGTTAATATAAAGAGGGTAGTGGTTAGTATCATATTTATAAAATTTGATTGTGCTGCAGTTTCCGAGGAGTGATTTATGTCTGCAACGCGAGTTGTAACATTAAGAAAATTAGCTCAAGTACACTATCTATCAAAATTCAAATTACAACTTCTAATTAAAGAAAGAAGAAAAAAAAGAGACAAATATGACAAGAATATTATTAAAAATGACATGAGATTATGATCTATAATTTTCAAGATAAAATTAACAGTGTTATCCACTTCAGGTTAATAACTATGAATTGCAACCAATCCAGTTATAGAAACGGTTATGGTTATCTAATAATGGATAAGTATGTGAGTTAGGGTGGAGCAGATTGGATTTTGTTGTGACTAGCGGATTCCCGTTAATCATTTTAGTACTAAACGGTGGCATTTAATGCAATGTAACAATTTTTTTCTCTATTATTAACGTCGGAATAGAAACTGAGGATCAGATCAGGTAAAAATATTATAGATAGTATTCACGAAAAAAAAAAGAACAACAAATAAATAAAAAGCAATATTCGCAAACCACATATTGTTGTATAAGAGCCAAGGGTCTTTTCGTGACCCTTGTAATATGGAAAAGTAATTTTGAGTGTTTGTAATATGGAAAAGTAATTCCAAGGATGGGTGTTTGTAATATGGAAAGGAAATACAAAATGTAAAAAGTAATTTTGAGTGAGCATATGATTCTTTTTTTTTTTTCTTTTCATTCGAGAGATTATGTGACTGATTTCACACTTTTTTCAGGATGTGAGTGCAGCTCTTTCGAAGAAATATCCCGAGATATACATGGAAGGAATTCGCGACGTGTTTTTCAAGTGGAGGGTTGTGGCAGTATGGGCTTTCTTTTCCGTATACCAGTCTCTGATATTCTATTATTTTGTGAGCGATTCGAGTTCGAATCCGAATTCGTCCGGGAAAATGTTTGGGCTTTGGGACGTGAGCACAATGGCCTTCACCTGTGTGGTAGTGACGGTCAATATCCGTCTTCTTCTGATGTGCAATTCAATCACGAGGTGGCATTACATAAGCGTCGGAGGAAGCGTCTTGGCCTGGTTTCTCTTCATCTTTATCTACTCTGGTGTTATGACTCCGTATGATCGACAAGTATGGTTTGCTTTTCCTCACTTTTGAAACGTCTTTGTTTTTCCAAATATCTTCTGTTAAAATTATTCGAGTCACACTCGTGCTTCAATTTTTTCTTCTTCTTAATTTTGCAGGAAAACGTGTTCTACGTCATCTACGTCTTGATGAGCACATCCTACTTCTACGTTACGCTTTTGCTTGTTCCCATTGTTGCGCTTCTCTGCGATTTTATTTACCAAGGGTAAGAAAATAAAGTAATCAACAACACCAATCCCCTCTTTAAATTTTTTATCGGTGCACTTTCCCCTGAATTTTCATTTTTGGTTTACTTAGCTCCTAGCTAAACTTTTAGGGAAAATATTTTATACCAAAATGAAAATTCAAAAAGTAAAGTGCACTGCAAATGAAATAGAGTAATTAAGGAAATCTTACTGATTTTTTTATTTTTTTTATTTTTACGGGGCACATCGCCCTCTGAGTTTTAATTTGGTGCAAAATGTCCCTCTTTATTTGGAGGTATTTTACACCAAAATGAAAGTCATGATCAATGTTTGGTAAAACAAAATACGGGGAGCAAAGGGGCAACTAAGAGTAAAAATGATGGTTGATGCAATTGTTTTGGGCACAATTTGCCCTCTAACGTAGCCTCCGATTAATTTCATTTCACGTAAATTCCAGGGTCCAAAGATGGTTCTTCCCCTACGACTACCAGATCGTTCAGGAAATCCACTTACACGAGCCCGAGGGCCGGACTAGAACGGAATTGCTGGAGATCGGAAACCAGCTCACGCCGGAGCAGGAACGCAGCTACGCCATCGCCCAGCTCCCGCGGGAGTTATCAAAGCACACAGGCTTCGCCTTCGATTCCCCGGGGTACGAATCGTTCTTCGCAGCGCAGCTGGGTGTGTTTGCGCCTCAGAAGGCGTGGGACGTTGCCAGGAGAGCCAGCATGAAGACCCGGCCCAAGAAGAAATAAACCGTTATCGTGTTTGTATAAAATTGAATAGAGAAAGTTGTATATCTCATAGACTAGTTTTGGTTTTTCTTTTACATATTCCTTCCAAATTTTTGTTCCACTTTTATACTATGGTTAGTATGGAGGAAAGTGTAACCTTTGATGTACATTTTCTTGAACTAATCAAAATTCCGACCATTTATTTTTTTACAGTAATTGGCATTAATAACCATGTGTACGTTGCTTGGTACAATTTTCGCTCTTTGTATTTTCAAATAGTAGAGCATATAAAGTAATATAAACATTTCTTTTGTTGCTCAGAAGACACTTGTTTTTAACGCATAAGGAAAATATGAAAAACTTTTTTAAAGTATGGGCATTGCTCATAAATTGAAATCTACATGACAAACAAAGCAGAAAATTTCAAGAAGCATATGGGCCAATTGTTACTTTCTTGCGTTACTTTATAAAATACCTATACTGCTCGTATTGTAGACTTCGTACTTAATTTGTTTTTTGCAAAAACACCTAATATTATAGTGTATACACTAATAACTCAGTTACAAATTCTCTCTCTTTTTTTTTTTTTGAAAATGGGGTGGTATTATCAGAGTTACAATGCACTCAGTTACAATGAACTCTTGTATTGTTGAATATGTTTAGGGTAAGAATAGGCGATACTATTGGTCAAATTTGCATGCGTAAAGAGGGCACGCATTTGCATCCCATGAGATTTGAACTCGGGGACCTCTTGTAGAGACATGTAATGGAGTTATCACTAGGTCAAACAAGCTTGATTTTAAAAATTCTTTTCTAACAATAATGTATTTCTTAGATGGATGTGATCAATCACCCTCTGTTTTTGTCTTCATAAATGAGTTGTTTGTAGTTTTTGCATTGATTTAGTCAGGCCGTCTCAAATTTATTAATAAATATTTTACTTGTTGCGAAAGAAAACCATCTTAACACAAATACGGAGTGAGATTTATAAATATTATAATTTAACCAATCCCAAAAATTAAAATTATTAAATAACAAAAAGACCTATAACGACAATAATGATACAATCTTTTAGTTCTTTTACTAAATTATCGTTTCCGAAGCTTTGAAAAATCTGGCAAGCTTTTCGGATATCGAATGTTGACTCTCGTTCAACCATTCCTCGTCTCCCTCGTAGTCGTCGTCGCTTTCGTAGATCAAATGGATGCCCCACTTCTTCAGCTCGACGCTTTTCATGCACGGAGGGCTTTTCATCGTCACTGTTATCTTAAAACCGTCTTTCAGCATCAGAACTAATGGGCTGTGAACGGAGTAGCGACACAAGTGGACTTGATCTTCGCTTCTGTTCGGAACTCCCGCGAGGTTGAAAACCGTGGTGAAGACGGGGAAGTTTTGGTTCAGAATCTGCGCTTGAATGTCGACTATTCCCGGGACGCGATCTCTCATGTCGTCTTCGATTTGATGGTTGACGGACACAACTATGGCTATTGTTACACCTTTGATGGGACGGTTTCTTTGCTCCGTGAATGTGACCGTACTGTGAGAGAACCAATCGGGGATGTCGCTTCCCGGCATGCTTATATTCCTTAATTTCCTCAGAGAATCCTGCAAAAAGTACTTGAAACTTAGCCCTCTTTTTTTCCTTCTAATATCGACATGCGAGTTTGATTAGTTTATGATTTATTTATTTATTTTAATAAAAAATGGAGGCTTGAAATTTCGCAAGTGAATTCAAATCTAAATTAAGTTGGTACCCAAAGAATAAAAAAAGAATTTAATTCATTATAATATTATGTTTATGTTTATTGATGGCCTCGCGATAAAATTATTAAAAAAAATATTTCTCAATTTTTTTTAAAAGGTCAGAAAGGCTATGCTACATACAATTATAACATATACAATTAAGAATTATGCATGGTTGTTGAATTAAGTAATTTACGGTACTTAATTTGAGTTTTTTTTATTTGATTACCTTGTTTTTTATTTGGTTAATTATGTCATTTAAATTATTTAATCATGTTTACAGTTTTAAGAGACCTTAATAAGAAAGGCATCAAATAACCATTCATAAAGTCTAATCTCTCCCAAAAAAGGCGAAATTGGGTTTGATAAAGATTAGGCACGATTCCTGCTATAAGAACGATTTTGGGTCGTATAAGGTGGTTATGTATTTGATCTTTGAGCTTTAAAAGTTCAAGCAGTCCGAAAATATAATAAGTAAAGAAAAAAAAAATCAATAATAAAAATTATGAAAATTAATAGAGGAGCAGAGAAGAGACCTTAGAGAGTATTGTCTTAGTTACTGATGAGCAAGTGTTGCAACAACTCATGAACAATCTTTTCAAAGCCTTCAAGCGTTCGAGCCCCGGAACGACCTCGACTTTCTTACAGTTAGTCAGGTTCAGTTCTTCCAAGCGTTCCAAGTTCGAGATGTCGGAAACATACTCCAATGAAGTGCACTGCGCAACGTCGAGCTTGATCAAACTCGCGGGAAGTGGAGGCAGAGACTTGAGCTCACTGCAGTGAGACAAAACCAGTTCCCTGAGAACTGAAAGGCCTCTCAAGCTCGATGGAAGCCTGCATATGTCGTTGTGGCCGAGGTTGAGAGTCTCCAGCGACGCTAATCGCTCAAAATCATCAGGAATTTCACCTGCGATTTTCCTTCCACGAGCGTTCAATTCAGTAAGTAATGATAGGTTTGAGAAAGAATTTGGGAAGAAGACTTCGTTTCTTGGGCTAGAAGAAACTGGTCCTTCGGATTCTTTCAGGTCACGGGCCCACGGATTTGTTGAAATATTTAGTACTATTAAGCCTGAGAGCGCTCCGAAGCTTTCCGGCAACTCCGTCACTGCCGTTTCTTGCATTAGTAAGCGTAGCAATGACTTCATATCTCCAATTTTTTTCGGAAGCCGTTGTAGCTTCTTGCATTGTGTGAGTCTCAGCATTGTAAGATTCTCCAATTTACTTATTGATTCAGGAAACTCTTTGATTACTCCTTGGTATATGACCAACTCTGTCAGAGAGAACAAATCTCCTATTGATTCAGGTAACATTTCAAGTGATTTACACTTCCACAACGTGAGCTTCTTCAGCGATTTCAGGCCTTTAATCTCATTGGGAAGATACGTTATCGACGTCTCATTTATCTCGAGCTCAACGAGTGAGTATAATCCTCCGATTGAATGTGGCAATCTCTTGATGAAGTCTCTTTTTCCTACTGTCAATCTTCTTAAATTTGGCAACGAACCGACGCAGTCAGGGAGTTCATTGATCGCGCTTGACGAAGCCGAAAAATCCAATAAAAACCTTAGGCGGCCGATGGAATCAGGGAGTATTGACAACGATGAGCACCAAATCACGCTGAATTTCTCAAGATTTCCCAACGATCCAACTGAATCCGGCAGTTCTTCTAATCCCGAGTCGTTCATAGAGAGCTGTTTCAAGGAATGCAACATTCCTATGCAACGAGGTAACTTTTTCAGACGCTTGCACCGGTTTAAGCTAAGGATTTCTAGTTTCATGAGGTCGGATATGGAATCGGGTAGGCTTTCGATTGCGGTTTCGTCGATCAAAAGCGATTTCAGAGATTTCATGCTTCCAATGTTGTTCGGGAGATCTTTCAGTTTCGAGCAACCGGAGAGGATCAGAGTTTCGAGGCATTTCAAGCCGGACACATCCGAAGGGAATTTGACAAGGTTTGTGCACTGTGTTAGGTCCAAATGGACCAATGTGGTTACATTCCTCCCTAATTGTTCATCAATCTTAGTGAGACTAACACAATTTCGGAGGAAAAGCTTTTCTAGCTTCTGATCGCCGGAAAAGTTTGGAAGAGTGGCGAGGAAAGAGCAACCATCGAGGTTCAAAATCTTCAAGTTGTTGGCCACCTAAAGAAAAGAAAAGAAAAAAGATGAGTGAACTTCTGAGAAGACTACTCGAATAATTGTGATCTTGACAATATCATACAGTAGAACTTTGTTAAATTGATAACCTCGATAAAATGATATTTTTGTATGGACATCCCGACTCTAACTAACATTACTAAATTTTACCTCGATAAATTAATAACCTCGATAATATAATAAAATTCTTTAGTCTCAACAATACTAATTTATAGAGGTTTTACTATGTATATATATTGACTTAAACCTTGTATTTCAAAAGAATAAAAATTTAAATGTTCAGCCACTTGAACTAAGCGTTAGCAACAAATACCTCGTTACCATATCGATCCCACATCCTTTCGATTTTGCTGTCGGAAAGATCAAGAACGGCAAGCCCTGGAGCACGGAAACTAGACGGGAAATGCTTCAAAGGGCATTCTTTCCACTGCAGCCACCTCAGGTCTGCGGGGAATGCGAGCCGACCTTCGAGGTTGGCATAGTTCACTTGAAGCAGCCTAAGCTTGGGAAGTGTCTGAAGGTGTTTGGCACATATTGTCCGCTTCTTCTTCTTCTCAGCTTCATCAGTCTGGCACTGCTTGTATCTTTGCTTCACGTAATTCCATGCATTGCTCAAACTTGGGGATGCTCGAAGCTCATTCCATGCAATTCTAGCACCATCCACGTCCTTCACTCTGGGCTCTCTCACAAAGTCTAGGACTATCCCCTGTGTGCCTTTTATTCTCTGAAGTCAAACAAGCCGAAAGAATCATTAGAACATGAAGTGAAATATTAAAGAAAGAGTAGTTTATGGAGATTTTTTGTTGAGTGTGAAGTCCAATGTCCACGGAAACGCTACTAGCACCTGGTGCAGAACAATTAAAGATGATCGGTGTAACAAGGGTATTTTAGACTTTTTACACGGTTTAAGATGTCATAATTTTTTTGCTTTTATGCCTTTGAACTGTCATTTTGTCAGTAAAGAGAGAGGGAGAGTGAGATTGAGGGTGGAATCAAGAACTACGATTGAGACTATAGTGGATCGAGATTTGCAGGTAGCAATGTTCCTCTTATATTGATAGCGAGCAACTATAATTCCTAGTATCGATTTTGTTTATTGTTTATGCCATTTACGTATTTTGAATTTCGGATTTAGGTCAAATCTTAACATTTTTATTCTTCTGAATAATACCTATTGGTGCATTTTTCCTCTAAAAGTTGGATTTTAGTTTACTCCAAATTTCTCTCTCTTTTGTAAGACTAATTCAAATAGTTTTCCGAAAAGTATTATTTTTAGTAGGGGTGAAAATTTTGTAACCGTTTCTCGGTTTTGTCCCGGTTTCGAAACGGTTTTAAAAAAAAAAAGGAAATTTAGTTTGAAACTGAGAACCGGTACTTGCCGATTCACGGTTTATGGAACCGGGAACCGAAACCGGTACCAGAAGCCAAATTTCCCGGTTTTTGGTACCGGTTCCGGTTTTAAACTACATGTAGTTTTAGATGTTTTCATATTATGTTGTTTTTAAATATTTTGTATGTTTATTGTAGATTTTGGGTTTTATGTCATTTTTTATGACTTAAACTACACGTAGTTTTCGTTATTAGGGTTTATTATTTCCCATTTTCCATTCTCGGCCCTTTCAATATCTCTTTCTCTCTCTCTCTCTCTCTCTCTCATCCATCACGACGTCATCTTCTTCTCTTCGCCGAGAACCCTCCACCGTCGATTACATGTCTTCGTCTCAAAACTAGAAGATTTCGCTCGCAAGCACAATCTATGTCTCGTGTTAAGTTTTTGTTTCGGCCATTGAATTGTTTCGGCCATTGATTTTTGTCTCGTGTTAAGTACCGACTTTTTTCACGAATCTTTTCTTACTTTTTCCCGGTTCCGTTTTTTTTTTAAAAGGGAAATTTACAACCGGAACCGGGAACCGGTACCAAAAATAAAAATCCCAAATTTTTAAGATAAGTACCAAAAACAGCTAATTTCCCGGTTCCGCTTTCACCCCTAATTTTTAGGGATATTTTTGGCACAACGTCTAATTAAAAATTACGTAAAAGTGACGGCATGATCCAATTTGCAAATTCTTGGTACAAAAAATCAACTCATTACTCATTGAGTACTTAGAATTTGCATTTTTTACATCGTCGAGAAATATGCGTTTCGAAAAAAGAAGAGATGGTATACGCTGCCACTTCTACCTAGTTTATGAGTATTTGTGCCGAAAATATCCCTATCTATAATATTGGTTTCCTACTGATAAATTTCATTTACTAACCATTTATAATTTTAGAGCAAAGTTGTATTCAGCATTGCATAAAATAAATTTTCAAAGGTCAGATGCACCTAAATAATCTTCAAAGGGCAAAGTTTTTTTAATTTTTTTTTTAATCAAAGGCAACAGTAAATTAGTCTAAGTATAAATTATTGACAATACAAAGTGTAATTGGTAGGAATAATATCCCTTAAGTTTACTTTTGGCTGAAATACTCTTATGACCTTTTAGAAAAACAAAGCAAAATGAATGTCCGCTAGATGTTAAAATATATTACACAAAAAAATAAACTTATGCGCAACATATAACTTATCTGAAGATACTTTCGTCAAATCTCAAGTTCGTACCTTGTCATCGCGTAACACTGACACGATGTCATCGCGGTTCCACAGCCTACTCCGCACGAAATGATCCACGACGTTTTCCTCCCTCACAATCTGCCACCCCAAGTCTCTCACTTGATCATGCACCCACAAATCGTTATCCTCCGTAACTTTAACAAGCGATCTCGCCGTTAAAGTCGTGATCGCCGCCTCGCCGGTGAAGCCACAGCCGTTGAAGACGTCAACGGCATAGGCTCTATTCATCCTCGTACGAACGAACAAGCACGAAATGTCCAAGAACACGCATTTCTCCTCTTCGTTAAGCCCGTCGTAACTTATCTTCAACACGCCTTGGAGATTCGAAGGACGATTCTGCCTCAGCTTCTGCATGGAATCTTTCCAGTATTCGGGGACTCTCGGCTTCTCGAACATCATCGAGCCGAACACCTCGACAGCCAGAGGCAATCCTCCGGTCAGCGACACGATTTCCGTCGACAAACCCTTGAATTTGTCCGGCGGACTCTCTCTTCTAAAGGCGTGATGACTAAAGAGCTCTAAGGCCTTATCCGGATCCAACTCTCGCACTTCATACTTGACATCAACGTACTTCTCTTTCAACACTTCTATGTTCCTCGTGGTTATTATCACTCTGCTTCCCTTGGAAAGCCACTTCCTCTTCTCCGTGACAAGGGCGTCGAGCTGGCTCAAATCGTCGACGTCGTCCAAGACAACGAGCATTGCCCGTTTGAACACTGAATTATCATCGTTTTGCATGTCGGGGCGACTCTTTGAGATGTCGTCGACGAGCTTGTCCTGCAGCGACTTGAGGCCGCCTTGTTGGGAAGAAACATCTCTCACGTTCGGGATGAAGCTGCGGAGCTTGAAGCCGTGGCTGACGAGGTTGTTGAAGAGGGCCTTGGCGAGCGTTGTCTTGCCGACGCCGCCGAGGCCGTGGAGGCCTAATACGAGGACCCCATCGGAGTCGAGATCGAGAAGCTTCGTTAGTTTGTCGACCTTGGGCTGAAGCCCGACAGTATAATCGGCCAACCCAATTGGTGTTTTTCTGATTGCGCTCAACACGTTGTTGACCAAGGACTCGATGATCTTTGCTTCGTCACTACTGTCAAAGTATATTCGGAAAAGCACGAGTATTACTATTAGTTATCTACGGGGTGAAACCGTTACCAAAAATATAGAAGTTGACTTTTTTTTTCCTTCTTTCACAGTCTCATTTTTCGAGATTTGAGAAACTACTATACTGATTATGTAAAGCATCTTTTTTTTCTTCTTCTGGGAACCGGGATTGTTAAAAATTAAATTCGGTGTTTTACCAGTTTAAACCGGGATATGCTAAGTTGTTTGGGTAATTTTGTTATTTGGATAGTTTTCATAATTGACATATTGATAGTTGTAAATCCCTAGTACTTTCTAGTCGCCACAATTTTCTAACAATTTAGCTTACCGCAGCTAACCGGTAACTAATCAGTGCTAACCGTTCTCGTGTTATATAATAATAAAATATTAGAAAAAGGGCTTAAATTGCCGAAAGTACAAAATCATTTCAGATATAATCTCATTGAGTGGTCGATATACTCGAATTTACCAATCGGATCATGATATTTTTTAAGAGGTTCGCTCTTTCAAGTCACTTGACCCTCTTCATAAGATTCTTTTGAACAAGAATTTACACTTAAATTCCTAAATAAATAAATGAAATAAAAATATTCAAAGTTTTACCTCTGTTCGTCTTTGATAACCCAGCCAGCGATGCCGCCGACTCTCGCCAAAGCATCTCTCCAAGCGCCGATCTTCTCCGCCCCAAACAGCTTCTCGTGAGCCCTGAACGCCTCCTCGAACGAGCCTCTCTGCCTCCGGACATCCGACGGGTCCACCTCGTAGAAAACCGGCAGCAGCAGCTTGCTCCGGCACTGGCAGAGCCTGGCCAGCTCCTCGAGGCACCACTGCGACTGTGCGTAGCCCGGGGACAGCACCACCACCGCAGCCGCCGAGTCGCTGATCGCCGCCATCAGGCTCCCCATGATCTCGTCGCCGCGGCCGAGCCCCTCATTGTCCATGAACGCCCTCACGCCGTGCTTCTTGAGCGCGTCGTAGAGGCGAGGCGTGAAGCCGTCGCCCTTGAAGCTTAGGAACACGTCCCACTCCAGCCGGAACGCCACGGCCGATGCGGCATCGCCTGATGCCTCCATTAACGGAGGCTGCGAGAGATCGATCGGAGGAGAAAAGGAAGAGTAAAAGGAATGGCTATTACGACGAATACTTTACTACAACTATATATACAACTATAATTACATAGGGTTAATGACGGCAAAAATACCCAAAGTTTGGTCAAAGAACTCCTCATGTATCCAAAGTTTAAAAGTGGTGGCAAAAATACCCAAAGTCGCATTTGGGGAGTTGACCACTCCATTCTCGTAAAGCCGTCAACTTACCCGTTAACTCTGACCATGTGGACAAACGTGGGTTGCTGACATAATAATTTTTGCCACGTGAACGAGCCCACGTCAGCCTCGTTTACGACAAAACAAGGAATTAAACCCCTAATTAATACTATTCAACACAACTAATTGAACCTCTAATGATTACACTTAATAAAACATATTTGTCCACGTGGCCAGAATTAACAGGTAAGTTAACGGTGCTACGAGAATGGAGTGGTCAACTCCCCAAATGTGACTTTGGGTATTTTTGCCACCACTTTTAAACTTTGGGTACACGAAGGGTTCTTTGACCAATCTTTGGGTATTTTTGACGTCATTAACCCTAATTACATATGTAGAATCAGTGTGTATCTTTATAATTGCTGGTTTATTTTCAGTTGAACCCACGTAATTCATAAAGTTAAACAATGCCAATGATGGTTGTTAATGCCTAAAAATCGATTAACTTTAATGCGGCCCAAGTCTTGATTTTGAGCCGGGCCCGGTGTCCGCATGACGGTCGAAACGGGCTTTGAAGCTTGATCCTCGGTCTTGATGGGCCGAAAATCTTCCCTGTAAAACCTGCCTCTGTTCCTGTAAAAAGAGTAGAAAAAGTGAACTCTAGAGGGGGACAGAGGGGGGGTCCTCTGTCGCCCGCTCCGACGCTCAACATTAGTCGAGTATTTGAGTCGGAAATTATGAATAAACGGGAAACAGAGGTTTTTTTGGCTACGGGAGTGCTTGCCGATTGTAGCGGGGGTGCCCTCGTATTTATAGAGGGTCAGAGGTTCAATTTCATGCCTTCGGGACGCGCGGCGCACGCTCTGAAGGCATTTTTTTTCCTTCGGGGGGCGCGGCGCGCTCCGAAGGCATGTTTTTTGCTTCGGGGCGCACGGCGCGCCCCGAAGGCATGTTTTTTAAGTCGGATCGAGTCGACATTTCCCGAGCGAGTTTGGGTTGACTTTTAGTTGACTTTTCGGTTGCGGGCCCGTTGACTTTTTCGGTTGACTTTTCTGGGTCGATTCTATTGACTTTTTCGGTTGACTTTACCGGGTCGAGACTGGTTACTTTCCGGGTTCGGGCCCGTTGACTTTTCGGGTCGGGCCCGTTGACTTTTCCGGTCGCGTCTGTTGACTTTGTCGGTTGATTTATTGGGCTTTATTTGTCTTTGGCCTCAATTTTTCTAAGCTCCGAAAAATACGCATAACAATGGTGTCAGTGTGGATCAACGACAGGTAATGAGAAGAAACATAAAACGCGGAGAATAATACGACTTTGTATATTCATGGGTCATGATACTTAATATCTTAAAAAATGGGCCATATAGAATTAAGGTTTTTTTTTTTCTTTTTTGCATTGTCCTATTTTCTCAAATTGAGTTTTACCGCGGAGCATATTCCAAGTTGTATTTTACTACAGATTTTATGAGAAATTCATCCATATTAATAGCGTTAAGTGCTATCAAAATTTAGGTTCTTTTGCCACTATTTTTTCCCTCTCTTCTTTAAATCATAAGCCACAGTCTTGTTCGGCATAAATTATTTCTTCGATATTCGTTTTATTTGCCTATGATGAAGAAAAACGCATATTAGAGAATTCAAATTTTCATTTAGTTTTTTGTTTGTTGTGTTTAGAGTTTTTTGGTTTTAAATCAAAATTTCCTCTATTGATTTCTCGAATTTCCGAGCTTCCTCAACTCAACAAAGAACACCTCTTCTCTTGTTCTCGTTTTGCCTCAACATGTCGCTGCTCTCGACCTAGACTTCGGATCATTACCAAAGTCTTGAATCACTTAGATCCATTGCATAAAACTTGAATCTGACTATTATTTTCACAATTCTTTTAGGGAAATTCATTATCTAGTGATGTTGTAGGGTGAAAATCGATACTTGAACATGAATGTTCCAAAATTTAAAAACTAGTACTGTTCACTGCTTCCTTCGCATTTTTCCTCTGAGATCGCTTTTGTATCTCTCGTTCTCTGAACTCGGCCAAGCCTACCAGCTACCAAGGTCTGGTATTATCTTTGAGGTCGGTGATTTATACCCGAATTCAGTTTATATGTCCAAACTAGGGAACGACATGTGAGATTGTTAAATGTCCGAACTAGGGGACGACTTTACGATTATCACAGACTTTAAGGGTAATCATCGACCCCTTATCTATGTCCGACCTGGACGATTATAGCTAAAGTCGGTGATAACACACATTCTGTAACGCTAAATCTGAATTCCGTTATATTTATATCCGCGAAATCGAAGATCTAAACATCCCAAAATTTCCGACCTCGGATATATTTGTTGCCAAAAAAAATTCTTGTTAATTCAAAACCACCGACATCGGTGGTGCAGCTATATACTATAAACATTGGAAGAAATATGCACGAAACATGAAAATATTATTTTGTAACTAAGAGAAAAAAGAAAAAAAAAACATCAAAACACAGAGGTGCTCTCGACGTACTCATGGGCACGATTTACGTATATCCCGTATCACTCCATTCATATTTGTTTCCACCAGGGAAAAATCGCCGGCTCTTCTGCTACCCTGGGAAATTTTGTCCGCTCCTCGTCGATGCGAAACACCTCATAATGTGTCTGATACCCATTTGTCTTTCCATGGCAGTCTCAAAGACTCTACATTTCGCCAAGCGATCCCGCTTTTGTCGAATAGTTGCACGCATACGAACGGATGATCCCGCTTACCGGCACAAGCGGACGACTTTGTGGTCGTTGCTCCTGACGTCGAATCCGAAACCTAACACCGCATGGTAATCATCAAAGTCAGGTGAATAGGTTGATGGAATTGGAAGATGTTTCGTCTGCCGAGCCGCCGGATTCCAAAGCGCGACTCGCGTCACGAACGCCTACCCGATTGACAGTCATAACAATCCGTTGAAGGAGGCCACGATTGAAAGGGCGAGGTTTTCGGGGTTGAGATGTGCCGCGACGATTCTCCTCACCGTTAAGCCATTGAGCAGTAACATTGTAAATTATTATTGCCCCGTCCATCGACGACAATCAATAGTGGCCCGTTTTTTGCCTGCTGACAAATTTGGTGAGCGTCGATGAACGACCCATCGCCAGATATGCGATCCCGCCAGGTTTTCGACACACTCTTGAATCCCATCGGGGATTTTGTCGACAGTTCCGTTAGGATTTTGGAGAAGACGACGTCTTCAAGAAGAATATCCGAAGTGTTCTACATTATAATTTTTGAAGAGAATATAGAGGCTGAATATTGAGAGGGTGATCGCAGAGAGATGTTTAAATGAATAGAGATCAACTGCCCTCTTCATATACACTCGGACATGTCCATTCAATAGCCCCTCTGTCGTTTGGATTTTCAAAGGCTACTTTAACTAAGGCAATGTTTTAGACTTCCCATGCATGATCATGAGCATTTATCAATACCTATGCATGAAAAGGTCGAAGTCAGATGTATGAATTACCGAATTCAAAATTATGGGTTTTCATTTTTGAGGACTGCATTTATATCCTCGAAGTCGGTGGATCATATTACCTAAGTCGATGATATGAACCACCGAATTCAGAAATATTTAATTCCGGAGATAAGAAATCTCCGACTTCAGATATTTTGCTCTCATAATCGGTTATGCAAATATTCAAATTTGTAGATAATAATGTTCGAATTTGGAGATTCAAATATACGATCATGAGCATTATTGATAACTGTGCATGAAAAAATTGCATTTATAACCGTCATCATTTTTCCGACTTTGGTCGTATTAATGACCAAAGTCAGTGATGGATAAGAGGACTTGATTTATATCCTCGAGGTCGAGGAATGATATTACCTTGAGGTGAAACCGGGTAGGGTACCCAGTTTTTTTGAGGTACCCGGATCCGTAATCCGGGTATCCGAAAATTGATACCCGGATCCGGTACCCAGAATCCGGGTACCCAAAAATCTGGGTATCTAGTTTTTGATACCCGGATTTACTACCCGGTACCCGGTTTTGAAAACTACCCATATTTACTACCCGTTTTTTTTTAAAGTATATCATTTCAAAAATAAAAACATACATTCATTGTCTTAAATTTAAAATGCATTAAACCGGGTATTAAAGGAAAAATAAATAATTAAAAATAACCGGGTATTAAACCCTAAAAAATTAAAGGAAAAATAAATAATTAAAATAAACTGGGTATTAAACCGGGTAGCGGGTACCCGGTTTTTAGAATTTTAATACCCGGTACCTGTATCCGGTTCTAATCCGGATAAGGATACCCGGATCCGGATTCCGGATTTGGATTTTAAATCCAGATACAGATTAGGATTCATATTATTACTCGGTTTCTGGGTATTATTTGCACCCCTAATACTCCCGAAGTCGATGAATAGTACTACCGAAGTCGGTGGATGATACTCTTGAAGCCGGTAATCCTCTATCTTTGGTTCAACATTTATATAAACGAAGTCGGTGAATGATACTCCCGAAGTCGGTGATATTTTCCCATTCGTAAATATGCATACGTCCGATTTTATTTGTATAATATTATTGGTCTCAATTTGCAATTTAAACGTTGATTAATCGAGGTTTTATATAAATGGAAAAAATAAATAAAACATACATTTACAATTAAACGGCTATTTTTTTTATAAAACATACATTTACAATTAAACGATGAAAATACTTAGGAAACATACATTTCATACATCACAAAACTTTTACAACACAAATATACATTTTATACATTCATTGTAGTAACCCATTCCTTTGCGATCACGTACCAACGTTACAATTGAATACCCGTTGTCCGTGTGCGTCGTGTCGCTCATCGATATCACTTATAACCGATGGTTTATACTTGACACCGACCTCGGGTATTGTAATGGTCCCACACAGATTGAGGGTTTGTACCAAAAATAAAACACCTACTTCGGAGAGGCTGTCACCGAATGCAGTGTTACAAACCTCAACTTTGAGAGTAGCATCATCGTTTTTGATGTTGACCATTCCAACTACGGTGATGCTAACCGCCGTGGCAAACTATACAATGCGGTGGTTCTTGTGACAATCGTCAATCTCGTGAGCCAATAGGGAAAAAACGAGTAAGTTGTACAGTCCCGCATCGCCTGGGCAAGAGGATGTGCTAATGGGACGTTCCCGAAACTGTGCAGTTATTGGATTGCACGGTTATCAGATATCATACAGGTATGGGACTGTATGGTCGAAGAACCTTAAAAGAATTTATTGGTACTACCTATGTGAACAAGATGCATCTTCTTTTAGGTAGCTCGTTCATAGGAACTCCAAAGTTAAGCGTGCATGGCTTGGGAGCAATCCTAGGATGGGTGAACTCCTGGGAAGTTTGCATGCGAGTGAGGACAAAGCACGTTGAAAAGACTCTTGTTGGCCTGTGGGGACAATCGTCGATTCAATTGAGCAGCCCGGGCGTTACAGTTCTACGCCTAGATTTATGGTTTTCATCCCACAAAAGCATGTAATGGACAAAAAAAAAATGAACAATTAGGGTTTCTAATGCTTACAGTGGCGGCGGAGGAAGGGCATTTTCGTGGCTTTTTACGACGGCGATGAGTTGACGAACACGAGTGTCTGGCCCACCTCCGAACTTCCATGGTCCCATCGTTGAAGAGATTCTTGGATGCAAACAAAGAAATATTTGGGGAAGTGAAGTGGTCCTTCCCACGAAGAGAGGGTGTCGGCGATTAAAGAATGAACAAAATGAAAAATGTGGTCCCAAAAGTACGGGTTTTTCCTTATATATGAAGTCTCAGTGGCAAAATGGAAAGGAAATAGTGAACATCACTAGTTTTTGAATTTTAGAACATTCATATCCAAGTATCGGTTTTCACCCTACAACATCACTAGATAATGAATGTTCCTTTCTTTTAAGTTGGAGGATTGGAATATGTCAATGTATAAGGTCGTTAAAATTTTCTCAATCAAGCTTTAGGAATGACATTTGTGCCAAATTAATTTTTATTAATTGAAATAAAATTATTTGTGAGACTTTAGATGCAAAATATAGAAAGCACTTATTGTTCAAAATCCATAATCTTAGGGCATCTCCAACCTTGACACTATATTATATTTGGTGTAGTTTTAGCACTAAATTTATTTCATCTCCAACCACAAGACCGAATTTCACACTAAAAAGAATATTCTCTTTTATTATATTATTAAATCATATATTCTTTTTATTATTTAATAATTTTGATAAATCTTTATTATATAATTATATTTAATTAGTTAATTATTACATAATTAATTATTACAAATTCATTAAATAATAATAATAATAATAATTCAAAATTGAAAACAAATTCAAGTTCAAATAAATATTACATTACTCGGAAAACATATTACATTAAAATAACTAAAAAACACACAAGATAAATTACATTGTACTAACTCTCTGAATTACCAAATTCGCTCCACAAATGTTCAATTAGTGCATTTCAGAGATCAAAATGAGATTCTCTATCCTTGATTTGTCTGTGCCGAGCTAAAAATTCTTGAAATCGAGCATCCTCATTACCCATCATTTCAACTCCTGCAGGCGGGACTTTGGCTCGCTCTTGAATCATTGCATTAACATCGCGTTCATCCTCTATGATCATATTATGCATTATGATACATGCTGTCATTATATCATGTAACACTCTCTTACTCCATGAGCGTGATGGTTCAGCCAGAATTGCAAATCTTTGTTGCAATACTCCAAATGCACGCTCCACGTCTTTTCTACATGCTTCTTGTCTCATTGCAGATAATTTTTTTTTGGGACCATGTGGATCGTGAATTGTTTGAACAAGAGTGGACCATTTTAGATATATACCATCAGCAACATAATAACCCATATTATATTTTTTTTCCATTAATGACATAATTTGCGGGTGGAGCAGTACCTTCAGCTAGATTAGCAAAAAGATGTGATGCTTCTAGCACATTAATATCATTATTAGATCCCGGTAGACCAAAATATGCATGCCAATTCCAAAGATTATAATTGGCTACAACCTCTAGAATAATAGTAAGGGATCCACTACGACCAGCATATTGTTTTCCCCAAGTTGTTGGGCAGTTTTTCCATTTTCAATGCATACAATCTAAACTACCAAACATACCTGGAAATCATCGGCGTTCACCAATGTGGAGTAGCCTAGCAACATCATTTGCGTCAGGTGAACGAAAATAACATGCTGAAAACACCTCGACAACAGCACCACAAAATTGCTTCAAACTTTCCAAAGCTGTGGACTCCCCAATTTCGATATACTCATCGGTAAAATCCGCATGTACGCCGTACGACAACATTCTAAATGCAACATTTATTTTTTGCAAACCAGACAGCCCAAGTCTACCGACTCCATCTCTTCGTTGTACAAAGTAATTATCATGCCGTTGTATAGCATCACAAATACGAAGAAATAAAGGACGACCCATTCCTCCTTTGAAATATAAAGAAAATTCCTTATTTGAAAAAGAAGAATCGATCTACGCCCTCCATTTCCGTTGACTCGATCCAAACCATTGCATTCATTTGTCACATCTTGTCACTACCCATTATCATCTTTGAAGAAAAAGACGAATCGATTTACGCCCTCCATTTTTCTTTGACTCGATCCAAACCGTTGCATTCATTTGTCACAATGTCATTAACCATTATCATGTTTGCAGAAAAAGATGAATCAATCTACGCCCTCCATTTCCGTTGACTCGATCCAAACCGTTGCATTCATTTGTCACATCATGTCATTAAACATTATCATGTTTGATGAAAAATACGAATCAATCTAAGCCCTCCATTTTCTTTGACACAATCTGAACCGTTGCATTCATTTGTCACATCATGTAATTAACCATTATCATGTTTGAAGAAAAATATAAATTGATCGTAGCCATTAGATTTGTTTGATCAAGATCTGACCGTGGATTTGTGGTTTCATTTTCCTATATAAATGTATACTACTCTTTGATTTATCACAAATGCTTAACTCATTTCCAAAATGACTTCAAGTCGTTCTTCTTCATACTCTCTCTCGAAGATATGCACTTATGTCACGTGTACCTTGATATGTCCCATAATCCAATCATATGTATAAACCAATCAATAGATTCGTATTGGGCGAGAGTGGAATCTGAGTATCACCATTCTGATATTTTTAATCATCAATTACGACCAAGAAGATATTTACAAACTCGAATGTCGACAATTCTTTTCGCAATTTTCAAGCTGAGGGGATGTGTTTACCAGATTGAAAATAAGAATTCCAGCGGTGCTACAGAGCAAGACATTGTAAGTATATTATGTATGTATATATATATATACTTACTCTTTATTTTATAATTTTACGAACTAACATATTCAAATATTTCTCTTGTAAATATTTACTGAGTTAAACCAGGCGAAGATGTTATTAGCACAAGATGTCAAATACAAGAAAGATTTCAAATTCGACCAGGTATGGCCTATCATGAAAGGTATTGAGAAATTTTCAAATAAAAACACTAATACACCCATTACATTCCACGAAGAAGGTCGAAATTTTACTCATCTCCATCGTATTCAAAAGATCTTGAGTCATCGTCATCCCCTGGTATGAATTCAAATGATCAAAATATGAATGATGAAGAAGCCACTTTTAATTTATCTCCAAGACCTATGGGTGTAAAAAAAGCAAAAAGAAAACAACATTCTGAGGAACAATTTAAAAAAATGATGGAGCAAAATGATAAACTCATCAAAGCTATTACTAAGACACTTCTGAAAGAAATGAAATTCAAAGGCAGAAGGTCGAGGTGGCAAGAATGAAAGAAGAGAATAAAATAATATTTGCAGATTTGAACTCTATTACCGATCCAGCGGCTCGTGCCTATATTGAAAAAGAAAGAGAAAGAATTTTTAGTAAAAGAGCACAAACAAACCAATATGGAGAACAAGGAGAAGGTTCCCAATATCATGGATCTCAATATCGCGCATCTCGTAATCAAGGAGATCAAGCCCAAGGAGAACAAGCTTAAGAGGAGGACCAAAGATCACCAAATGACCACAACGAATTCACCCAGTATTATAATTATCTTGGCGGACCTGGAAATAATTTTCCCGGCTATTAGTTTATTGTTTAGGTTTATTTTATGTCTCTATGAACTATCGTGTTGCATTTATTTTTTATGTTAATTTTGTTTGGTTTTAATTTTGTAATTTGTGTTGGTAATGTTTTAATCGAACTTTATTATGTATTTCGTTAATCAATTTGTTTTAATTTTGATGTCTTATACAAAGTAATATTTTATATTAATTAAAATTAAAAAATAATTAATTATTTTCAAATAAAATAATTTAATCATACTGTAAATTAAAAATACAAATCATATAATCACTCTCTTAGATAATAATACAAATTATATTTAATTTAATACCATTAACTAACTTATTTTAACACAATATTTTGTTTTAAAACACACACATACACACATTTGCCGTCGTGAACAGTGTCGCACCAGATATGGTGTGACACTGTTCCAAAAAGGCACTCCACTAAAGCAAAAATAGAAGATGCCGCATGGTTGGAGTGAAAAAGGCACTCCACTAACGCAAAAATAGCGTTTTGCTGCATCATTACAAAATGGTGTGAGGATGACACCCAATGGAACTGCATTTGTTGCACTAAAATGGTGCAACATCCAAATTCCAAATAGTATCCATCAAATTTGATGGGGGTACTGTAGACAACGGTAAACCACTTTTAATAATATTTTATTATTTTTCATTATATATTTGATTTATTTGTACATGTAATATTAAGATATATATAGTATATGTTATAGTATGTGTAATTAATATGTGTATGTATGTGTAAGTAAATAATACGTGTATGTATAATAATATTTGTACAGTTTTATTTTTAATTGATATTAACTCACAAATTTATTAAAATGTAATATAAATTGATTAAAGATACACGTAACAAAGTTTAATTAAAACATTAATAACTTAATAAACATAGATTACAAAGATTTATTAAAACTTTTGAATAATAAAGATTTATCAAAATGATTAAATAATAAAAATAATAAAGATATATCAAAATGATTTATTAATATGTGTATGTATACACATAACAAAGTTTAATTAAAACATTAATAACTTAATAAACATAGATTACAAAAATTTATTAAAACGTTTGAATAATAAAGATTTATCAAAATGATTAAATGATAAAAATTATAAAGATTATCAAAATGATTTATTAATACGTGCATGTATTATATTTGTGTATTTTAAATTTAAAAGTAAAAATTTATAATATTCTACATATAATATGTAAATTGGTGTGTTAAAATGCAAGATTCGCAATTGTGGCTTACCCTCACGCCTATGGAAGAAGAAAAGGTTACATGATATAATGACAACTTATATCATAATGCATAATATGATCATAAATGATGAACGTTATGTGAATGCACCAATTCAAGAGCGAACCGAAGTCTTGATTTTAGGAGTTGAGATGATGGGTAATGAGGATGCTCGATTTCAAGATTTCTTAGCTCAACACAGACAAATCAGGGATCGGGAATCTTATATTGATTATTAATTTTTTTAATTATATTAATTTTAATAAATTAATTAATAATTTGTTAAATTGTGACGACCCGACTTTTTCGAAGCCGTTACTTACTGACTGCTTTAAAATTAATGAAAATACTTGGCCATTTTTTTAACTTAAAGTAAAATAAGTAAATACGTAAATAGTAAAAATATTTATCAGGAGTTCTTTTTTCAAAACAAAAAATGTATAAGAAATAAAATATGCGAAAACGTCTTCATAGTGATTACCCATTCACCCAATCCCTCGCACATCCTTCACCGTCACCGTGCAATCCACCACGAAATCATATAATGAGTTTCTTACCTACAGTACGAACGAAAAACATTTTGTGTGAGCTAAAAGCTCAGTGAGATACAACGATTTTCTCACAAAAATATATATAAGGCAAACATAACATGCAATGTCCAATTATGCTTCATTTTACGTTTCAGGATCTATTACTAATCTTGTCCTAGGTGATCACCATCTTGTGTACGTACCAACTTGCACGCGGGCTATTGGATCGACGGGGTTTACATGTCCCGAAGTCCTAGGCCAATACATCTGGCGGTTCATGATACCGCATGATAAATTTCGTCATTAATACGCTCATCTCGGGAAGAAATCATAACTTTGGCAGTTTGGCTAAACTGTAAGATTAATCCCGTCCTCGTTCCTTTCAACTCGGGGAATAATCCTATCATTATCCCGTCCTCGTTCCTTTCAAGGGATATCATATAATATTGAAAACCTCTTCCTTTCAAGAGGTGTGGTACGTCACTTCATTAATACCTATGTTTTTCTTGTTCTTATTATCATAAGCATACGAACTATAACATTCCTTATCTTATTCCTTTAGCTAAAGGAAAACAACATCTCTTGACAATCATTCATGATCGTCATATAATCACCATCAATCTTGCATATTCATCTATCATTAAGTCATCATAACATATATAAAACAATCATTTGAAACAACTTAATGAGTGCACATTCAATAATATAATAATAAACATTCTAACAATCCATGCATCAAACATATCAAGCAATACTTTTATTTTCAAACCAATTCGTACTGCAGTGAGGTTGACTCGCCTGAATCAGTAAGACCGTTTTTCTTGCGACTCCGACGAAGACGCCTCTACTACGATGCTCCAAGATAGTAATTGTCTAGCTATGGATTAGAACTTGATCACTAGCCAAACAATTCCTAAAACTTGACTTAAAGGCTAAACAGGGATTTCGGTTTTTAAAAAGACTTTTGAGGTATTTTCTCGATATACTAACATCGGAACATAACTGGAAAAAGTGTTCTTCATAAACTGCCATTATTTTTCGAATTCGAACAATTTTCGTATTTTGATAATTTTCAGAAAAAGGCTGGAACTATGCGATATCATAACTTCTTAATTCGGAAGAAATACTAAAACGCTCGGGCTAGATCTCGACATCTTTTCGAATTTTGTAAAACATGAAACTTGATCAAAATTGACTACTATATAAAACCTACCTCTAGTTAAAAACCCTAATTCGGACTCTATGAGTTTTTAAAAATCAAAATCTGTTATGCAGAATTTTTTGGTTTCTCCCAAAAGGATAAAAACTGAAAATATTATTTTGAGCGATTTAGTGCTCTAAATATTCTGAAATTAAACTTGGGACTTCTATCAACCTATTCGAAACAGTAATTAAAATTTCAGCAAAAAACGCTTCGTAATTTAGGAGGTAAAAATTCAAGAAAATTAATCAACATTGAATTACGAAAATAAAAAGAGTTTAAAATAATAAACGAGACCATACCTCTATGATGATGGAAAAAAAAAACGTTTTTCTGGCTAATGAGATGAAGGAATCAAAGAGTTTTTCTCTCTTTGTGAAAACCCTAACCTAGTTGGGTTTTAATATAACCCTAATTAATAATAATTTACGCAGCTAATTAAATAGTATAAAAAATATTATTTTTGTATTAAAATATCAAATATATTTTCTATTATCTTATATAAAAATCCTAAATTAATTAGGAATAAAATAGAAATACTTATCTATTCTATTTGAGGATTCAAAAAAATACGGGATCTCACATAAATCAATAATCAATTAAGTAATAGTTAATTATTTAATTGAGTAATAAAGATTTAATTATCAAATAACAACAAATATTAAATTAAATAATATAATAATAAAGAATATTCTTTTTTTTTGTGAAATTTGGTGTTGTAGTTGTGTTTGAAAAAATATTAAATGTTTGAAATCACACCAAAATGGTGTAATTTTAACACCAAGACGGTGTAATGGTTGGGGTTGCTCTTACACCCATACATCCTCCTAAGTCCGAAGTATGTGATATCATTTCCGTTTTTACACAATTTTTTTACTTCTTATGTAATATAGTTAAGCTGTATTTACTATTTAATTTGTTTTTGGCGTTTTGCTAATCAAGAAATAGTTCAAGTTAGTCATTGATTTATTGTTTTTAAATATATTTGTGATCATTTAAATCTTAAGGAATATATAATATCGAATAGAATCTTGTAGATCTTTTATTATTATTTTAGATATATAACTGTGTTTGATTTTTCTCTTCTTCTAATTTATCTACTCCTTTCAGTATCAATCAATCGGTGTCTTTGTCTGGTGTCGTGATTCCAGGGACTTTTTCAAACCACGATCTTATAAAGTAAGGAAATGTAAAATAAATATAAAGTTTTTTTTTTCTCTTATATTAATATTATATATATATATATAAATATAAGCTATCATTATTAATTCGCTTACACGAAAATAAACTTATTATTTCGTTGTCATTAAGTATAATTAGAGTTTAGACTTTGCTCAACTCCTGCCACGACGCCACTAGTCATGTAAATACCGTACCCAGAAACCCGGAATTCCGGTAAAAATCCGAAAAAAATTAAGAACCAGAACTTTCTGGTTCTCGATTTTTTCAGAACCAGAAAGTTCTGGTTCTGGATTTATCCGGAACCAGAAAGTTCTGGTTTCTGGATTTTTGAAAATTTTGGATTCTGTTTTTATTTTTTTTTCAATCTGAACCGTTGATATTTTTGATCTGACGGTTATTTTTAAAAAATAAAAAAACAGTAACAAATCGGAACCGGATTCCAATATCCGGATAAAAACCGGAACCAGAAATTCTGGTTCCGGATAAAAACGGAATCAGAAATTTCTGGTTTCTGTTTTTTTTTTCGGATTTGTGAAAAACAGTACCGGATCCGGTTTTGTACTGTATTAACAGGACTAGACGCCACCCACCCTCGTACCATGTCATAACTCACGGGCTAGTTTTTATTATTATTTATTTAAATATAAAATATTTGCAATATAGTAGTATCTAAAATTAATTAAGAATATTTGCTACATAAATATTTAAGTATTAGTTTTATAATTAATTAACTTGCCAGCTAGTGTATAAATGTATAAAAATTAAATATAAAAATAAATTTTCCAGATAAAAATTGAGTTCCACAACAAGAATTTTTATGGATAAAAAATATATTTGCCAATTGCCACTATTTTCGTAATAGATTATACTTTTACTGCTTTTTTTTTTTAATAAATGTAAAGCTATATATATATTTTGAATATTTAGGCTTAGGGTTAATTGCGGCATAAGTCCTCAACCTTAGACTAACTGGGGCGGCATAACCTCAACTCCATTTAATAGCGGTATAAGTACCAAAAGTTAACTTCCATCCATTTTTTACTAACGGTTGTTAACCAATTTTGACGTGCTGAGCATCTTTTCCACGTGGGTGCCACATCATCATCCACCTCAGTGACTCTCTACTATATCACCCATCTGAGGTGACGTACAGGGCCGGCCCAAAGGTCGTGGGGGCCCTAGGCGAAATAAAATTTTGGGGCCCTCGATTTCAAATTGCAATATAATTTTCGTTTGCTATTGATTTGATTGTATTCGAATGAAGACACTTGCTGACTCTGCAGCTGACTCTTCTGCAGTAGACAATAAAGAAATTAAAATATTAATTAAAAATTCAAGAAAGAATTTGTGTGAAAGGCAATTGATTATATAAAATAATAAAAACAATACCTTCATGTTGATGGGATGAAGCGAAAGGAAGAGGAAGCAAGAGTGTCGCAGAGTGGCAGAGGAAAGAATGAGGCAAACGAGGAAGCACGAATAACGAGGAAGGGCAGATTTATTTTTTATTTTTTATTTTTTATTGATGAATTTTTTTTTTTGGGCCCCCAAAATTTGGGGGCCCAAGGCCCAGGCCTCGTAGGCCTCCCAAAAGGGCCGGGCCTGATGACGTAACTGTGATGCAGATGGAGGGGATTGATGACCCAAATGGGATGATGTTGCAGAGAGTAGCTGGCGTGGATGATAACGTCGTACCCACGTGGAAGAGAAGCTCGCCACGTCAAAGTTGGTTAACAACCGTTAGTAAAAAATGAACGGAATTTAACTTTAGGTACTTATACCGCTATTAAATGGAGTTTAGGCTATGCCGCTCAGTTAACCTAAAGTTAAGGACTTATGCGGCAATTAACCCTTAGACTTACTATTATCCCTTAAATATTTGTCCATTGTCATATGTTGATTTTTTCAATACACTACAAGAAAAGTAATGTATAGCAACAACGTTTATTGCAACGACACAATTATCGTTGCTATATGTTTCTATAGCAGCGACATTTATTGCAACGGTGAAATGTCGTTGCTATATGTTTGTATATACACGCTCTCCGAGTTTCATCAACATCAAATGATTTAATCAACAATATTTACAAGTGGATCTCGAATTATTCAATGAATATGATAACTTTTCTCGTCAAACTTTTTTGTTTACGGAAATCTATATAAATTATTTATGAAAAATAAATATATAATAAGAACAACTCGTTAATGATGTCGAAAGAACACCGTATTTAAATAATAACTGTCGTTTACACACTAATTTGTGTAACTAATGCGGTAGTATAATAAAATACAGTTGATAAAAATTATTTGGATTTGCAATATGCAGATATATATTATATATATATATATATATTGCAATTTACAAGTACAAGACATATTGTATAAGAACTCAACTTATACAAAAAATATATATTGTTCCACACAAAAAAGGTTTTGTCATTTTTTGAATGTCATATCATAGACATTTGTTTTTAGCGTCACTGTGCGTAATTGAACTCGATAATTAAAGGCGGAGATTTAAGGCTAAGCTATGAATAACTCGAACTCTTATTTTTTATGCGTAAGAAAAAACAAAATAAAACCGATTATCCCGGTTCAGGGAAAAGCAGAATCCGGATTTCCAAATTGAATTATTAGAAGTATATACTTTTAAATTTTTTTAAAAAGACTAATTAAACTTTACCATTATTCATTAATATAGTTGATAAAAATGAATATATATAATTTTAATTTAAGAAACTAAAATTTCGATTCCCTATTTTGAACAAGGCTGCCGCTGGATTCAAAGACATCATATTTACACCATTTGACTCATCATTGCTTGATCATATGCATTTCGAGATAGCTCGTCATAGATACTCGATTCATCCCTTCACTTTTATATTTGACTATCACTCCGCCGGGTATTTCTTACTCCGTCAACGGATTGAATGATTTTTCTAGTCGCGCCTCAAGCTCCTCGTCTTTATGTAGCACGTCGAGAGTTTTGCAAAACTGCATCAAAGGCTCACAATAACTATCATAAGTCGTAACGGCAAAGTTGCGAATTCAAAGTTCTTATTTTCTTTTTCTAAGGATCTAGATTTTAGATATGTAGTATTTGTGTGTATATATATATATATATATATATATATATATATATATCCATTATTAAAAGTCAGTAGTCAAACCCTAATATATATAGAAGAATATCGATCATATCAACTTGGCTATATACTATATAATTAGAAAGAAAGAAAGAAAAACTATAAACTGCTAAAATCCTGATCGATGAATATGTCAATTCTCCCGAGAGCCGTCGTTGTCTTGAAATTTGCAACAAATAAAATAAGCATGCATACATGTAAGTTGTAACATGATACATGCAAGTGTATACATATATATATATATATATTTATATATATGCTTTAAAATTTACTAATATATATAGTACGCGTATATCTACGTCACACGACGCATTCAAAGTACGTAAGATTACCTATTTACCTTCTTACTAAACAGTGGTTTGTTAGGAAATAATAATATATTAATTTAACACCTTGACTTATTTTTATTTTATATATCATTTCTAATTTTAAATTTATCTGATAAAAGATTTTATAATTTATATCCGAAAGGAAAAAGTGCCAATAGGATTTCCTACACCCTGACTATGACACAAATACGTCAATTTGTATCAAGAACTACATATTAGCCAAAATGACACTTATTCTAAACGACAGAGATTACGGAAAAACGACTATGGAAACTGAGAAGCAATAGACGACATAAGCTAAACATTCCATTAAACGACGGCAAAGAACGGCAAGAATACACCACGTCCTTCTCTGCCACCGATATCCCGTGCTGCGAGGTCATAAAGGAATCAGTAATACGTGTTGTAGTGCTGGATGATCTCAGCGGCTCGAGTTTCGGGTCCGCTCCACGATTCTCTTTTCGTTTGGTGTCAGTTTTATTAGCCTAGATTATCAAGGATATATTATTAGTCACACCATTTTTCTGTATTAGGTATTATATATTTAAGTGACTATCATATATTCGTTTCTCAGGCTCATCAATGGAGATCATTTCTTATATCTTGAAGAATTTTTTATTCTTAAAATATTATTTTTCAAGAATTAAATTAATAATGATATTATATATAAGAGCTAAGAGGTTATAAAATATGATTTTTTTTAAGGGGTAAATGAGCCAAATGCCCATTTGTGACTCAAGGTTTCAAAAAAATGCCCACATCTATTTTTGGTAATTAAAACCACTAATTAATTGATTTGCGGACAATTATACCCTTCTTATTTTATTCGACTAATTTTTGGTAATTAATATTCCTTAATTGTAGCATAATAGAATTATTCAATTGATTCATAAAAAATCTCTTAACCGTATGTTAATTAACCTTCCTATTAGATAGGAATATTTGAACAATCAATTAACCGCTATTTTTAATTTTTATTTTTTTTATGGTCATCCTTAATTGTAGCTAATTTGAACTCGTTTCTCATGACCTTAACTAATTAACAATTATTACATTAAATGTTAAAGCTAGAAATTGAAATTAATAACCAACTATCATTACTTTTAATAAAATTACGATTAAGAAATTCAAAAGTACATCCACCATAATTAAATCCTCCTAATTACAGTTTCGTATTTATAGTTACGTATCCTCCTAATTACGGATACGTATATATAGTTACGAAACTGTAATTATGAAAAAAAAATTATAATTACGTAACTGTAATTACAAAACTAAATTGTAATTATAGTTACGGATACGTATATGTAGTTACAGAACTTTTATGACGAAAAAAGTCTAATTTCGTAACTATAATTACAAACTAAAATTACGTAACTAAGTAACGTATACGAATTTATAATTACGAAACTGTAACTACGAAGAAAATTGTAATTACGCACTGTAATTACAAAATTAAAATACGTAATTATAGTTACGAATACTTATATAGTTACAAATACATGCATATAATAACTAAATGGTAACTATCCTTACAAAGGCTCCACTTTGTAGAAGTATATGTTGAAGTAGATGTCGAAGAGGTACCATAGGCCGAACAGCGATCCGAGCTCGAGCGTCTTCCTCATTCCTCCTCCCTTCGCATCCTTGCCGGCGCTCACGGCAATCCACGGCCTGGGCTTAAACGAAAACGACGACAACGATGATAGAGACCAGGATTGGCACGGCAGGGCAACGTTGTCGAGATTGCACGGCGGCGAAAGGGAGGCGCCGGAGAAGCGAACGGCTTGCGAATGAACGGCCTCCGTGGCGGTGAACGCAGTCAAAGAAGGAGCGCCGAGATTACACAGAGTATGTACGTGTGTGTGTGTGTGTGTATATATATATATATATATATATATATATATATAATGTATGTACGTGTGTGTGTATATATATATGTATAGGAGAGAGAGAACAAGAATTCAAAGAGGAGAGAGGATTTTTAAAATTGAATTAATTGAGGGATAAATTAAATGAAATAAAACCACAATTATAGGAAAATTAATTTTGAAATTAAAATATATGATTAATAATAATAAAACGAAAATTAATATTAATAATTAATATTAAGGGTAATATGGTCCAAAAAAATTTATTAATGGGTATAAATTAGTTTTATGAAACTATGGGCATTTCTTTTAAACTTTAGGTGTTTTTTGGGCATTTTGTGGGTTTTTCTTTTTTTTAAGTAATATCTAAATTAATGTCAATGAAAAGAAATCATGGACTAATCTGGTCCCTCCACGTGTCCGACCGCAAATGGCGGGAACTTCATGGACGATAATGACAATGAAGCAATTTTCGCAACAAAATATAGTTTTGCGAGTATCAGCAGGATTTTGTAGCTTCTCAAAAACTGAATCAAAATGTATTATTAAAAAGAAGCTTGTACGAGAAAAATGTCTGCAAAACGAATTGGGCACAATATCAAGAAGTGATTGCTTTGATTTGCACCTCCAATTTCATTGGTCTCACCAGCATATAATCATGAGCACCTTTACGTGCACTTTCATAGGCATTAATATTAAAATGATTGAATACTTATTCGAATTAATTACCCTTGATCAACATCAAATTTGTGGGGCTAAACCTTCATTTGACCTCACGTGAGAATCAATAAAACTGGGGTTTCATGTATTATATGATCATTTGCAAGATATCATATACCACTAGACCATCTATATATTGGTGAAGAAAACATGCTATAAATACACGTCCAATCAAAATGAATAATGTTTCAACTCTCATTTTAACTCTTATATCACAAAGGCTAGTCATACCTGGAAAAAATGGAAAACGAAATTTGGTATTTTGATTTTTTATTTATTACTATTTTTATTAATTTCTCTAATTTTATAATTCTAATTAAACTATTTTTATTAAAGTTTATGACAGTCATAAATAGGGGTGTACAAAAAAGACCCTAAACCGAATCTAAAACCGATAACATTAATTTACCGATTTTTTCACTACCGAAAATTTATGCTTTTTTTGAAATACCAAAAAATGCGGTTTAAACCGCTATCGCTTTTTGCTAAATGGTAGCGGTTACGGTTTTCACAATAAAAACCGCTACCGATTACCGATTAACCCCGATAATAAATTTAAATATTTTATATATTTAAAAATAGATAAATGTTTGGCCTTTAGCATTTAATATCTATATAATAATGTTTTGGCATGAATTTTTCATTCATTGATTCATTTAGTCTTATTTTATTTTAAATAGTGTGTTTTTATTGCAATTATTTCTTTCCGTTTGAAAAATAATGAATAAAGGCCGTAAGAGAATTGACTCCATTATTTTTAATTTAATCGATTTGTTCATTACTAATTATTTTCTTACTTTAGATTATCTAATAGTAATTTGATTTTTCAAATATACGATGATTATATAACATCTTGTCAAAATGCGGTTAAAACCGAATTTAAACCGAATTTAAAACCGATATAGCGGTAATTGGTACAAATGGTTTTAAACTTCAACAGTGCGGCTTTCGGTTTTAAAATTGAAAAAACCGAAAATGCGGTAATCTGTATAAATAGTTATGAAAACCGAACCGAAGACTCGTTTGTTCACCCCTAGTCATAAACATTAACATATATAGGCGGTCATAAAATGATTAATTTTAAAATCATTAAGTTTGAGGGATTAGAAAAAGAAATAATGATATATAAAAATTAGTTTTCCGAGTTTCCAAGGAAAATTGCTAACAAATTAAAAAAAATTATAGCGTGTTGAATATATATATATATATATATATATATATCAAGTTGTCTTGGATGATATTAAATAGCTTAATGTTTCATGTAAAGTAAGACCTAGTTTAAATAATATTTAATAATTAACTAAGCAAGATTGGCCTAGTGGTAACTCCAATTGTATTGAAGAGGCCATGACTTCAAACCCTATGAGACTCAAATGAGTGCTCCCATTACATGTGTAAACTTGGTCGACAGTGGCACTGTTCTTACACTGAATATATCTAGTAATGCGAGAGTGTATTGTAGAGCTGCAAGTGGCGATCGGGTGGGGGCGTTCGCGAAGCATCGCGACGTTTTCTAGGGAATCGCGACTCGTCGCGATTTGGTGGCAAACGTCTCCAATCGCGACTCGTCAGATCGTGATCCGCGTGAAGCAATCGACGGCCCACATCGTGCCACGTCATCGATCCGAGGGTTGTGTTTGTTTGTGGCGTAAATAACCCACTTTTCACCCGAAATTTATTACCCAACCACAATTTCTACCCACTTTACTCGAATTTCAACCCTAAAATTTCAAATTTCAAATTTTTTTCACCCACTATCTCCTCACAATTATTCACCCACTTCACCCACCATAATTATTATTCAACCACCCGACTCTTTCCTCAAACCCTATAAATACCACCTCTTCCACCCTCATTTCCTCACACCAATCTTCTATTCTTCTCTCTAATTCTCTTAATTTTCTAAGCTTCCAAGTTCTAGAGATCTCAAGTTCTCAAGTCCTAAAGTTCCAAAGTTCTAAAGTTTTATCTTTTAGCCATTATGTCTCGAAGAAGCGGCGGTAGTTCCGGGGGTCGAAGGACGGCTAGGAATTTGCAACCCCAATTTCAACAAGGGGGAAATTCGCAACCTACGCCCGACGACTACATTCCCGTTATGCTACCCCAACAAATATTTCCCTCCCCTCCAAATCCAAATTATCCCGATGATACAGTTCGGTCTCTAAGACCTAGTTTAACCCGGGCACAACGCCAATCCCGATCTTGTGCCCCGAGAATTGGTCGACGCGGTACATCAATCTAGGGGGGGGGGGGGGGGGGGGAAATAACGATCCTTTTTTCAATCTCATGTTTCAACAACACGACCACGACGCCGACGACGACGAAACTCAACGTCCCAATGATGCCGAGGACGACTTTCCGACGCCGCCCTCGGTCCATGGTTAAAATGTTGCCTCGTACCACCACGGTTCTCCTCTACCTTCCAATCAAGATAGCAGTAAAGCCTCCGTTGCCCATCCTCGACGTGTTCGACGTCCTTCAACCGGGTAATAACCTTTAGTCATTTCTCTATTAATATTTAATATTTAATAATTAATAAGTTAGTACTTAGTAATAATTAATAATTAATAAGCTAGTAATAAATCAATAACTAAGTAATAAATTAATCGCTAAATAATCATTGGTTAATTAAATAAGTTAAAAAAAAATTAAAATTAAATTTTTTATGTGTGGTGATAATTATAAAGTTTTTAAGGATTACGGTGTCTTAGAAAGACTGGTTTTTAAATAAGGTTTGCTTTGCAATCTCCTCCAATCTAGCTTGGGAACCTCGGGGAGTTCTGTCTAGAAAAGCTTGGGCCTAAAGCGAGATCATAGCATCCTTTCTAGTCGATCTGGCCGTGGAACCTCAGGGAGTTCCGTCTAAAAGAGCTTGATAATTATTTCCACACATAGAAAATACCATTTTTAATTTCGTTAACTTTTTTATTTAACTATATGAAATTTAATTAAATTAATATGATTAATATTAAAATTTAATAATTGTAATATTCTTTGTAATACTTAAATTAATATTAAACTCTTGTAATATTCCTTTGTTTTAGCAAATCCTTCGGGCTTGGCGTGGGGAAGACCAAACACTTATAAGGTGTGGAACTTTTTTCACGAAGATCGACGGGTGGAGAATGGGGTTCGTATCAAAATTGCCACGTGCAAGAAGTGCGGGGAAACCATAGATGCGTTGGGGGAGCATGGAACCGGTTACCTAAAGCCACACGCAAGGATGTGTTTCCCAACCAGGGAGACTGATGAGGTAAACACAGCACAGGTAAGTACTCTTTCCGCTGTTAATTTACGGAAATGAACCCTCGAATGAATTATTTCTACGGGCGTGCCGCTGAGTTTTATCGAAAATCCCGCGCACACTAGATATATGCAAAGGATTAATCCCTCGTACCAGCATTTTTCCCGAACGACGTATACTAGCGACATGGAGTCCGCTTATGCTATGCAAAAAAACTATTTGGTAGTTTTTTTTTTTCAAAATGTCTAGCATAAACGTTTCTTTTACCACCGACTTGTGGAGCGGTCCGAGTCTAAACGATTATTTGAGTCTGACCGCTCATTGCGTAGACGATGATTGGACTCCTTGTAAAAAACTTTTAAATCTAGCACCATTCGAGCGTCGCCATACCGGCAAAAACATTTCCAATAAATTAATAGAATTATTTAATGATTGGGGTTTACAAAATCGTGTTATTTCTATTACCTTAGACAATGCCGCAAAAAATAATGCCGCCATTACTATCTTGGAAACTATTTTGCCCGCTTCTCCATTTCGTAATATTTTACATCAACGGTGTGGTTGTCACATAATCAATTTAATTGCACGAACGGGCGAACATATTATTTCAAGACATGTTGAAAAAATACGCGGCATTGTTGATTGGATCCGGCATTCTCAAACCACTAGTAGGTGGAGACGATTTTGTAAAGACCATAATCATAGAGCTAACAGGTTTAGATTAGACAATAATACACGATGGAACTCAAGTTATCTAATGATTTCAGTTGTGTGTAGACAGAGGCTACCGTTGGACCACTTCCTCCAACGGAATGGGAAACCGCGGAAAAATTCACCCACTTCCTCAAACCCTTTTATGCTGTTACTTTAAATTTTTCTAACCGAAAAAGACCCTCTTTAAATCATGGTCTTTCGGGTCTATACCAAATTACGTGTGCTTTTCAAGAATTCGAAAATGACCCTATTATTTCTCCCCTTATCCCGGGAATGGTTGAAAAATTTAAAACTTATTGGGATCCACCCCCGTTTTTGTTTTGCGTCGGTGCTATACTAGATCCTCAAATAATGTTTACCTTCGGGCCATTGATGTTAGCAGTCGGGGAAAACATAGGGGTGGATTACACTGATTATGTTAAGGTTGTTAATGAAGCGTTTTATGAATTGTACAGTGAATACGACCGGCGGTTCCCACAGTTCAACGTCCTCGCGGAGCAGCAGGCATTGATGGAAAGCCCAACCAAAACCGGACAAGCGTTTAGCCGTAGACTCAAGCAACGCTTAGATCGAGGGGAAGCATCGGGATCCGGTACGCCACCAGCACGGGCGGACGACACGGAAGGCGCACCGGACGAAGTGAAGCGGTACCACGGCCTTCGGATCGACGATGAATCAGCGGAGTTCGATGTGATCGCGTGGTGGAAGAATCAACGGGACAGATTCCCGATATTGGCGAGGGATATACTGTCCATCCCCATTTCAAGCGCTGCTTCGGAGGGCGTATTCAGTACGGCTCATAATATCATCGACGACCGGAGGGCGTCAATGACCAACACACACCTCGAGCAAGTAGTGGTGTTGAATGATTGGATGTTCCGTAACCCCGTCATCGCCCAACGGAATGGACCAACCGATCTGGAGATAATGACTGAAAAGTTTAACGCCTTATTCCCCGAGTGATGCAAAGTAACCGCCAATGATGTGCTCTTTCCTCTCTTGGTTTTATGTCCCTAAGGAGGGTTTACAAGAGAGGTTTTAGTGAGGCATCTTGTAATATTTACACTGAATATTTACAGCTTTCTTCCACCTTATTGTAATATTCACAATGAATAATACAACCTTATTTTTTAAATATCTCGTCTTATCATATTTATTTATATGTTAATTAAATTTGTTAAAATTATTAATATGTTACAAACTAATATTTATTAACATATGTTACAAATTAAAAATTAACAATATAAATAAAAATTATTAATATGTTACAAAATAATAAATTATAACATACTTAAATATTAATTTTGAAAAAAATAAATTATAAATAATAATTTTAAATAATTAATATACTTAATTATAATTTTGAAATAATTAATAAAGTTTGATAATTAAATTCGGGTAAAAAGTAGGGGTGAAACTAGTACCGATAATCGGTAAATTGGCTTTTTTTGGTATTGGTTTTGAAAAATCGAGATATTTTTTTTGGTATTGGTATAAGTATCGGTTCTAAAATTTCTTGATTTTTTATCAAACCGAGACCGAGACCGAAACCGAGAAAAAAGAAAAGAAATCCGATAAATAAACCGAGACATAAACCGGGAATAATCTGGGGCAAAATCCAAACATAATACAAACTACCATGTTCGAAATTCGGATTCCGAAATATGAAAATACATGTCTAATACATAAAAACATCAAACATAATTAAATGACATGTAGTTCACTAATTTTATAAGAGAGTGAGGTATCACATAAATGAGGGAGGGTGAGAGAGTGAGGTATCACAGAAAGTGCCTTAATTTTTGAATAAAAATGACATGTAGTACACTCCAAAACGACATGTAGTTCACAACCGATACCGATATTCGAGAAATTTGGCTATCGGTATCAGAATTGGTATCGGTATCGGAAACCGATAACCGATAAGTATCGGTTTTAAACTAAATTTATCAGTTTTTTTTATTAACCGATCCGGGATCGATACCGAAACCGAGACAATACCGAGAAACAGTTACAAAATTTTCACCCTTAGTAAAAAGTAATAAAACTAAACATTTCAAGAAAATAGGTACATATGCCGCAAACACCGCCCAACGAGTTGCGACAAATCGCGAGCCATCGCGAGCTGCACCCGCCGCGACGCGTCGCGACTTGAACAGTCGCGATTTTTGGCGATCAGGTTGCGACTCGTCGTTGGATCGCAGGTTGCAGCTCTAGTGTATTGTAACATTGGCCGATAGTGCTACACCATTCAAAAAAATAAAAAAAAGTAATATTTAGTAATTAATAGAGTTAATGAGCAAAATGCTCATTTTGATCAAACATTTTCAAAAAATTACCCAAACCTATAAATAGTAATTAAGACTATCAATTAATTGATTTTTGGACAATTATACCCCTCCTAAATAATTTTCATTTAAAATTATTGACCTGAATAATAGTCCTCCTTGACTGTAGAGAGAGAACATATCGTTTAATTTTTAAACTCCAGCTAATAAAATGTTATTTGGCAATCAAATCAATTTCAATAGCTAAGATATCACTCCCACCTTCACATCTTGACTTGAATCGTATTTTTGAAATCACGCCTTGATTTCTTGATGATTGAGCCACTGACTCTGCGCATGTCATGCAAGAAAGTCTGTCATCCCGATCTGACTGAAATAATGTTCCAACTAGTCGGCCAACACCTATGTTATACATAATGACAAAATCGAACACAAAGTGCGGAATACAATGCAGTGTTTACAACAACCACCGTTGCAAACGTTAAGTTCTTTTACCATAATAATAATATCGAAATGCTTATGATTATTTTCTACTCTCAAGCACTTCTACTCCCGCCCCGAAATCGCTTCCGTTGCTTTGAAAAATCTGGAAAGCTTTTCAGATATGGAATGTTGACTCTCGTTCAACCATTCCTCTTCGCCCTCGTAGTCGTCATCGCTTTCGTAGATCAGATGGATGCCCCACTTCTTCAGCTCAACGTTTTTGATGCACGGAGGACTTTTCATCTTCACCGTGATCTTAAAGCCGTCTTTCAGCATCAGAACTAACGGGCTGTGAACGGAGTAGCGATGCAAGTGGACTTCATCTCCGCTTCTGTTTGGAACCTTCATACGGATTAAAACCGTGTCGAAGACGGAGAAGTTTTGGTTCAGAATATGCGCTTGAATGTCGACTTCCTCCGTGACGCAATCTCTCATGTTGTCTTCGATTTGATGGTTGACAGACACAACTACGGCTATCGTTACGGCTTTGATGGGATGGTTTCTTTGCTCCGTGAATGTGACCGTGCCGTGAGTGAACCAATCGGGGATGTCACTTCCCGGCATGCTTAGATTCCTTAAATTCCTCAGAATACCCTGCAAAAAGTTTTGGAAACTTAGCTCTTTTTTTGCTTCTAATATTGACATATGACTTGGTTTAGTTTATGATTTAATTTATTACATTTGTATATTTATGTTTATTTGAATTACAGTCTTATGTAATATGGCCTAAAAGTAATAATATTATCAAAAAATTATTTCCCAAAATTCAACAAAAAAATAAAACATTCAAATTATTAAGAACTATGCATCTTTATTCAATAAAGTAACTTAGGGAACTTAATTTGAGTTTCTCATTTTATGTCATTACGCTGTCATTGTTGTTCTATTTAAGCGACCTAATGTTAATGAGAAAGGCGGCTAATCATTGTTCACATAGTTTAATTTCTCTTAAAAAAGCGAGAATGAGTTCAATTTACATTTAAGCACAATTCTCGCAACGAGAACAATGTCAGATAAGCTTAGTTCACGTGGTTGAGTATTTGATGTTTGAGCTTAATAAGTTCAAGCCGTCCGAAAATATAATAAGTATTTTAAAACCCTCAATAATAAAAATAAATAGAAGAGGAGAGAAGAGACCTTAGATAGTATTCTCTTAGTTACTGATGAGCAAGTGTTGCAACAACTCATGAACAATCTTTTCAAAGCCTTCAAGTGTTCGATCCCCGGAACGGCCTCGACTTTCTTACAGTTTGTCAGGTCCAGCTCCTCCAATCGTTCCAAGTTTGAGATGTCGGAAATATGCTCCAGTGAAGTGCAGTGCGCAACATCGAGCTTGATCAAACTCGCGGGAAGTGGAGGCAGAGACTTGAGCTCACTGCAGTAAGACAAAACCAGTTCTCTTAAAACCGAAAGGCCTCTCAAGCTCGAGGGAAGCCTGCAGATGTCGTTGTGACCGAGGTTCAGAGTCTCCAGCGACGCCAACCGCTCAAAATCATCAGGAATTTCGCCCCCAATTTTCCTTCCACGAGCATCCAATTCAGTCAGTAATGATAGGTTTGAAAAAGAATTTGGGAAGAAGACTTCGTTTCTTGCGCTAGAAGAAACCGGTTCTGCAGATTCTTTCGCGCCAGGGTCTTTCGAAATATTGAGTACTATTAAGCCTGAGAGCGCTCCGAAGCTTTCCGGCAACTCCGTCACTGCTGTTCCTTGCAGTAGCAATCGTAACAATGACTTCAAATCTCCGATTTTTTCTGGAAGCTGTTGAAGGTTCTTACAAAATGTGAGTGTCAACATTGTAAGATTCTCCAATTTACTTATTGATTCAGGAAGCTCTTTGATTATTCCTTGGTATATGACCAACTCTGTCAGAGAGAACAAATCTCCTATTGATTCAGGTAACATTTCAAGTGATTTACACTTCCACAACGTGAGCTTCTTCAGCCACTTCAGGCCTTTAATCTCGTCTGGAAGATACCTGATCGACGTCTCATTTATCTCGAGCTCGACGAGTGAGTATAATCCTCCGATTGAATGCGGCAATCTCTTGATGAAGTCTCCTTTTCCTAGTGCTAATCTTCTTAAAATTGGCAACGAACCGACGCAGTCAGGGAGTTCCTTGATTGCGCTTGACGAAGCCGAAAAATCCAATAAAAGCCTTAGGCCGCCGATGGAATCAGGAAGTATTGACAACGATTCGCACCATATCACGCTGAATTTCTCAAGATTTTTCAACGATCCAACTGAATCCGGCAGTTCTTCTAATCCTGAGCTGTTCAAAGAGAGCTGTTTCAAGGAATGCAACATTCCTATGCAACGAGGTAACTTTTTCAGACTCTTGCACCGGTTTAAGCTAAGGATTTCTAGTTTCGTGAGGTGAAATATGGAATCGGGCAGGCTTTCGATTGCGGTTTCATCGATCAAAAGCGATTTCAGAGATTTCATGCTTCCGATGTTGTTGGGTAGATCTTTCAGTTTCGAGCAACCGGAGAGGATAAGAGTTTCGAGGCATTTCAAGCCGGACACATCCGAAGGGAATTTGACAAGGTTTGTGCACTCTTCTAGGTCCATATGGACCAATGTGGTTACATTCTTCCCTAATTGTTCATCAATCTTAGTGAGGCTAACACAGTTCCGGAGGAAAAGCTTTTCTAGCTTATGATTGCCGGAAAAGTTTGGAAGAGCGGCGAGGAAATAGCAATCATTGAGGTTCAAAATCTTCAAGTTCTTAGCCGCCTAAAGAGAAAAAAACATGAGAGAATTCTGAGAAGGGGAAGATTGGAAATCAAGACGACTCAAAAAATGTATGATCTTGACAATATATTATCATATATTATATTTACTTTTTTTAATGAAACTTCGAGTGGCTAAACCAAAATTTCATATTTTTTATAAACTCTTACTCATTTTAACCCGTAATATTTTACATTGTTTAAAAGATTTTGAACAATTAAATTAAAAATTAGCGCCACAGGGACTCTAGCCTTGTATTTCAAGGATAAAAATTTAAATGTTCAGCCACTTTGAACTAAGCGTTAGCAACAAATACCTCGTTACCATATCGATCCCACATCGTTTCGATTTTGCTGTCGGAAAGATCAAGAACGGCGAGCCCGGGAGCACGGAAACTAGACGGGAAATGCTTCAGAGGGCATTCTTTCCACTGCAGCCACCTCAAATCTGCCGGGAATGCGAGCCGACCTTCGAGGTTGACATAGTTCACTTGAAGCAGCCTAAGCTTGGGCAGTGTCTGAAGGTGTTTGGCACAGATTGTCCCTTTCTTCTTCTTCTCAGCTTCATCAGTCTTGCACTGCTTGTATCTTTGCTTCACGTAATTCCATGCATTGCTCAAACTTGGGGATGCTCGAAGCTCATTCCATGCAATTCTGGCACCATCCACGTCCTTCACTCTGGGCTCTCTCACAAAGTCTAGGACCATCCCTTGTGTGCCTTTTATTCTCTGTAGTAAAACAAGCCGACAGAATCATTAGAGTAGAACATGAAGTGAAATATTAAAGAAAGAGTAGTTTTTATATAGATTTTTTTTTATAGTGTGAGTCCAATCTACGCGGAAACGCTACGAAAACCTGGCGCGGAATTACGCGGAAACGCTACGAAGTGAAATATTAAAGAAAGAGTAGTTTTTATATAGATTTCTAGCTTATGATTTTTTTTTTTATAGTGTGAGTCCAAGATTAGGGATTGACCCACATGGGCCCATATGAATTAATAGGTCAATTCATGAAATAATTATTGTGATTAATTGGGCTTGATTAATATGATTCATAAAGCCCATTAAGTCACACTAAACCCTATTCTTATAAATGGAGACAAAAGAAAAAGGGAAACTAAGCATTCATAACACAAATCACACATGATTAGGAAGCTTCCCGTTTTCTCTCCCTAGCCAAGAATTTGCATACTCCTATTCCAAGAGAGGAAAACCAAATTCTTCTAGCTCCCGTAAAGGTCTTTTACCCGTTTCCAATCACCAATGAAGAACTAGTATTTCGGCTTGGTGATTTCTGGTCTCTAAGGCGTTCCGTTAGATGACGTGGTGTACGACGTAAAGAACCGTGCATATTGGACGGCTTGTGATAGACTAAAGGAGGCTAGGATTAATTAGCAAGGTAGTTCATCTCCGACGAGCACGTAGAGAAGAGGATACAAGAAGCGTTCTGTAGAGAATTGATTTTCATCCGATTAGTTTTAATATTAGCGATGTTATCTAGATCACGTTTCTAGGATGCCTCGGACTTTTTGCTTCCATGGATAAGAGAAATCTTAGAAAAACCCAACACGTGTAACAAGGGTATTTTAGACTTTTCACGCGGTTTAAGTTTTTGCCCTAATATTTTTTTCTTTCTTTTCGCTTTTATGCCTTTGAACTGTCATTGTGCAACGTGTAGCATTGAAAGAGTGAGTTTGAGGGTGTAACCAAGAACTCCGATTGAGATTATAGTGGATCAAGATTCACAAATAGAAATTGAATGTACTTCTTATATTGGGAGCGAACAACTTTTTGTTTATTGTTATATGCCAATTTCGGATTTTGGTCAAATCTTAACATTTTTCTTCTTCTGAATTTTACTTATTGGTGCATTTTTCCTCTAAATGTTGGAGTTTGGTGTACTTTGTATTAGCATATTTTATTATTGTCAAGGGTAGTTTAGTGTTTTATCTTTTGTTATGTTAGCTTTATACAAAACCTTCATTTAACCTAAAACAATCCAATGCTTCAATAATAGAGTTCTTTAAGTTTCTCTCTCTCTTTGATTTCAACATGGTATCAGAGCTACAATCATGATTCTTCGTTGAATGCTTCCGCTTGGGTAAGCTCTACTCGTTATCATCACTCTTCAGGTTATGGTTTGTGGGATTGGGAGTTTTTGGGTTTAGATTGAATGATTGGGTGTGATCTTAGAGCTTTGGATTTAGGGTATTGAGTTTAGAGATTAGAGCCTTGAAGTTATTGATTGATTTTTTGTTTGGGTGATTTGGAGATTTCATTTTAGGGTTCTTGTTGGGGTTTTTCGTTTTTAGGGTTCTTGATAATTGAGGTTTGTTTGGGTGAGAAACAAAATTCGCGGTTTTCGGACTGCAAAAACGGCACTTGGGAAAATTGCAATTGCTCTCTCGTTCACCGTTGGATCGTCTTGAAACTTTGGCAGATTGTTCGCAACACACAGAGGCATGTTTTGATCGGTAGAGAGAGATTTTTATATTTCTAAGTTTGTCTGACGAGCAGAAACCAGTGGGTGAATTTGAAAGAGTTTCTTTGATTTCTTAAGTTTTTTGGCTTTGGATTTCCTTGTGTTTCAACCATGGCTTGCAATGTTCACTTGGATGAATCATATTGAAGTTTTGCTGTGAGACATTTTCTAAGCAGGAATCGAATATGGAGCAATCTTTCTAGCAGTCTTATGAAGCGCAAAAGGATCGTTGGAAGACGTAGTGTTCGGAGTTGTAAGCCAAAGAATCAATCACGTGCCTTGTTCGTTGCTCCTCATGTTGGTTTGTCTTTGTCCAATAATTTTGGTTCGTCAAGCAGATGTTCACCCACCTGGATCTTAGACTCTGGGGCTACTCAACATATGTCTCCCAACTTGACATCATTCGATTCTGTATCTCCTTATTCATCTATATCTATTATGACCGCTGATGGTAGTCCTATGCCATCGGAAGGTATTGGTTCTGTTGTAACTCCTCATTTGTCTCTTTCCGATGTTTACTATGTTCCGAATCTTACTCTTAATCTTGCATCGATCGGTCAAGTGTGTGATTCTAGTGGCTCATTGGTTTGTTTCTCTACTGCTGGTTGTTGTGTTTACGACCCGCAATCTAAGAAAGTGATTGGGACAGGCCGTCGGCAAGGGAAACTCTATGTTTTGGACGAACTTAAAGTGCTAGATGTTGCAGCTTCCGGTGTGGATCTTTCCAGCTTTCGTTTAAGTCGTTCTTCTTCTGACTTTTATTTGTGGCATTCTCGTTTGGGACATGTTTCCGCGTCTCGTTTGAAGTACTTAGCTTCTACAGGAGCTTTTGGGCAGTTAAACTTTCATGATATTTTGGATTGTTGTGGATGCAAACTAGCAAAGTTTTCAGCGCTACCTTTTTATAGAAATGTTTCATCATCTATTGCCCCTTTCGATCTTGTGCATTCTGATGTGTGGGGACCTGCTCCTGTTTCCACAAAAGGGGGTTCACGATATTATGTCTCCTTTATTGATGATTTGACGCGCTACACTTGGGTTTATCTTATGAAACGCAGATCGGACTTTCTTGGCATCTTCAATGAATTCAGAGCTCTCGTTAAAACTCAACATGGTGCCGTCATTAAGTGTTTTCGTTGCGACTTGGGGGTGAATACACTTCTACAGATTTCTCTCAGTTACTTGCTTCTGATGGGACTATTCGTCAAACTTCATGTACAGACACTCTTCAGCAAATGGTGTTGCTGAAAGGAAACACCGTCATCTGGTCGAAACCGCTCGTTCGTTCTTCTTGTCTGCCGAGGTTCCTAGTATTTTTTGGGGAAGCCATTCTTACCGCTGCTCATGTGATCAATAGAATCCCAACCTCACATAATGCAGGTTTGTCTCCTTTTGAAAATTTATTGGGGAATAAGCATGATTATTCATCGTTACGTGTCTTTGGTTGTTAAATTGACTTCTAAAGCAGCCTTGTGTGTCTTTCTGGGTTATGGTAGTGGTCAAAAGGGATATCGTTGTTTTGATCCAATTGCTCATAAATTATATGTCTCTCGCCATGTATTTTTCTTAGAGCATATCCCATTCTTTTCTATCCCTGCTAGTTCGCATCATATGACACATTCATATCTTGTTCGCATTGATCCTTTTGATATAGACAGTGACGATGCTACATTTACACAATGTGACACTTTAGCTCATGATCCACCTACCGCTCCAGCGATTGCGATCATCCGCCTTCTGAGCATGTGGATCATCCTCCTCCACGCCAGTCTACGAGAGTGCGCAAGTCCACAAAGCTTCCCGATATTTCTTATTCTTCATATTCTCCATCATTTGCTTCCTTCATCACCTCTATTCATGGTCTATTTGAGCCTACGTCTTTTCGAGAGGCTGTTGTTTATCCACTTTGACAGAATTCTATGGCTGAGGAGCTTGCTGCTTTACATCAGACTCATACATGGGATTTGGTGCCTTTACCATCTGGAAAATGCACCAGTTTCTCTCGTTGGGTTTACAAGATTAAAACAAAATCTGATGGAACTGTTGAACGGTGTAAGGCCCGACTTGTTGCTAAAGGTTATTCCCAACAGTACGGCATGGACTATGAAGAAACATTTGCACCCGTTGCAAAGATGACGACTATCCGTACGCTTATTGCTGTTGCTTCTGCCTGTCAGTGGAGCATATCTCAGATGGATGTCAAGAATACATTCTTGTATGGTGATCTTCATGAAAAAGTTTACATGACACCTCCTCCAGGTATTGCACACACACCCGGTCACGTTTGTAAACTACGAAAATCACTTTATGGCCTGAAACAAGCCCCCCGTGCATGGTTCGAGAAGTTCTCCCTTGTAATCACTTCGCTTGGTTTTCATCCGAGCCATCATGATTCGAACTCTATTTGTCAAACGTACGAGTGTAGGACGTATTCTCTTATCCTTGTATGTTGATGACATGATTATTACTGGTGATGATTGTGATGGGATTAAATCTTTGAAGTGTGAGTTGGCTCGTTGTTTCGCTATGAAAGACTTGGGCTTGCTACAATATTTTCTTGGTATTGAGGTTGCTACTTCACCAAAAGGCTATCTATTATCGCAGTCCAAGTATATAGCTGATTTATTTGAGCGTGCGCGTCTCACTGACAACAAGACTGTTGATACTCCCCTTGAGACCAACGCTCGATACTCTCCGCTTGATGGCTCTCCTTTGCCTGATCCTAGCCTATATCGTACAGTTGTAGGCAGTTTGGTTTACCTCACCGTTACTCGCCCATATATTGCACATGCCGTTCATGTAGTTAGCCAGTTTGTCACTGCTCCTACTACAGTTCATTGGGCTGCTATTCTACGTATTCTCAGGTACCTTCGAGGCACTCAGTTTCAGAGTCTCTTGTTTCCATCTTCCTCATGTTTAGAGCTGCGTGCTTATTCTGACGCTGATTGGGCTGGTGATCCCACGGATCGCAAGTCAACTACTGGATTCTGTGTTTTTCTTGGTGATTCTCTCATCTCTTAGAAGAGTAAGAAACAAGATGTCATTTCTCGATCGTCTACAGAAGCTGAGTATCGTGCTATGACCTCGACCACTTGTGAGATTGTTTGGTTGCGCTGGTTACTCTCTGACATGGGTGTTTGCCTTTCCCAGCCTACAGCATTGTATTGTGATAATCAGAGCGCAATTCAAATTGCGCGCAATTCAGTTTTCCATGAGCGGACCAAGCACATTAAGATTGATTGTCACGTTGTTCGCCACCATCTTCAGACTGGCACCATCACGTTACCATTTGTTTCTTCCATTCACCAGATTGCTGACTTGTTCACGAAAGCTCACCCCACCTCGCGTTTTCGTTTTTTATCTGACAAACTCTCGATGTTTCTCGCTGTAGCATAGTGAGTTTGCGGGGGGATATTAACATATATTATTATTGTCAAGGGTAGTTTAGTATTTTATCTTTTGTTATGTTAGCTTTATACAAAACCTTCTTGTAACCTAAAACAATCCAATGCTTCAATAATAGAGTTCTTTTAGTTTCTCCCTCTCGTTGATTTCAACACTTTGTGATCAAAATCTTCCATATCAAAATGCATTTCAGCGCCAAATTTCTCCCTTTTATAAAACTAATTCAAATAGTTATCCGAAAAATATTATTTTTAAGGGATGCTTGTGGCACAATGTATACATATAGATTACGTAAAAGTGACAGCATATTTCATTTCTTATGGTCAAATTTATAAATTCTAGGTACAAAAATCTACTAATTGATTACTCAGGATTTACAATTTCGACATCATTGAGAAATATGCGTTTTGAGAAGAAGAAAAAAAAAAGAAGAAGAAGAAGAGATGGTATATACCGCCACTTCTACTTAATTTATGAGCATTTGTGCCGCAAATATCCGTATTTATAATATTGGTTTCCTACTGATAAATTTCATTTACTAACCATTTTATAATATTTGAGCAAAGAAGACGTTTTCGGCATTGAATATATAAAATTTGAAAGGTCAGATGCACCTAAATAATCTTCAAACGGCAAAGTGCACTAAATTAATTTTAATATTTTTTAAATCAAAGGGCAATGGTAAATTAGTCTATCTAAGTATAAATTATTGACAATACAAAGAGTAATTGGTAGGATTGATGTCCCTAAAGTTTAGTTTTTGGCGGAAATACTCTATGACCTTTTAGATAAACATAAGAAAAATGTCCTCTAAATGTTAAATGTTGACAAAAAAGTTAACCCATGCGTAACATATAACTTATCTGAAGATACTTTCGTCAAATCTCAAGTTCGTACCTTGTCATCGCGTAATACTGACACGATGTCATCGCGGTTCCACAGCCTACTCCGCACGAAAGGATCCACGACGCTTTCCTCCCTCACAATCTGCCACCCTAAGTCTCTCACTTGATCATGCACCCACAAATCGTTATCCTCCGTAACTTTAACAAGCGATCTCGCCGTTAAAGTCGTGATCGCCGCCTCGCCGGTGAAGCCACAGCCGTTGAAGACGTCAACGGCATAGGCTCTATTCATCCTCGTACGAACGAACAAGCACGAAATGTCCAAGAACACGCATTTCTCCTCTTCGTTAAGCCCGTCGTAACTTATCTTCAACACGCCTTGGAGATTCGAAGGACGATTCTGCTTCAGCTTCTGCATGGAATCTTTCCAGTATTCGGGGATTCTCGGCTTCTCGAACATCATCGAACCGAACACCTCGAGAGCCAGAGGCAATCCTCCGGTCAGCCACACGATTTCCGTCGACAAATTCTTGAATTCGTCCGGCGGACTCTGTCTTTTAAAGGCGTGATGACTAAAGAGCTCTAAGGCCTTATCCGGATCCAACTCTCTCACTTCATACTTGACATCAACGTACTTCTCTTTCAACACTTCTATGTTCCTCGTGGTGATTATCACTCTGCTTCTCTTGGAAAGCCACTTCCTTTTATCCGTGACAAGCGCATCGAGCTGACTCAAATCGTCAACGTCGTCCAAGACAACGAGCATTGCCCGTTTGAACACTGAATTATCATCGTTTTGCATGTCGGGGCGACTCTTTGAGATGTCGTCGACGAGCTTGTCCTGCAGCGACTTGAGGCCGCCTTGTTGGGAAGAAACATCTCTCACGTTCGGGATGAAGCTGCGGAGCTTGAAGCCGTGGCTGACGAGGTTGTTGAAGAGGGCCTTGGCGAGCGTTGTCTTGCCGACGCCGCCGAGGCCGTGGAGGCCTAATACGAGGACCCCGTCGGAGTCGAGATCGAGAAGCTTCGTTAGTTTGTCGACCTTGGGCTGAAGCCCCACCGTGTAATCGGCCAACCCAATAGGTGTGTTTCTGATTGCGCTCAACACGTTGTTGACCAAGGACTCGATGATCTTTGCTTCGTCACTACTGTCAAAGCATATTCCGAAAGCACGAATATTAGTTATATATCTATGGGTGTTCGTGTATAAATTCATATATAGTGTAGGGGTGAAACCGGGACCGAGAACCTTGAATTTGACATTTATTTTTCTCACGGTCTCAGTTTTTGAGAATTGAGAAACTACTATAACGGTTTTGTAAAGTACTTTTTTTCTTCTTCTGGGAACCGGTACACAGATTGTTAAAAATTAAGTTTGATGTTTTACCGGTTTGAACCGGGATATGTAAATATGCCAGTTTTTTTTTTTTTTTTTAAGGAACGTAAATATGCCAGTTTAAACTGGAAAATGTTGGTTTCAAACCTTGATATGTCATTCAAAGCCGAAAATTTATATAATATAAATATATAATGAAATAAAAAAAAAATTGAAATAAAAAAATAAACATCGGGACCTGGAATTTCCAATTCCCATTTGTTAAAATTGATCCTGGTCCTGGTTCTCAAACTGAGAACAGAGAATTCCCGGTTCCCAATTTTCATAGAAAGTTTATCTGTTTAACCGGCATCGAGAACCGGTTATCAAATTTTACACCTAGTAAACTAAGATAATACTAGCATTTAGACATGAGATATAATAATAAAACAGTTGTTATTTTTTTAGGGAATATTAAATATAGTTTATCCTTTTGTATTGGTTATGAAGAGGAATATATCAAAACTCAAAAAGAAAGTAAACGAGTTATCAGTAGATGGTATCGCATATTGCTCAACATATGCCTTATTTTCTTGCATACGAGACATACATATAAATGATATCATATTTGCAGCAAGTGCTAAATCATACTTTCGAGAAATAAAAAAAAAATCATTTAATTTACGAGTCAATATATTTTTTTTTATCTCGTTGTAGTGACATTGCATTCCCGATGGCCTTTATAAACCGCCATCCAAGCCTTTAACGGCTGAACACAACTTATATTAGGCATACTTAAAAAATTACTTTGTGCTTGGCGTTCGGATCTTTTTGTTATTTAGATAATTTTGATATTTGACATATTAATAGTTCTAAATCCCTAGTAGTTTATAATTGCTACGATTTTCCTCCATTGAGAAATATTTACTAATAATTTTGAGACGGGTCTCTACTCTCTTTACTCTAGACCAAGGTTTCAAATTCCGTCAAAATTTTCGTATCGGGCCTACCGGTAACTCATCAGGGCTATCCGTTCTAGTTTTATATATATTAAAAAAAAAAAACATTAGAAATAAACTACTTATAGAACAAAATCATTTCAGATATTTTTTTTATTTTTGTTTTTTTGTTCAATCAAATTATGATCTCATTGAGTGGTCGATATACCCGAATTTACCAAATCTAATCAAAGATATTTTTTAGAAGGTTCGCTCTTTCAAGTGACCTCTCTTCATAAGATTCTTTTGTAAAAGAATTTAGACACTTAAATTCCTAAATAAATAAATAAATTCAAAGTTTTACCTCTGTTCGTCTTTGATAACCCAGCCAGCGATGCCGCCGACTCTCGCCAAAGCATCTCTCCAAGCGACGATCTTCTCCGCCCCAAACCGCTCCTCGTGAGCCCTGAACGCCTTCTCGAACTTTCCTCTCTGCCTCCGGACATCTGACGGGTCGACCCCGTAGAAAACCGGCAGCAGCAGCTTGCCACCGCACTGGCAGAGCCGGGCCAGCTCCTCAAGGCACCACCGCGACTCTGCGTAGCCCGGGGACAGCACCACCACCGCAGCCGCCGAGTCTCCGATCGCCGCCATCAGGCTCCCCATGATCTCGTCGCCGCGGCTGAGCCCCTCATCGTCCATGAACGCCCTCACGCCGTGCTTCTTGAGCGCGTCGTAGAGGCGAGGCGTGAAGCCGGCACGAGTGTCGCCCCTGAAGCTTAGGAACACGTCCCACTCCAGCCGGAACGCCACGGCCGATGCGGCATCGCCTGATGCCTCCATTAACGGAGGCTGCGAGAGATCGATCGGAGGAGAAAAGGAAGAGTAAAAGGAATGGCTATGCTTGATTCGTACTATAGTACTATTACTATATACGACGAATACTTTACTACAACTATATATACAACTATAATTACATAAGTACATATAAGTGGTTGCTAGGATAGCCTAGTGGTAATTCCGCACCACCTCCAAAGTAGAGGTTGTGGGTTCGATCCCCATTGCAGCAAAGCTGCCTTCAAAAAAAAAAAAAACTATAATTACATATGTAGAATCAGTGTCTATCTTTATAATTGCTTGTTTATTTTTAGTTGAACCCACATAATTCATAAAGGTTAACAATGCCAATGATGGTTCTTAATGCCTAAAAATCGATTAACTTGAATGCGGCCCAAGTCTTGATTTTGGGTCGGGCCCGGTGTCCGCATGACGGTAGAAACGGGCTTTGAAGCTTGATCATCGGTCTTGATGGGCCGAAAATCTTTAATGTAAAACCTGCCTCCGTTCCTGTAAAAACAGTAGAAAAAGTGAACTCTAGAGGGGGACAGAGAGGGGGTTCTCTGTCGCCCGCTCCGACGCTCAACATTAGTCGAGTATTTGAGTCTGAAATTATGAATTAACGGGAAACATAGGTTTTTTTGGCTTCGGGAGTGCTTGCCGATAGTGGCGGGGTGCCCTCGTATTTATAGAGGGTCGGAGGTTCAATTTCATGCCTTCGGAGCGCGCCGCGTGCCCCGAAGGCATGTTTTTGGCTTCGGGGCGCGCGGCGCACGCCCCGAAGGCATGTTTTTTTTTCCTTCGGGGCGCGCGGCGCACCCCGAAGGCATGTTTTTTGCTTCGGGTCGCGGCGCATGCCCCGAAGGCATGTTTTTGCCTTCAGGGCGCGCGGCGCGCCCCGAAGGCATGTTTTTTCCTTCGGGGCCCGCGGCGCGCTCCGAAGGCATGTTTTTTGCTTCGGGGCGCGCCGCACGCCCCGAAGGCATGTTTTTTAAGTTGGATCGAGTCGACATTTCCCGAGCGAGTTCGGGTTGACTTTTTGTTGACTTTTCGGTTGCGGGCCCGTTGACTTTTCTGGGTCTTGTCGGTTGACTTTACCGGGTCGAGCCTGGTTACTTTCCGGGTTCGGGCCCGTTGACTTTTCGGGTTCGGGCCCGTTTACTTTTTCGGTCGCGTCTGTTGACTTTGTCAGTTGACTTTCCGGGTTCGGGCCCGTTTGACTTTTTTGACCAGTTCGGGTTGATTATCCAAAGCGGGTAAAAGTTGATTTATTGGGCTTTATTTGTCTTCGGCCTCAATTTTTCTAAGCTCCAAAAAATACGCATAACATTAACCCCCCAGTTTCTTGGGAGATTCATCTTGCGAGAAACTTTATGCGTTTTGTCATCTTGGACAAGTTACCGGAATTAATCTTTGGATTTTTGATATTTTTGCCAGGTTTCGCGCCTTAACGTCTTACTTCCCGGTGTTTTGCGCCGTAGCGTCTTTTAGTATTTTGCCTAGTTTCTGCGCCTTAGCGTCTTACTTCTCGGTATTTTGCGCCGTAGCGTCTTTTTAGTATTTTGCCGAGTTTCTGCGCCTTAGCGTCTTATTTCTCGGTCTTTATAGCCTGAGTCGGCGGGATTAATATCCAGCCTTTCTCGGTCATTGTTTCCTGAGTCGTCGGGATTAAGATTTGGCCTTTCTCGGACTTTTATATTTTTCCTGAGTCGGCGGGATTGAGATCCGGCCTTTCTCGTTTTTTTTTGCCTGAGTCGGCGGGATTAAGATCCGGCCTTTCTCAGACTTTTTGCCTGAGTCGGCGGGATTAAGATCCAGCCTTTCTCGGACTTTGTTGCCTGAGTCGGCGGGATTTAGATCCGGCCTTTCTCGGTCTTTGTACCTGAGTCGGCGAGATTGAGATCCGACCTTTTCTCGGGCTTTGATGCCTGAGTCGGCGGGATTAAGATCCAGTCTGTCTCGGTTTTATTTTGCCTGAGTAGGCGGGGTTAAACTCTAGCCTTTCTCGGTCTTTTTGCCTGAGTCGGCGGAATTAAGATCCGGCCTTTCTTGGTCTTTATTGCCTGAGTCGGCGAGATTAAGATCTGGCCTTTCTCAGTCTTTAATGCCTGAGTCAGCGGGATTAAGATCCGGCCTTTCTCGGTCTTTATTGCCTGAGTCGGCGGGATTAAGATCCGGCCTTTCTCGGTCTTTGTACCTGAGTCGGCGGGATTGAGATCCGGCCTTTCTCGGTCTTTATTGCCTGAGTCGGCGGGATTAAGATCCGGCCTTTCTCGGTCTTTGTACCTGAGTCGGCGGGATTGAGATCCGACCTTTTCTCGGGCTTTGATGCCTGAGTCGGCGGGATTGAGATCCGGGCCCTTTTAGACTTTTTATTGCCTGAGTCGGTAGGGTTAAGACCCTGCCTTTCTCGGACTTTTTTATTGCCTGAGTCGGCGGGGTTAAGACCCGGCCTTTCTCGGATTTTTTGTTGCCTGAGTCGGCGGGGTTAAGACCCTGCCTTTCTCGGACTTTTTGTTGCCTGAGCCGCCGGGTTAAGACCCGGCCTTTCTCGGAAATTTTGTTTCTTGAGTCGGCGGGGTTAAGACCTGGCCCTTCTCGGACTTTTTATCGTCTGAGTCGGCAGGGTTAAGACCCGGCCTTTCTCAGACTTTTTGTGCTTCGACAATCTTCTTTTAGTTCAGACTTTGATCATCAGTTTTGTTTGCTCTCTTTATTTTTGACCTAGCCTTTGACTTCGTCTTCGTGGTTTCAACTTTGACCATCTATTATGCAAACGAGATGAAACTCAAGGTATTTAAGATGATTGAGGTGAAACTCAAGGCCGTTAGGGTGAACGATTAAAAGCTTGAGGTTGCTGGCGCGACCAACATGAATCTGGAGTTTGTTGAGATGACCGATGTAAATTTGGACGTCGTTGAGCCGACCGATGTAATCTCTAGGTCATTGAGACAACCTATATGAATCTTGAGGTCGTTGTTATGATCGATGCAAATTTCAGGGCCGTTGAGACGACCAATGTGAAGCTAGAGGCCGTTTAGATGACCGATGTGAAATTGGAGGTCGTTCATACGACTGATGCAAAGCTTGGGGTCGTTAATACTACCACTGCGTATTCGAGGTCGTTTAAATTTGACCGTCGTGGTAATCGGATTGGGCCTTTGGAGTCGTCTTGCCCCGATGAGCCTCTAGCATCGTCTTTGGGCTTCCGGCTTTGATTGTTGTTTTATCCTGATGAGCCTCCGACGTCGTCGTTGGATTTTAAACTTTGTCTGTTGATTTTCCCTGATGAGCCTCCGGCGTCGTCGTCGGGTATCAGACTTTGTCCGGTTATTTTTCCCAGATGAGTCTCCGGTGTCGTCGTCGGGTTTTGGACCTTGACCGTCAGTTTTCTCTGATAAGCCTTTGGCGTCGTCTTTGGGTTTCGGACTTTGTCCGTCGTCTTTCCCTGATGAGCCTTCGGCGTCGTCATCGGGTGTCGAACTTTGACCGTCGATTTTCCCTGGTGTGCCTCCGGTTTTGTCGTCGGGTATCGGACTTTGTCCGTTGATTTTTCCCTGATGAGCCTCCGGCATCGTCGTTGGGTTTCGGACTTTGATCGTCGTCCCTCCCTGATGAGCTTCTGGCTTCGTCATTGGGTTTCGGACTTTTTTCGTCGTCTTTCCCTGATGAGCCTTCGGCGTCGTCTTCGTGTATCGGGCCTCGGACTTTGGTCTTCGTGTCGCCCTATCAGGTATTCGCCGTCTTTTTCAAGCACCTGTACTTCGGCTCTTGTATTTTGTGATTCGGACTCGGATCGTTGTTTCCGTAAAGGTGAGCCGTTTATAATCATATATATACATATTTTTATTTATGCATATAAAAATAATAGTAATCATTTTATTTCATAATTATATATACACGATTATATACATGTACACTTTCTTTTGATACATATACAGTATACACACACGTATATATACTTTTCTGTTTTCTCACGTTTCTTTTGTTATATATATATATATATATATATATATATATATATATATATATATCAAGGAACGAAATATCGCGATTTTCGAGCGATTATCGCTGGAATTGGGCATCTCGGTAACTTATCTCCTCTAATCGTTGTCGTTTTATACTTATCGCGATTTTTCGATTCGAAAAGCAAGTCACTTATCGAGCTAAGTTTTCAAGTGTATTTTTTCGAAAAGATTGTTACTTTTCGGTCAAAAACGATAAGTCAACCCCAGCATAGTTTTTTCTTTTTCGCGGCAAAAGTTCCAATTTCTTTTAATTTTGGAATTTAAAGGTATTTTTAGGGTTTTTTTTTAGTGGATCTTGAGTGTTTTGAAGTTTAAATGTTGTATATGTATGAATCATGTCAAATTTTCACAATTTTATTATATATTTCATATAGTTACATAGAAAGCTATTAGGTTGAATGAAAGTTCAAGTTTGAGTTTCATGATACTTTGATTGTACATTTTAGGTTTTGAATCAAATGTTATTGTTGAATTTGATTTTTTTTTTAGGTTTAATAAGGAATATGGATGAATTATAATAGTTTGTGTGATTTTTGTTATTTTTTTTTTTTGCAGATTTGGGGTGATTTTAGTGTTTGTTATAATTGTTTTATAATTGCGGTAAAAGTACGTATTTTTTGGAAATTGATGAACTTGAGCTATATTTTTAATATTTTTGATGTAATTTCATTGTTTAACAATGTATGTAATTAGGAAACTGTGAGTTTGGCATGATTTTTTTGCAATTTGACGTTTTCCCGAATTGTCCAATTATTGCGGCAAAAGTACATATGTTTCAAAAATTGGTTAATTGAGCTAGTTAATATACTTTTTTGGTGTAATTTCATTTTATAATATTGTATATAACTCATAAATTGTGTGGTTGACATAATTTATTTTGTAATTTGACATTTTCCAACTATTGAGGCAAAAGTACATATTTTTAGGAAATTGGTTAAATTGAGCTAGTTCTTCAAATTTTTTGATGCAACTTCAAGTGGGAAGATTTTATATAATTAACAATTGATGATTTTAAAATATTTTATTTTAGTAAAATATGACTTTGACTCTTTCCAAAATTTATCAAATAAGCATATTCTATCTAATAGTAAATAACTAAAGAGAGCATTTTGACTTACAAGTGACAACTTATAATTTGTAAATAATAATTGTTATTATAATTTATTTATTTTATAGGTTTTCCATCGATAAATCCATCGATAACCGATTAATCCATCGATAAGTTCGATATGTTTAGATAACGTTAAACGATAATTTTTATAGGTTTTCCATCGATAAATCCATCGGTAAACGATTACTCCGTCAATAACGGCAAACGATTTTTCGGCAAAAACGGCATTTGGAACCTTGATATATATATATATGTATATATATATATACTTTTCTGTTTTCTCACGTTTCTTTTGTTATATATATATATAATATATATATATATATATATATATATATACTTTTCTGTTTTCTCACGTTTCTTTTGTTATATATATATATATATATATATATATATATATTCTTTTCTTTTCTTTTTCTTTCTTCGTCGAGCAAAGAGCTCGACTCTTCTCTTTCTTCTTTTCTTCGATGATTGATCAGGGAGGCCTTTTATTTTTTTAATTCTTTCTTCCAACAAAAGGAAACCGTCTCCGGCTTCCTCGCGCTTGCCGTCGCCATAAGACCGCCGAAGCTTCGCCGTCGGTCGCCGTGGCGACGGTGTTTCCGGGCGAGTGCTCCGGTGGAGGATCTTCTTCGTGTGCGACAGTGGGCAGCGGAAGCTCGTGAGCTCACAAGCTCAGACGGAGGTACGGCGGTGGTGAGGAGTGCATCGATGGTGCCAGAGTTCGCCGCCGTGCGCAGCCTCGATTGTGCGCAAAACTGTGGGTGTTGGCAGCGACGAGGTGGTTCACGGCGGCGGAAGGAGGTCGCCTTGGGGTTATCAGCGTTCGTGGAGGAGCTGACCGGCGTAGTTCCGGAACTCTTGGCGAGCTCGAAGGAGCTCGGAGCAGTGGGCTCGCTTCGCGGCGGGGTTTGTCTGCGTGAGGTTTTGTCGCGGTGATCACGGCGGTGAGGTTTCCAACTTCGATCCCAGCGCCGGCGATGTGGTTGCGAGCATTCCGGCGAAGACGACGAAGGTTTGGTCGTGGCGAAGACCTGCTTATTGTAATATATATATATATATATATATATATATATATATACGATTTGTATTTTCGCGTTCTTTTCGCTTTATACATGATCGTTGTTATTACTCGAATTATATCCTTGATCGATGTGAGTCTTGATTTGGTTGAGAGCGGGTCTTGAGGATTGTTGACGATTTAGACAAGTCTTGAGGTTTATTGACGATCGAGGCAGGTCTAGGGCTTGTCGACAACGAGACGGCTCTTGAGGTAGTCGAACGACCGACAACGTATTAGTCTCTGCGTTCAAATATTTTCCGTTGATGGTGTTGAACTCTAGGCGTCTCTTTAGTCATTCTCGTGACCTGTACGTCTTTCCATAACCTGTTCGTCTCTTCGAAATCTATTCGCCTTTAGTGACCTGTCCGTCTCTTCAAAACTTGTTCGTCATTTTGTGACATGTTCGCATCTTCGAAACTTGTTCTTCGAGTGGCGGTGTACGAAAGTTTTGCTGGCGGGACTCCGAGGCTTTAAACTTGTCGGGGCCCCTCCTTCTAGCGCCAAATGTTAATGCCTAAAAATCGATTAACTTGAATGCGACCCAAGTCTTGATTTTGGGCCGGGCCCGGTGTCCGCATTACGGTCAAAACGGGCTTTAAAGCTTGATCCTCGGTCTTGATGGGCCGAAAATCTTCTCTGTAAAACCTGCCCCCGTTCCTGTAAAAACAGTAAAAAAAGTGAACTCTAGAGGGGGACAGAGGGGGGTCCTCTGTCGCCCACTCCGACGCTCAACATTAGTCGAGTATTTGAGTTGAAAATTATGAATAAACGGGAAACAGAGGTTTTTTGGTTTCGGGAGTGCTTGCCGATTGTGGCGGGGGTGCCCTCGTATTTATAGAGGGTCAGAGGTTCAATTTCATGCCTTCGGGGGGCGCGGCGCGCCCCGAAGGCATGTTTTTTCCTTCGGGTCGCGCGGCGCGCCCCGTAGGCATGTTTTTTGCTTCGGGTCGCACGGCGCGCTCCGAAGGCATGTTTTTTTCTTCGGGGCGCGTGGCGCGCCCCGAAGGCATGTTTTTTAAGTCGGATCGAGTTGACATTTCCCGAGCGAGTTCGAGTTGACTTTTTGTTGACTTTTCGGTTGAGGGCCCGTTGACTTTTCTGGGTCGAGTCTGTTGACTTTGTCAGTTAACTTTACCGGGTCGAGCCTGGTTACTTTTCGGGTTCGGGCCCGTTTACTTTTCGGGTTCGGGCCTGTTGACTTTTCCGGTCGCATCTGTTGACTTTCCGGGTTTGGGCCAAATTGACTTTTTTGACCGGTTCGGGTTGATTATCCAAAGCGGGTAAAAGTTGATTTATTGGGCTTTATTTGTCTTGGGCCTCAATTTTTCTAAGCTCCGAAAAATACGCATAACAATGGTGTCAGTGTGTATCAACGACAGGTAATGAGAAGAAACATAAAACGCGGAGAATAATACGACTTTGTATATTCATGGGTCATGATACTTAATATCTTAAAAAATGGGCCATAAAGAATTAAGGTTTTTTTTTTTTTTTGCATTGTCATATTTTCTCAAATTGAGTTTTACCGCGGAGCATAATCCAAGTTGTATTTTACTACAGATTTTATGAGAAATTCATCCATATTAATAGCGTTAAGTGCTATCAAAATTTAGGTTCTTTTGCCACTATTTTTTCCGTCTCTTCTTTGAATCATAAGCCACAGTCTTTGTTCGGCATAAATTATTTCTTCGATATTCGTTTTATTTGCCTATGATGAAGAAAAACGCATATCAGAGAATTCAAATTTTCATTTTGTTTTTTGTTTGTTGTGTTTAGAGTTTTTTGGTTTTAAATCAAAATTTCCACTATTGATTTCTCGAATTTCCGAGCTTCCTCAACTCAACAAAGAACACGTCTTCTCTTGTTCTCGTTTCGCCTCAACATTTCGCTGCTCTCGACCTAGACTTCGAATCATTACCAAAGTCTTGAATCACTTAGAACCATTGCATAAAACTTGAATATGACTATTATTTTCACAATTCTTTTAGGGAAAATTCATTATCTAGTGATGTTGTAGGGTGAAAATCGATACTTGAACATGAATGTTCCAAAATTTAAAAACTAGTAATGTTCACTGCTTCCTTCGCATATTTCCCCTGAGATCGCTTTTGTATCTCTTGTTCTCTGAACTCGGCCAAGCCTACCAGCTACCAAGGTCTAGTATTATCTTTGAGGTCGGTGATTTATACCCGAATTCAGTTTATATGTCCAAACTAGGGAACGGCATTTGAGATTGTTAAATGTCCGAACTAGGGGACGACTTTACGATTATCACAGACTTTGAGGGTAATCATCGACCCCTTATCTATGTCCGACCTCGACGATTATAGCTAAAGTCGGTGATATCACACATTCTGTAACGCTATATCCGAATTCTGTTATATTTATATCCGCGAAATCGAAGATCTAAACATCCCAAAATTTCCGACCTCGGATATATTTGTTGCCAAAAAAAATTCTTGTTAATTCAAAACCACCGACATCGGTGGTGCAACTATATACTATAAACATTGGAAGAAATATGCACGAAACATGAAAATATTATTACGTAACTAAGAGAAAAAAAGAGAAAAAAACATCAAAACACAGAGGTTCTCTCGACGTACTCATGGGCACGATTTACGTATATCCCGTATCACTCCATCCATATTTGTTTCCACCAGGGAAAAATCGCCGGCACTTCTGCTACCCTGGGAAAAATCGCAGGCTGAATATTGAGAGGATGAATATCCGAAATATGTTCGCCTTTAGTGACCTGTCCGTCTCTTCAAAACCTGTTCGTCATTTTGTGACATGTTCGCATCTTCGAAACCTGTTCTTCGAGTGGCGGTGTACGAAAGTTTTGCGGGCAGGACTCCGAGGCTTTAAACTTGTCGGGGCCCCTCTTTCTAGCGCCAAATGTTAATGACTAAAAATCGATTAACTTGAATGCGGCCCAGGTCTTGATTTTGGGCCAGGCCCGGTGTCCGCATGAAGGTCGAAACGGGCTTTGAAGCTTGATCCTCGGTCTTGATGGGCCGAAAATCTTCCCTGTAAAACCTGCCTTCGTTCCTGTAAAAAGAGTAGAATAAGTGAACTCTAAAGGGGGACACAGGGGGGGTCTTCTGTCGCCCGCTCCGACGCTCAACATTAGTCGAGTATTTGAGTCAGAAATTATGAATAAACGGGAAACAGAGGTTTTTTGGCTTCGGGAGTTCTTGCCGATTGTGGCGGGGGTGCCCTCGTATTTATAGAGGGTCGGAGGTTCAATTTCATGCCTTAAGGGCGCGAATGCATGTTTTTTGCTTTGGGGCGCGCGGCGCGCCCCGAAGGCATGTTTTTTCTTTCGGGGCGAGCGGCGCGCCCCGAAGGCATGTTTTTTAAGTCGGATCGATTGACATTTGCCGAGCGAGTTCGGGTTGACTTTTTGTTGACTTTTCGGTTGAGGTTCCGTTGACTTTTTCGGTTGACTTTTCTGGGTCGAGTCTGTTGACTTTACCGGGTCGAGCCAGGTTACTTTTCGGGTTCGGGCCCGTTGATACTCTTGAAGCCGGTAATCCTCTATCTTTGGTTCAACATTTATATAATCGAAGTCGGTGAATTATACCCCCGAAGTCGGTGATATTTTCCCATTCGTAAATATTCATACGTCCGATTTTATTTGTATAATATTATTGGTCTCAATTTGCAATTTAAACGTTGATTAATCGAGGTTTTATATAAACGGAATAAATAAATAAAACATACATTTACTATTAAACGGCTATTTTTTTATAAAACATACATTTACTATTAAACGATGAAAATACTTAGGAAACATACATTTCATACATCACAAAACTTTTACAACACAAATATACATTTTATACATTCATTGTAATCCATTCCTTTGCGATCACGTACCAACGTTACAATTGAATACCCGTTGTTCGTGTGCGTCGTGTCGCTCATCGATATCACTTATAACCGATGGCTTATACTTGACACCGACCTCGGATATTGTAATGGTCCCACACAGATTGAGGGTTTGTACCAAAAATAAAACACCTACTTCGGAGAGGCTGTCACCGAATGCAGGGTTACAAACATCAACTTTGAGAGTAGCATCACCGTTTTTTATGTTGACCATTCCGACTACGGTGATGCTAACCGCCGTGGCAAACCATACAATGCGGTGGTTCTTGTGACAATCGTCAATCTCGTGAGCCAATAAGGCAAGAACGAGTAAGTTGTACAGTCCCACATCGCCTGGGCAAGGGGATGTGCTAATGGGACGTTCCCGAAACTGTGCAGTTATTGGATTGCACGGTTATCAGAGATCATACAGTATGGGACTGTATGGTCGAAGAACCTTAAAAGAATTGATTGGTACTACCTATGTGAACAAGATGCATCTTCTTTTCGGTAGCTCGTTCATAGGAACTCCAAAGTTAAGCGTGCTTGGCTTGGGAGCAATCCTAGGATGGGTGACCTCCTGGGAAGTTTGCGTGCGAGTGAGGACAAAGCACGTTGAAAAGATTCTTGTTGGCCTGTGGGGACAATCGTCGATTCAATTGAGCAGCCCGGGCGTTACAGTTCTACGCCTAGATTTATGGTTTTCATCCCACAAAAGCATGTAATGGACAAAAAAATGAACAATTAGGGTTTCTAATGCTTACAGTTGCGGCGGAGGAAGGGCATTTTCGTGGCTTTTTACGACGGCGATGAGTTGACGAACACGAGTGTCTGGCCCACCTCCGAATTTCCATGGTCCCATCGTTGAAGAGATTCTTGGATGCAAACAAAGAAATATTTGGGGAAGTGAAGTGGTCCTTCCCACGAAGAGAGGGTGTCGGCGATTAAAGAATGAACAAAATGAAAAATGTGGTCCCAAAAGTACGGGTTTTTCCTTATATATGAAGTCTCAGTGGCAAAATGGAAAGGAAATAGTGAACATCACTAGTTTTTGAATTTTAGAACATTCATATCCAAGTATCGGTTTTCACCCTACAACATCACTAGATAATGAATGTTCCTTTCTTTTAAGTTGGAGGATTGGAATATGTCAATGTATAAGGTCGTTAAAATTTTCTCAATCAAGCTTTAGGAATGACATTTGTGCCAAATTAGTTTTTATTAATTGAAATAAAATTATTTGTGAGACTTTAGATGCAAAATATATAAAGCACTTATTGTTCAAAATCCATAATCTTAGGGCATCTCCAACCTTGACACTATATTATATTTGGTGTAGTTTTAGCACTAAATTTATTTGATCTCCAACCGCAAGACCGAATTTCACACTAAAAAGAATATTCTCTTTTATTATATTATTAAATCATATATTCTTTTTATTATTTAATAATTTTGATAAATATTTATTATATAATTATAATTAATTAGTTAATTATTACACAATTAATTATTACAAATTCATTAAATAATAATAATAATAATTCAAAATTGAAAACAAATTCAAGTTCAAATAAATATTACATTACTCGGAAAACATATTACATTAAAATAACTAAAAAACACACAAGATAAATTACATTGTACTAACTCTCTGAATTACCAAATTCGCTCCACAAATTTTCAATTAGTGCATTTCAGAGATCAAAATGAGCTTCTCTATCCTTGATTTGTCTGTGCCGAGCTAAAAATTCTTGAAATCGAGCATCCTCATTACCCATCATCTCAACTCCTGCAGGCGGGACTTTGGCTCGCTCTTGAATCATTGCATTAACATCGCGTTCATCCTCTATGATCATATTATGCATTATGATACATGCTGTCATTATATCATGTAACACTCTTTTACTCCATGAGCATGATGGTTCAGCCAGAATTGCAAATCTTTGTTGCAATACTCCAAATGCACGCTCCACGTCTTTTCTACATGCTTCTTGTCTCATTGCAGATAATATTTTTTTTGGGACCATGTGGATCGTGAATTGTTTGAACAAGAGTGGACCATTTTAGATATATACCATCAACAACATAATAACCCATATTATAATTTTTTTTTCCATTAATGACATAATTTGCGGGTGGAGCAGTACCTTCAGCTAGATTAGCAAAAAGATGTGATGCTTCTAGCACATTAATATCATTATTAGATCCCGGTAGACCAAAATATGCATGCGAATTCCAAAGATTATAATCGGCTACAACCTCTAGAATAATAGTAGGGGATCCACTACGACCAGCATATTGTTTTCCCCAAGTTGTTGGGCAGTTTTTCCATTTTCAATGCATACAATAAACTACCCAACATACCTGGAAATCATCGGCGTTCACCAATGTGGAGTATCCTAGCAACATCATTTGCGTCAGGTGAACGAAGGTAACATGCTGAAAACACCTCGACAAAAGCACCACAAAATTGCTTCAAACTTTCCAAAGTTGTGGACTCCCCAATTTCGATATACTCATCGGTAAAATCCGCCTGTACGCCATACGACAAAATTCTAAATGCAACAGTTATTTTTTGCAAACCAGACAGCCCAAGTCTACCGACTTCATCTCTTCGTTGGACAAAGTAATTTTCATGCCGTTGTATAGCATCATAAAAACGAAGAAATAAAGGACGACCCATTCCTCCTTTGAAATATAAAGAAAATTCCTTATTTGAAAAGACAAATCGATCTACGCCCTCCATTTTCATTGACTCGATCCAAACCGTTGCATTCATTTGTCACAATGTCATTAACCATTATCATGTTTGCAGAAAAAGATGAAAATCAATCTACGCCCTCCATTTTCTTTGACTCGATCTGAAACGTAGCATTCATTTGTTACATCATGTTATTAACCATTATCATGTTTGAAGAAAAATACGAATCAATCTAAGCCCTCCATTTTCTTTGACACGATCTGAACCGTTGCATTCATTTGTTACATCATGTAATTAAACATTATCATGTTTGAAGAAAAATATAAATTGATCTTAGCCATTAGATTTGTTTGATCAAGATCTAACCGTGGATTTGTGGTTTCATTTTCCTATATAAATGTATACTACTCTTTGATTTATCACAAATGCTTAACTCATTTCCAAAATGACTTCAAGTCGTTCTTCTTCATACTCTCTCTCGAAGATATGCACTTATATCACGTGTACCTTGATATGTCCCAAAATCCAATCATATGTATAAACCAATCAACAGATGCGTATTGGGCGAGAGTGGAATCTGAGTATCACCATTCCGATATTTTTAATCATCAATTACGACCAAGAAGATCTTTACAAACTCGAATGTCGGCAATTCTTTTTGCAATTTTCAAGCTGAGGGGATGTGTTAACCAGATTGAAAATACGAATTCCAGCGGTGCTACAGAGCAAGACATTGTAAGTATATTATGTATGTGTGTATATATATATATATATATATATATATATATACTTACTCTTTATTTTATAATTTTACGAACTAACATATTCAAATATTTCTCTTGTAAATATTTAATGAGTTAAACCAGGCGAAGATGTTATTAGCACAAGATGTCAAATACAAGAAAGATTTCAAATTCGACCAGGTGTGGCCTATCATGAAAGGTATTGAGAAATTTTCAAATAAAAACACTAATACACCCATTACATTCCAAGAAGAAGGTCGAAATTTTACGTCATCTCCATCGTATTCAAATGATCTTGAGTCATCGTCATCCCCTGGTATGAATTTAAATGATCAAAATATGAATGATGAAGAAGCCACTTTTAATTTATCTCCAAGACCTATGGGTGTAAAAAAAGCAAAAAGAAAACAACATTCTGAAGAACAATTTAAAAAAATGATGAAGCAAAATGATAAACTCATCAAAGCTATTACTAAGACACTTCTGAAACAAATGAAATTCAAAGGCAGAAGGTCGAGGTGGCAAGAATGAAATAAGAGAATAAAATAATATTTGCATATTTGAACTCTATTACCGATCCAGCGGCTCGTGCCTATATTGAAAAAGAAAGAGAAAGAATTTTTAGTGAAAGAGCACAAACAAACCAATATGGAGAACAAGGAGAAGGTTCCCAATATCATGGATCTCAATATCGCGCATCTCGTAATCAAGGAGATCAAGCCCAAGGAGAACAAGCTTAAGAGGAGGACCAAAGATCACCAAATGACCGCAACGAATTCACCCAGTATTATAATTATCTTGGCGGACCTGGAAATAATTTTCTCGGCTATTAGTTTATTGTTTAGGTTTATTTTATGTCTTTATGAACTATCGTGTTGCATTTAGTTTTTATGTTAATTTTGTTTGGTTTTAATTTTGTAATTTGTGTTGGTAATGTTTTAATCGAACTTTATTATGTATGTCGTTAATCAATTTGTTTTAATTTTGATGTCTTATACAAAGTAATATTTTATATTAATTAAAATTAAAAAATAATTAATTATTTTCAAATAAAATAATTTAATCATACTGTAAATTAAAAATACAAATCATATAATCACTCTCTTAGATAATAATACAAATTATATTTAATTTAATACTATTAACTAACTTATTTTAACATAATATTTTGTTTTAAAACACACACACACACATACACACATTTGCCGTTGTGAACAGTGTCACACCAAATATGGTGTGACACTGTTCCAAAAAGCACCATCACACTATAATAGCGTAGAAGATGCCGCATGGTTGGAGTGAAAAAGGCACTCCACTCACGCCAAAATAGTGTTTTGCTGCATCACTCCACTCGATTTCAAGATTTCTTAGCTCAACACAGACAAATCAGGGATTGGGAATCTTATATTGATTATTAATCTTTTTAATTATATTAGTTTTAATAAATTAATTAATAATTTGTTAAATTGTGACGACCCGACTTTTTCGAAGCCGTCACTTACTGACTGCTTTAAAATTAATGAAAATACTTAGCCATTTTTTAAACTTAAAGTAAAATAAGTAAATACGTGAATAGTAAAAATATTTATCAGGAGTTCTTTTTTCAAAACCAAAAATGTATAAGAAATAAAATATGCGAAAACGTCTTCATAGTGATTACCCATTCACCCAATCCCTGTCACATCCTTCACCGTCACCGTGCAATCCACCACGAAATCATATCATGAGTTTCTTACCTACAGTACGAACGAAAAACATTTTGTGTGAGCTAAAAGCTCAGTGAGATACAACGATTTTCTCACAAAAATATATATAAGGCAAACATAACATGCAATGTCCAATTATGCTTCATTTTACGTTTCAGGATCTATTACTAATCTTGTCCTAGGTGATCACCATCTTGTGTACGTACCAACTTGCACGCGGGCTGTTAGATCGACGGGGTGTACATGTCCCGAAGTCCTAGGCCAATACATCTGGCGGTTCATGATACCGCATGATAAATTTTGCCATTAATACGCTCATCTCTGGAAGAAATCATAACTTTTGCAGTTTGGCTAAACTGCAAGATTAATCCCGTCCTCGTTCCTTTCAACTCGGGGAATAATCCTATCATTATCCCGTCCTCGTTCCTTTCAACTCGGGGAATAATCCTATCATTATCCCGTCCTCGTTCCTTTCAACTCGGGGATATCATATAATATTGAAAACCTCTTCCTTTCAAGAGGTGTGGTACGTCATTTCATTAATACCTATGTTTTTCTTGTTCTTATTATCATAAAAATACGAACTATAACATTCCTTATCTTATTCCTTTAGCTAAAGGAAAACAATATCTCTTGACAATCATTCATGATCGTCATATAATCACCATCAATCTTGCATATCCATTTATCCTTAAGTCATCATAACATATATAAAACAATCATTTGAAACAACTTAATGAGTGCACATTCAATAATATAATAATAAACATTCTAACAATCCACGCATCAAACATATCAAGCAATACTTTTATTTTCAAACCAATTCGTACTGCAGTGAGGTTGACTCACCTGAATCAGTACGACCGTTTTTCTTGCGACTCCGACGAAGACGCCTCTACTACGATGCTCCAAGATAGTAATTGTCTAACTATGGATTAGAACTTGATCACTATCCAAGCAATTCCTAAAACTTGACTTAAAGGCTAAACGGGGATTTCGGTTTTCAAAAGGACTTTTGAGGTATTTTCTCGATATACTAACAATGGAACAGAACTGGAAAAAGTGTTCTTCACAAACTGCCATTATTTTTCAAATTCGAACAACTTTCGTAATTTTGATAATTTTCCGAAAAAGGTTGGAACTATGCGATATCATAACTTCTTAATTCGGCAGAAATACTAAAACGCTCGGGCTAGATCTCGACATCTTTTCGAATTTTGTAAAACATGAAACTTGATCGAAATTGACTACTATATAAAACCTATCTCTAGATAAAAACCCTAATTCGGACTCTATGAGTTTTTAAAAATCAAAATCAAAATCTGTTATGCAGAATTTTTTGGTTTCTCCCAAAAGGATAAAAATTGAAAATATTATTCTGAGCGATTTAGTGCTCTAAAAATTCTGAAATTAAACTTGGGGCTTCTATCAACCTATTCGAAACAGTAATTAAAATTTCAGCCAAAAACTCTTTGTAATTTAGGAGATAAAAATTCGAGAAAATTAATCAACATTGAATTACGAAAATAAAAAGAGTTTAAAACAATAAACGAGACCATACCTCTATGATGATGGAAAAAAAAAACGTTTTTCTGGCTAATGAGATGAAGGAATCAAAGAGTTTTTCTCTCTTTGTGAAAACCCTAACCTAATTGGGTTTTAATATAACCCTAATTAATAATAATTTACTCATCTAATTAAATAGTATAAAAAATATTATTTTTGTTTTAAAATATCAAAGATATTTTCTATTATCTTATATAAAAATCCTAAATTAATTAGGAATAAAATAGAAGAAATACTTATCTATTCTATTTGAGGATTCAAAAAAATACGGTTCTCACATAAATCAATAATCAATTAAGTAATAGTTAATTATTTAATTGAGTCATAAAGATTTAATTTTCAAATAACAAAAAATATTTACTTAATTAATATAATAATAAAGAATATTCTTTTTAGTGTAAAATTTAGTGTTGTGGTTGGGTTTGAAAAAATATTAAATGTTTAAAATCACACCAAAATGGTGTAATTTTAACACCAAGACGGTGGTGTAATGGTTGGGGTTGCTCTTACACCCATACATCCTCCTAAGTCCTAAGTATATGATTTCATTTCCGTTTTTACACAATTTTTTTACTTCTTATGTAATATAGTTAAGTTGTATAGTATTTACTATTTAATTTGTTTTTGGCGTTTTGCTAATCAAGAAATAGTTCAAGTTAGTCATTGATTTATTGTTTTTAAATATATTTGTGATCATTTAAATCTTAAGGAATATATAATATCGAATAGAATCTTGTAGATCTTTTATTATTATTTTAGATATATAACTGTGTTTGATTTTTCTCTTCTTCTAATTTATCTACTCCTTTCAGTATCAATCAATCGGTGTCTTTGTCTGGAGGCGTGATTCCAGGGACTTTTTCAAACCACGATCTTATAATAAAGTAAGGAAATGTAAAATAAATAAAAAGTTTTTTTTTTCTCTTATATTAATATTATATATATATAAAAATATAAGCTATCATTATTAATTCGCTTACAGGAAAATAAACTTATTATTTCGTTGTCATTAAGTATTATTAGAGTTTAGACTTCGCTCAACTCCTGCCACGACGCCACCCACCCTCGTACCATGTCATAACTCACGGGCTAGTTTTTATTATTTTTTATTTAAATATAAAATAGTTGCAATATAGTAGTATCTAAAATTAATTAAGAATATTTGCTACATAAATATTTAAGTATTAGTTTTATAATTAATTAACTTGCCAGCTAGTGTATAAATGTATAAAAATTAAATATAAAAATAAATTTTCCAGATAAAAATTGAGTTCCACAACCAGAATTTTTATGGATAAAAAATATATTTGCCAATTGCCACTATTTTCGTAATAGATTATACTTTTACCGCTTTTTTTTTTTAATAAATGTAAAGCTATATATATATTTTGAATATTTAGGCTTAGGGTTAATTGCGGCATAAGTCCTCAACCTTAGACCAACTAGGGCGGCATAACCTCAACTCTATTTTATAACGGTATAAGTTCCAAAAGTTAACTTCCGTCCATTTTTTACTAACGGTTGTTAACCAATTTTGACGTGGTGAGCTTCTTTTCCACGTGGGTGCCACATCATCATCCACCTCAGTGACTCTCTACTATATCACCCATCTGAGGTGACGTAACTGTGATGCAGATGGAGGGGATTGATGACCCAAATGGGATGATGTTGCAGAGAGTAGCTGGCGTGGATGATAACGTCGTACCCACGTGGAAGATAAGCTCGCCACGTCAAAGTTGGTTAACAACCATTAGTAAAAAATAAACGGAATTTAAATTTAGGTACTTATACCGCTATTAAATAGAGTTTAGGCTAGGCCACCTAAAGTTAAGGACTTATGCCGCAATTCACCCTTAGACTTACTATTATCCATTAAATATTTGTCCATTGTCATATGTTGATTTTTTCAATACACGCTCTCCGAGTTTCATCAACATCAAATGATTTAATCAACAATATTTACAAGTGGATCTCGAATTATTCAATGAATATGATAACTTTTCTCGTCAAACTTTTTTTGTTTACTGAAATCTATATAAATTATTTATGAAAAAAAATATATATAATAAGAACAACTCATTAATGATGTCGAAAGAACACCGTATTTAAATAATAACTGTCGTTTACACACTAATTTGTGTAACTAATGCGGTAGTATAATAAAATACAGTTGATAAAAACATAAGTTAGAAGATTATTTATTTGGATTTGCAATATGCAGATATATATACATATAATATTTATATATATTGCAATTTACAAGTACAAGACATATTGTATAAGAACTCAACTTATATAAAAAAAATATATATTGTTCCACACAAAAAAGGTTTTGTCATTTTTGGAATATCATATCATAGACATTTGTTTTTAGCTTCACTGTGCGTTATTGAACTCGATTTTTTAAGGCGGATATTTAAGGCTCAGCTATGAATAACTCGAACTCTTATTTTTTATGCGTAAGAAAAAATAAAATAAAACCGATTATCCCGGTTCAGGGAAAACCAGAATCCGGATTTCCAAATTGAATTATTAGAAAAGTATATACTTTTAAATTTTTAAAAGGACTAATTAAAGTTTACCATTATTCATTAATATAGTTGATAAAAATGAATATATATAATTTTAATTTAGGAAACTAAAATTTCGATTTCCTATTTTGAACAAGGCTGCCGCTGGATTCAAAGACATCATATTTACACCATTTGACTCATCATTGCTTGATCATATGCATTTCGAGATAGCTCGTCATAGATACTCGAATCATCCCTTCACTTTTATATTTGACTATCACTCCGCCGGGTATTTCTTACTCCGTCAACGGATTGAGTGATTTTCTAGTCGCGCCTCAAGCTCCTCGTCTTTATGTAGCACGTCGAGAGTTTTGCAAAACTGCATCAAAGGCTCACAATAACTATCATAAGTCGTAACCGCAAAGTTGCAAATTCAAAGTTCTTATTTTCTTTTCCTAAGGATCTAGATTTTAGATATGTAGTATTTGTGTATATATATATATATACATCCATTATTAAAAGTCAGTAGCCAAACCCTAATATATATATAGAAGAATATCGATCATATCAACTTGGCTATATACTATATAATTAGAAAGAAAGAAAAACTATAAACTGCTAAAATCCTGATCGATGAATATGTCAATTCTCCCGAGAGCCGTCGTTGTCTTGAAATTTGCAACAAATAAAATAAGCATGCATACATGTAAGTTGTAACATGATACATGCAAGTGTATACATATATATATATATATATTTATATATATGCTTTAAAATTTACTAATATATATAGTACGCGTATATCTACGTCACACGACGCATTCAAAGTACGTAAGATTACCTATTTACCTTCTTACTAAACAGTGGTTTGTTAGGAAATAATAATATATTAATTTAACACCTTGACTTATTTTTATTTTATATATCATTTTTAGTTTTAAATTTATCTGATAAAAGATTTTATAATTTATATCCGAAAGGAAAAAGTGCCAATAGGATTTCCTACTTTTAATTTATCACTCTGACTATGACACAAATACGTCAATTTGTATCAAGAACTACATATTAGCCAAAATGACACTTATTCTAAACGACAGAGATTACGGAAAAACGACTATGGAAACTGAGAAGCAATAGACGACATAAGCTAAACATTCCATTAAACGACGGCAAAGAACGGCAAGAATACACCACGTCCTTCTCTGCCACCGATATCGTGTGATGCGAGGCCGTAAAGGAGTCAGTAATACGTGTTGTTGGAAATTTCTTCAAGGTTGAAAACGTCACGGCTTGAATCGTGCATATGATCACTTTCCTAATAGTGTTTCGAGCACTCAAAAACGTCTTCGAGTCTGCTTACAAGAACACCCAGGATAAGACAAGCCTTTGGCCGGGAAATCGCAAGACGAAGCGAAGTTCCGACCGTAAGCAAGAACGCGTTTCTGGAAATATTTTTCTGAGAGTAGAAATGATACTGAGTGCAGTTAATTCACGTTTCTGTTTCAGAAAACGAAAATAAGAAGACCCAAAAACAGTTACACGTTGTGAAGGTAGCGACCCTTCACAAGTGGCAGTTATTGGTCTGAAAACGGAAAACAAGAAAACGGTCAGAAACTGCCCCCAACGGCTAGTAACTGCCGACTGACACGTGGCGAGGCGAGAATCGCCGCGAGAAAGCCCGAGACCCGAGCCTACGCCGCTCGCCCGATGCCACGTGCTTAAGTGCCTCAAGTGCGCCTACAAGACGCCACTAGCGCCTCTACGCCCACGCACCCGACCCCGATCCCGAGCCGGAGCCGGTGTCGGCTGTGGCGACACCGGCGAGGGCGGCGTTGCGAAAGCGTGAGGTAGCATGGTCTCGCCACCTCGCCTCCACACGGCACTCATGTGGCATACTTATCACTATGCCACATGTTGAGCTCACTTCACTATTGTTTTCCTTATATATTGCACAAACTCTTTGTAATTAATCAATGTGGGACTTTTCACATTCCCACATTTACTCTCCACTCGACACATTATACTAGCTCATTTATTAGAACATTTATTGGTCATTTATTATTAATAAATTCCAACAATCCCCCACTGTTCTAATAATATAAGTATAATTTCCAGAAAAGTAGCAAAGGGTGCTAATACAGTTAGGTATCTTTCGATTTGAACCTGACCTTAGTAAAGACAACACAAGATCTTATCGGAATGTCAGGTAGCTAGGCTTTGAACCTGTTATTCCTTGTGATAAGATCGGTGAAGCCTTACACACACCCTTTAGTAGTTCTTCGCCTACATCTCTCGCTTAGCACCGTTAATGGCCATGTGCTCTTCCTGTCTTGTGAATTTTTCATGAGAGAAACTCCAACTCTCACTTTAAGACGGCACCATCTCTAAATTCACAAAGGTGAAGTTCTTACAGTATCTCTGTTGCTTTACAGATACATGTCCTCATCACTGAACTTCATTAAGAGTTATAAATAACTCAACCCTCCAAATGCAACAGCTAACATTGTGGTACAATGTTACACACATCCAAATCAACAATTTGTTGTTACCCATTGAATCTAAAGTTAAGGATTTCCTAACGTTAGATTGGGTTGCCACCGTTGTTGGAACTCTTACTCAAGGAGTTTCAGTCCCATACCTCTCGAGGTAGACTTTACTAAATCTCTGGCCAATGGTTTAGTAAAAGGATCAGCTAAATTATAGCTGGTACGCACAAACGAAAGTGAAATGATCCCATCCTTGATCAATTTCCTTACGTAGTCATGTCTTAGACTAATATGTCTAGACTTCCCGTTATACACTTTGTTGTATGCTCTAGCTAAAGTAGCTTGACTATCACAATGTATCGACACTTTTGATATATTGTCCTTAGCGAACGGAGCTTCTAAAAGAAGGTCCCTCAACCACTCTGCCTCTTGACCAGCGGAAGCAAGAGCTACAAACTCTGACTCCATGGTCGAATGAGTAATACACGTTTGTTTCTTGCTCTTCCAAGAGATTGCACCTCCAGCAAGTGTGAAAACCCATCCCGTCGTAGATTTGTTATCTCCGACACTCGATATCCAACTAGCATCGGTATATCCTTCGAGTATGGCAGTAAACCTACCATATTGGAGGCCGAGATTTTTGGTTTTCATAAGATAGCCAAAAATCCTCCCGATAGCCTTCCAATGCTCACCGTTGGGGTTGCTAGTAAATCTGCTCATTTTACTAACAGCAAATGCTATATCGGGTCTAGTGCATTGCATCAAATACATAAGACAACCGATAGCACTTGCGTACTCCAACTGAGCCACAGCTCTCCCATTATTCTTCTCAAGTTTAACACTAGGATCAAATGGGGTGTTCACTTCTTTGAACTTCAAATGTTTGAACTTATCAAGCACTTTCTCAACATAGTGCAATTGACTAAGTTCATTGCCCCCACTGGTTCGCTTAACCTTGATTCCTAGAATCGTGTCAACTTGTCCAAGATCTTTCATCTTGAATATAGAAGATAGAAACCTCTTTGTTTCTAAAATTCCGTTCATCTCGTTGCTAATGATCAACATATCATCAACGTAAAGACAAAGTAATATCACAGTGTTTCCACGCACCTTTGTGTACAAACACTTGTCACAAACGTTGTGAACGAATCCATTTGCAAGAATGACCGAGTCAAACTTCTGATGCCACTGTTTAGGAGCTTGTTTCAAACCATATAATGATTTGACAAGCTTGCAAACCTTTTGTTCATTCCCCGGAAGTACGTAACCATCCGGTTGCTCTATGTAAATCTCCTCATCGAGATCTCCATTTAAGAATGTCGTTTTGACATCCATTTGATGAACAAAAAGGTTATGCAATGAAGCTAACGCAAACAGTATCCTAACTGTTGTCGTTCTCGCTACCGGTGCATAAGTATCGAAGTAATCGATCCCTTCCTTTTGTCGAAATCCTTTTGGCTACTAATCTAGCCTTGTAGGTGTTTAAAGTACCATCACTATGATACTTTTTTCTAAACACCCACTTACATCCAATGGGTCTCGAACCTTTGGGTAAGTCGACAAGCTCCCAAGTGTGGTTAGACATAATTGAATCCATCTCGTCTTGGATAGCATCTTTCCAAAAATCAGAGTCCCGTGAAGCTACAGCTTCTTTAAAGGTTTTCGGATCATCTTCCACTAGAAGAATGATAGGAATCTTACGAACAAAATTCTCCCTATCTCCTTCTACTAAGTAAAATGAAATGACTTGAGAGTCTATTTCGTTCGGTCCTAGATCCTTAGCCTTTCGAACTCTCTTGCTAATCCGAAGCTCGGGTTGTTTTTCAATAACCCGTGAAGAACTCTCCTCGCGAGGTTCTTCATGTATGGGTATCTCAGAATCTTTATCCTTCGTGATAAGATTCTCAAATAATTCCACATCTCGTGATTCAATTATCAGATTAGACTCCCAGTCAAGAAGTCTATATGCCTTACTATTGGCCGCGTATCCTACAAAAACACATTTAATCCCGCGAGGACCCAACTTGGTCCTTTTCGGATCCATGTTCTTGTAGTAAGCAACACAGCCCCACACTTTAAAGTAACTGATGTTCGGTGCACGACCTTTCCAAAGTTCGTACGGCGAAATACCGGTCTTCTTTAAAGGAATCCTGTTCAATATATGACATGCACATAACAAAGCTTCACCCCACAAACTAAATGGCAATTCAGAATGCATTAACATAGAATTTATCATCTCTTGATACGTTCTATTTTTTCATTCAGCTAACCCTTTCTGTTGTGGTGTACGTGGTGCGGAACACTCGTGTATAATGCCGTTTTCTTCACAAAACGCTTTTAAATCATTTGGGAAATATTCTCCGCCCCTATCACTCCTAAGGACTTTAATTTTGATTCCCAATTGATTTTCCACTTCCGCTTTATAAACTTTAAAAGCATTGAATGCTTCATCTTTATGCTTTAAAAGAAAAACGTAAGTGAATCTCGAACAATCGTCAATAAATGAAATAAAATACCGATTTCCCCCTCGGGTTTTCATTCCGTTAAATTCACACAAATCAGAATGCACAAGATCTAACAGATTTGTGTTACGTTCAACACTATGAAAAGGTTTCTTAATCATTTTTGATTTAACGCAAATTTCACATTTTTCAAAATCATCAACGTTGCATGAAATCAAACCGGATTTAATTAACCTTTTCATTGTGCTAACACCAATATGAGCTAATCTACTATTCCATAAAGTAATTGAACAATTAAAATACGCAGAAGTAAAAACTTTATTGATAACATTGTCAACGATACAAAGCTTAACCATTCCGTCCGCAGAATACCCTTTACTGACAAATACACCATTGCGGGTCAAGATCAACTTGCCCGACTCATAAACAGACTTAATACCCGGTTTACCCAACAAATCACCACTAACAAGGTTCCTAGACATGTCCGGCACGTGAAGCACGTTGACCAGCGTCACTTTCTTCCCGGAAGTAAAGTTAAGCTCCACGGTGCCGGTGCCGACGATCTTCGAGCGTCCCTCATTTCCCATCTGAACTTGTTGTCCATCGTTGACTTCAGAATAGGTCTTGAAAGCCGCTTTGTCGTAGGAGACATGAACAGTGGCACAAGTGTCGTACCACCATCCTTGAACCTTGCCTTTGACCGCCATAATTTCGCTCACAGTAGCGACAATGTTGTCATCGGTCTTCGTGGCATTAGCCTCGTTGTTTTGGGTCTTCCGGACGCGACAATCTCTCGCGTAGTGACCGGGTTTGCCACACACAATACAGCCGGTTTTGGGCCCCTTCGAAGCACCGGAAGTCTTGAACTTTTGATCCTTTTTAGGACCGTAAACGTTCTTCTTCCCGTCGTGCTTTTTGCCTTTCGCGCTCACCGCGTTGGCCTTCGAATTTCCGACACCATCAGATTTCTCTATTTCCTTCGATTCCTCTTCGATTCGAAGGTGTTTCTGGATCTTCTCCAGTGAGAAATCCTCGGAATTTTGAAGCAATTTCTTCCGGTAACTCTTCCAAGACGACGGCAATTTCGCAATAATTGCGCCGACTTGAAAAGGTTTCGGAATCTCAATCTTCACGGCCCTCAGTTTGTTGACGAGCACTTGCAGTTCGTGCACTTGGGCGAGGATCGGCTTTGCATCAGACATTTTGAAATCAAAGTAATCGGACATGAGAAACTTTTTTGTACCTTCCTCTTCTGCCCGAAATTTGAACTCGAGCGCCTTCCATATTTCGACCGCCGTAGTGTTGTCCGTGTAAAGATCATAGAGACGGTCGGAGAGCGTGTTCAGAATGTGACCGCGACACGGCAATTCGTCCTCCTTGCGCTTTTTGTGCTCCGCCTTGATCTCGTCGGTATCGTCATCAGTCGGCTCGAGAATGGACTCCAACTCCGGGTCGAGAACATAGAAGATCTTCAGGGCCGTAAGGAGGAAGATCTTCTTGTCTTGCCAGCGAGTGAAGTTCGTCCCGTCGAAACGGTCCAACTTCACGAGGTCTTGGTTCATCACCTTGATGCTTGAAACGGAAGCGCCGATGGCCATCATCGAACTCACTATTAGACTGTTGGAAATTTCTTCAAGGTTGAAAACGTCACGGCTTGAATCGTGCATATGATCATTTATTATTAATAAATTCCAACACGTGCTGTAGTGCTGGATGATCTCAGCGGCTCGAGTTTCGGGTCCGCTCCACGATTCTCTTTTCGTTTGGTGTCAATTTTATTAGCCTAGATTATCAAGGATATATTATTAGTCACACCATTTTTCTGTATTAGGTATCATATATTTAAGTGATTATCATATATTCATTTCTCAGGCTCATCAATGGAGATCATTTCTTATATCTTGAAGAGTTTTTTATTCTTAAAATATTATTTTTCAAGAATTAAATTGATAATGATATTATATATAAGAGCTAAGAGGTTATAAAATATGATTTTTTTTAAGTATGAATAAATTACTAATAATATCTAAATGAATGTCAATGAAAAGAAAACATGGACTAATCTGGTCCCCCACGTGTCCGACCGCAAATGGCGGGGACTTCATGGACAATAATGACAATGAAGCAATTTTCGCAACAAAATATAGTTTTGCGAGTATCAGCAGGATTTTGTAGCTTCTCAAAAACTGAATCAAAATGTATTATTAAAAAGAAGCTTGTACGAGAAAAATGTCTGCAAAACGAATTGGGCACAATATCAAGAAGTGATTGCTTTAATTTGCACCTCCAATTTCATTGGTCTCACCAGCATATAATCATGAGCACCTTTACGTGCACTTTCATAGGCATTAATATTAAAATGATTGAATACTTATTCGAATTAATTACCCTTGATCAACATCAAATTTGTGGGGCTAAACCTTCATTTGACCTCACGTGAGAATCAATAAAACTGGGGTTTCATGTATTATATGATCATTTGCAAGATATCATATACCACTAGACCATCTATATATTGGTGAAGAAAACATGCTATAAATACACGTCCAATCAAAATGAATAATGTTTCAACTCTCATTTTAACTCTTATATCACAAAGGCTAGTCATACCTGGAAAAAAATGGAAAACGAAATTTGGTATTTTGATTTTTTATTTATTACTATTTTTATTAATTTCTCTAATTTTATAATTCTAATTAAACTATTTTTATTAAAGTTTATGACAGTCATAAACATTAACATATATAGGCGGTCATAAAATGATTAATTTTAAAATCATTAAGTTTGAGGGATTAGAAAAAGAAATAATGATATATAAAAATTAGTTTTCCGAGTTTCCAAGGAAAATTGCTAACAAATAAAAAAAATTATAGCGTTGAATATATGTATATATATATATATATATATATATATATCAAGTTGTCTTGGATGATATTAAATAGCTTAATGTTTCATGTAAAGTAAGACCTAGTTTAAATAATATTTAATAATTAACCAAGCAAGATTGGCCTAGTGGTAACTCCAATTGTATTGAAGACGTCACGACTTCAAACCCTATGGGACTCAAATGAGTGCTCCCATTACATGTGTAAACTTGGTCAATAGTGGCACTTCTTACACTGAATATATCTAGTAATGCGAAAGTGTATTGTAGAGCTGCAAGTGGCGATCGGGTGGGGGCGTTCGCGACGCATCGCGACGTTTTCTAGGGAATCGCGACTCGTCGCGATTTGGTGACAAAAGTCGCGATTCGTCGCGACGTGGGGCTCCAATCGCGACTCGTCAGATCGTCATCCGCGTGAAGCAATCGACGGCCCACATCGTGCCACGTCATCGATCCGAGGGTTGTGTTTGTTTGTGGCGTAAATAACCCACTTTTCACCCGAAATTTATTACCCAACCACAATTTCTACCCACTTTACTCGAATTTCAACCATAAAATTTCAAATTTCAAAAAATTTTCACCCACTATCTCCTCACAATTATTCACCCACTTCACCCACCATAATTATTATACAACCACCCCACTCTCTCCTCAAACCCTATAAATACCACCTCTTCCACCCTCATTTCCTCACACCAATCTTCTATTCTTCTTTCTAATTCTCTCAATTTTCTAAGCCTCCAAGTTCTAGAGTTCTCAAGTTCTCAAGTCCTAAAGTTCCAAAGTTCTAAAGTTTTATTTTTTTAGTCATTATGTCTCGAAGAAGCGGCGGTAGTTTCGGGGGTCGAAGGACGGCTAGGCATTTGCAACCCCAATTTCAAAAAGGGGGGACATCGCAACCTACGCCCGACGACTACATTCCCGTTATGCTACCCGAACAAATATTTCCCTCCCCTCCAAATCCAAATTATCCCGATGATACAGTTCGGTCTCTAAGACCTAGTTTAACCCGGGCGGTGGGCATGCACAACGCCAATCCCGATCTTGTGCCCCGAGAATTGGTCGACGCGGTACATCAATCTAGGGGGAAATAACGATCCTTTTTTCAATCTCATGTTTCAACAACACGACGACGACGCCGACACCGACGACGACGAAACTCAACGTCCCGATGATGCCGAGGACGACTTTCCGACGCCGCCCTCGGTCCATGGTTCAAATGTTGCCTCGTACCACCGCGGTTCTCCTCTACCTGCCAATCAAGATAGCGGTGAAGCCTCCGTTGCCCGTCCTCGACGTGTTCGACGTCCTTCAACCGGGTAATAACCTTTAGTCATTTCTCTATTAATATTTAATAATTAATAATTAATAAGTTAGTACTTAGTAATAATTAATCATTAATCATTAATAATTAATAATTAATAATCAATAATTAATAAGCTAGTAATAAATTAATAACTAAGTAATAAATTAATCGCTAAATAATCATTGGTTAATTAAATAAGTTAAAAAAATTAAAAATTGTAATTTTTATGTGTGGTGATAATTATAAAGTTTTTAAGGATTAAGGTGTCTTAGAAAGACTGGTTTTTAAATAAGGTTTGCTTTGCAATCTCCTCCAAGCAAGCCTGGGAACCTCGGGGAGTTCTGTCTAGAAAAGCTTGGGCCTAAAGCGAGATCATAGCATCCTTTCCAGTCGATCTGGTCATGGAACCTCGGGGAGTTCCGTCTAAAAGAGCTTGATAATTATTTCCACACAAAGAAAATACCATTTTTAATTTCGTTAACTTTTTTATTTAACTATATGAAATTTAATTAAATTAATATAATTAATATTAAAATTTAATAATTGTAATATTCTTTGTAATACTTAAATTAATATTAAACTCTTGTAATATTCCTTTGTTTTAATAGAGCAAATCCTTCGGGCTTGGCGTGGGGAAGACCAAACACTTCCAAGTTGTGGAACTTTTTTCACGAAGATCGACGGGTAGATAATGGGGTTCGTATCAAAATCGCCACGTGCAAGAAGTGCGGAGAAACCATAGATACGTTGGGGGAGCATGGAACCGGTTACCTAAAGCGACACGCAAGGATCTGTTTCCCAACCGGGGAGACTGATGAGGTAAACACAGCACATGTAAGTACTCTTTCCGCTGTTAATTTACGGAAATGGACCCTCGAATGGATTATTTCTACGGGCATGCCGCTGAGTTTTATCAAAAATCCCGCGCACACTAGATATATGCAAAGGATTAATCCCTCGTACCAGCACTGAATATTTACAACTTTCTTCCACCTTATTGTAATATTCACAATGAATAATACAACTTTTATTTTTAAATATCTCGTCTTATCATATTTATTTATATGTTAATTAAATTTGTTAAAATTATTAATATGTTACAAACTAATATTTATTAACATATGTTACAAATTAAAAATTAACAATATAAATCAAAATTATTAATATGTTACAAAATAATAAATTATAACATACTTAAATATTGATTTTGAAAAAAATAAAATTTAAATAATAATTTTAAATAATTAACATACTTAAATATAATTTTGAAATAATTAATAAAGTTTGATAATTAAATTCGGGTAAAAAGTAGGGGTGAAACCGGTACCGATAATCGGTAAATTAGCTTTTTTTGGTATTGGTATTGGTATTGAAAAATCGAGATATTTTTTTTTTGTATTGGTATAAGTATCGGTTCTAAAATTTCTTGATTTTTTATCAAACCGAGACCGAGACCGAAACCGAGAAAAAAGAAAAGAAAACCGATAAATAAACCGAGACATAAACCGGGAATAATCTGGGGCAAAATCCAAAAATAATACAAACTACCATGTTCGAAATTCGGATTCCGAAGTATGAAAATACATGTCTAATACATAAAAACATCAAACATAATTAAATGACATGTAGCTCACTAATTTTATAAGAGAGTGAGGTATCACATAAATGAGGGAGAGTGAGAGAGTGAGGTATCACAGAAAGTGCCTTAATTTTTGAATAAAAATGACATGTAGTACACTCCAAAACGACATGTAGTTCACAACCGATACCGATATTCGAGAAATTTGGCTATCGGTATCAGAATTGGTATCGGTATCGGAAACCGATAACCGATAAGTATCGGTTTTAAACTAAATTTATCAGTTTTTTTTATTAACCGATCCGGGATCGATACCGAAACCGAGACGATACCGAGAAACGGTTACAAAATTTTCACCCCTAGTAAAAAGTAATAAAACTAAATATTTCAAGAAAACAGGTACATATGCCGCAAACACCGCCCAACGAGTCGCGACAAATCGCGAGCCATCGCGAGCTGCACCCACCGCGACGCGTCGCGACTTGAACAGTCGCGATTTTTGGCGATCAGGTTGCTACTCGTCGTTGGATCGCAGGTTGCAGCTCTAGTGTATTGTAACATTGGCCGATAGTGCCACATCATTCAAAAAAATAAAAAAGTAATATTTAGTAATTAATAGAGTTAATGAGCAAAATGCTCATTTTGATCAAACATTTTCAAAAAATTACCCAAACTTATAAATAGTAATTAAGACTATCAATTAATTGATTTGTGGACAATTATACCCCTCCTAAATAATTTTCATTTAAAATTATTGACCTGAATAATAGTCCTCCTTGATTGTAGAGAGAGAACATATCGTTTAATTTTTAAACTCCAGCTAATAAAATGTTATTTGGCAATCAAATCAATTTCAATAGCTAAGATATCACTCCCACCTTCACATCTTGACTTGAATCGTATTTTTGAAATCACGCCTTGATTTCTTGATGATTGAGCCACTGACTCTGCGCATGTCATGCAAGAAAGTCTGTCATCCCGATCTGACTGAAATAATGTTCCAACTAGTCGGCCAACACCTATGTTATACATAATGACAAAACCGAACACAAAGTGCGGAATACAATGCAGTGTTTACAACAACCACCGTTGCAAACGTTAAGTTCTTTTACCATAATAATAATATCGAAATGCTTATGATTATTTTCTACTCTCAAGCACTTCTACTCCCGCGCCGAAATCGCTTCCGTTGCTTTGAAAAATCTGGAAAGCTTTTCAGATATGGAATGTTGACTCTCGTTCAACCATTCCTCGTCGCCCTCGTAGTCGTCATCGCTTTCGTAGATCAGATGGGTGCCCCACTTCTTCAGCTCAACGTTTTTGATGCACGGAGGACTTTTCATCTTCACCGTGATCTTAAAGCCGTCTTTCAGCATCAGAACTAACGGGCTGTGAACGGAGTAGCGATGCAAGTGGACTTCATCTCCGCTTCTGTTTGGAACCTTCATACGGATTAAAACCGTGTCGAAGACGGAGAAGTTTTGGTTCAGAATATGCGCTTGAATGTCGACTTCCTCCGTGACGCAATCTCTCATGTTGTCTTCGATTTGATGGTTGACAGACACAACTACGGCTATCGTTACGGCTTTGATGGGATGGTTTCTTTGCTCCGTGAATGTGACCGTGCCGTGAGTGAACCAATCGGGGATGTCACTTCCCGGCATGCTTAGATTCCTTAAATTCCTCAGAATACCCTGCAAAAAGTTTTGGAAACTTAGCTCTTTTTTTGCTTCTAATATTGACATATGACTTGGTTTAGTTTATGATTTAATTTATTACATTTGTATATTTATGTTTATTTGAATTACAGTCTTATGTAATATGGCCTAAAAGTAATAATATTATCAAAAAATTATTTCCCAAAATTCAACAAAAAAATAAAACATTCAAATTATTAAGAACTATGCATCTTTATTCAATAAAGTAACTTAGGGAACTTAATTTGAGTTTCTCATTTTATGTCATTACGCTGTCATTGTTGTTCTATTTAAGCGACCTAATGTTAATGAGAAAGGCGGCTAATCATTGTTCACATAGTTTAATTTCTCTTAAAAAAGCGAGAATGAGTTCAATTTACATTTAAGCACAATTCTCGCAACGAGAACAATGTCAGATAAGCTTAGTTCACGTGGTTGAGTATTTGATGTTTGAGCTTAATAAGTTCAAGCCGTCCGAAAATATAATAAGTATTTTAAAACCCTCAATAATAAAAATAAATAGAAGAGGAGAGAAGAGACCTTAGATAGTATTCTCTTAGTTACTGATGAGCAAGTGTTGCAACAACTCATGAACAATCTTTTCAAAGCCTTCAAGTGTTCGATCCCCGGAACGGCCTCGACTTTCTTACAGTTTGTCAGGTCCAGCTCCTCCAATCGTTCCAAGTTTGAGATGTCGGAAATATGCTCCAGTGAAGTGCAGTGCGCAACATCGAGCTTGATCAAACTCGCGGGAAGTGGAGGCAGAGACTTGAGCTCACTGCAGTAAGACAAAACCAGTTCTCTTAAAACCGAAAGGCCTCTCAAGCTCGAGGGAAGCCTGCAGATGTCGTTGTGACCGAGGTTCAGAGTCTCCAGCGACGCCAACCGCTCAAAATCATCAGGAATTTCGCCCCCAATTTTCCTTCCACGAGCATCCAATTCAGTCAGTAATGATAGGTTTGAAAAAGAATTTGGGAAGAAGACTTCGTTTCTTGCGCTAGAAGAAACCGGTTCTGCAGATTCTTTCGCGCCAGGGTCTTTCGAAATATTGAGTACTATTAAGCCTGAGAGCGCTCCGAAGCTTTCCGGCAACTCCGTCACTGCTGTTCCTTGCAGTAGCAATCGTAACAATGACTTCAAATCTCCGATTTTTTCTGGAAGCTGTTGAAGGTTCTTACAAAATGTGAGTGTCAACATTGTAAGATTCTCCAATTTACTTATTGATTCAGGAAGCTCTTTGATTATTCCTTGGTATATGACCAACTCTGTCAGAGAGAACAAATCTCCTATTGATTCAGGTAACATTTCAAGTGATTTACACTTCCACAACGTGAGCTTCTTCAGCCACTTCAGGCCTTTAATCTCGTCTGGAAGATACCTGATCGACGTCTCATTTATCTCGAGCTCGACGAGTGAGTATAATCCTCCGATTGAATGCGGCAATCTCTTGATGAAGTCTCCTTTTCCTAGTGCTAATCTTCTTAAATTTGGCAACGAACCGACGCAGTCAGGGAGTTCCTTGATTGCGCTTGACGAAGCCGAAAAATCCAATAAAAGCCTTAGGCCGCCGATGGAATCAGGAAGTATTGACAACGATTCGCACCATATCACGCTGAATTTCTCAAGATTTTTCAACGATCCAACTGAATCCGGCAGTTCTTCTAATCCTGAGCTGTTCAAAGAGAGCTGTTTCAAGGAATGCAACATTCCTATGCAACGAGGTAACTTTTTCAGACTCTTGCACCGGTTTAAGCTAAGGATTTCTAGTTTCGTGAGGTGAAATATGGAATCGGGCAGGCTTTCGATTGCGGTTTCATCGATCAAAAGCGATTTCAGAGATTTCATGCTTCCGATGTTGTTGGGTAGATCTTTCAGTTTCGAGCAACCGGAGAGGATAAGAGTTTCGAGGCATTTCAAGCCGGACACATCCGAAGGGAATTTGACAAGGTTTGTGCACTCTTCTAGGTCCATATGGACCAATGTGGTTACATTCTTCCCTAATTGTTCATCAATCTTAGTGAGGCTAACACAGTTCCGGAGGAAAAGCTTTTCTAGCTTATGATTGCCGGAAAAGTTTGGAAGAGCGGCGAGGAAATAGCAATCATTGAGGTTCAAAATCTTCAAGTTCTTAGCCGCCTAAAGAGAAAAAAACATGAGAGAATTCTGAGAAGGGGAAGATTGGAAATCAAGACGACTCAAAAAATGTATGATCTTGACAATATATTATCATATATTATATTTACTTTTTTTAATGAAACTTCGAGTGGCTAAACCAAAATTTCATATTTTTTATAAACTCTTACTCATTTTAACCCGTAATATTTTACATTGTTTAAAAGATTTTGAACAATTAAATTAAAAATTAGCGCCACAGGGACTCTAGCCTTGTATTTCAAGGATAAAAATTTAAATGTTCAGCCACTTTGAACTAAGCGTTAGCAACAAATACCTCGTTACCATATCGATCCCACATCGTTTCGATTTTGCTGTCGGAAAGATCAAGAACGGCGAGCCCGGGAGCACGGAAACTAGACGGGAAATGCTTCAGAGGGCATTCTTTCCACTGCAGCCACCTCAAATCTGCCGGGAATGCGAGCCGACCTTCGAGGTTGACATAGTTCACTTGAAGCAGCCTAAGCTTGGGCAGTGTCTGAAGGTGTTTGGCACAGATTGTCCCTTTCTTCTTCTTCTCAGCTTCATCAGTCTTGCACTGCTTGTATCTTTGCTTCACGTAATTCCATGCATTGCTCAAACTTGGGGATGCTCGAAGCTCATTCCATGCAATTCTGGCACCATCCACGTCCTTCACTCTGGGCTCTCTCACAAAGTCTAGGACCATCCCTTGTGTGCCTTTTATTCTCTGTAGTAAAACAAGCCGACAGAATCATTAGAGTAGAACATGAAGTGAAATATTAAAGAAAGAGTAGTTTTTATATAGATTTTTGTAAGTTAGTGTGAAGCCCATTGTTGTATTGACCAGGCTTTGTAAAAGCCCATTAAATATTTGACTGAACTAACTGAGGAAAAAAACTACATGTCGTGTGAGCCCACGTGTAAGTGTTGGTGAGTAAACGAGACGTCGTTGGACTCCCATGAACACGTCGTTTGGAGCTAACGACGTGTAGTTCCGATTCAGTTAGATCTCGGCAAATCTAGACCCTTCAGTTATGGATGATCCAATGGCTCACATTAACCCAATAGTCTCTATCTTATATAAGGCCCACTCGATCCCCACTCTCTCGTGATCTTTTGCTCGGTGCTCTGCTAGGGTTTGGAGCTAGTCATCTTCTCTGGTTGTTCTGTAGCTTCTGAGAGTCTCTGAGTTTGAGAAGGAGAGGAAGGTCTGTGATTGTCTTGATCATCAGCCTTCGGTGGTTCTCTGTGCGTTCTTGGTTCCCTGTGAGAACCGGAGAAGAACTAGCTCAAACCTGTAGAGAGGCCTTGAAGCGAAGGAAGAGTTGTGGGGAAGTGACAGTATTCAGTGACGCTGACGGGTGCTTCAATCCGCTTCAGGGATTCTAACTTCTCTTTTTTTGTTTGTTTGAGTGATTACTGATTTCTGGTTTCGATCTTCTTGTATATTGATTGAGGCATATCTGACTTGATTCTGTGTATTTGGTGTTTGCTGTGTGCGAGGTTGAATCGGATCTTGAAGGAGTTTGGGCGTCAAGATCTTACAGTGGTATCAGAGCCTAATTCGAGCCCCGATAAATCTCCCCAACAACACAGATCTCCGTCAAACCTTTCCTTGGCGCTTGAACGGTAGATCTGTATCGTTTCTCTTAATTCTAGCATTAGTCAGTTTGTCACAAATCAAACTTCTACAAATTTGCTCTAAGAAAATTCTGGGTCTTAAGACAATTTCAAGATTTGTGAATTCTTGACTTGTCTTGATCTCAGACCTAGTATTTTGTCTCTTTAGCTTTCCAAAATCTCTTTGTTATTAAGTTCTTGAAAATATTCTTCTATTTTTCTTGAATTTGATAATTTTTGCACCATCTTATTTTTGTAAAATCTGTACAAGAACATCAGATCAAGTATAAAGAAATATTTTAAGCAACAAGTTTAAATAAATATTTGATAAATATAAGGAACAGATCCAATTCTTGGTTCTTATATTGACTTTCACAAGTCTCTTGTTCCATAAATTTCTTTAGCTTGTTTTGTATTCTCTCTCGCTGTATTAGTTGAATATTTGCTGTCGAGTTCTTATTTTGGAATTGTGCAGGATGAATTCAAGGATTGAGATATCTCCCTATGATGGGAAGATCGACTTTGGCAGTTGGAAAAAGAGAATGAGAGCGTTGTTATCGCATAACAAAGTTCTAATCTCTCTGGAACCTGATGAAACAAAATGGTCCAAGGATCAACTTGCAAAGAAGGCAGAAATAAATGAGGAGGCCTACAACCTGATGATTCTAAGCCTCTCAGACTCTGTCCTCAGGAAAGTCGACGATGCTCTAACTGCTGTAGAGCTTTGGGGTAAACTTGAAACTCAATACTCTTCTCATTCGGCACCTAATCTGATCTATATTAAGAGTGCTCTCTTATCTTACAAAATGGATAGTGCTAAGTCTATAGATGATAATGTCGATGATTTTCTAAAACTTACCCTCCAGTTAAAGGGTACTGACGATGAGTTGTCTAGCTCCAGCCTTGCCCTAATTTTACTTAACTCGCTGCCTGAATCCTATCATGTTGTGAAGGATGCCTTGCAGTATACTGGTTCAATACCAAAAATGGAACTAATTTTATCAGGGTTGAAGGCTAGGGAGCTAGAACTTAAACAAAATAGAAAATCTGGGCAAAATTTATTTGTTAAAGGAAATACTTCTTCATCTGCTCATGCATATAAGAAGGGGAAAAAGAAGATCATTTTTCAAAAGACCAAATCTGAACTCAGAAAATGTTTTCACTGTGGTAAAGTTGGTCATTTGAAAAAGAATTGTTTTGAATGGCTAAAGAAAAATAAGAACAGCAATGAATCCAACATAGCCATCACACATGTTAATGAATCTAACATGGTGGGCACAAATGTTGATGATTCACAGTACTATGAGGTCTTGAATGTCTCTGATGTTATAATAAATGATAAAACATGGATCATAGATACTGGCTGTACTTATCATATGACACCAAACAAAAGTACTCTCATAGAATTAAGAGAAACTAAACCTGATTATGTGTATATGGGAAATGATAATCCATGTTGTATAAAAGGGATTGGGTCCGTTGTTTTATGTCTTACCAGTGGAAAAAGGGTAAAATTAACTGATGTAAGATATGTACCTGATTTGAAAAGAAACCTGATCTCTATTGGTGTTTTGGATGATATGGGCTGCAAGTTTGGGGGCGGGGACTCTGCCCTTCATGTGTATAAAAATGAAAAATTGGTTCTGTCTAGCCACAAGTATTTTGGGTTGTATATTCTTGATGGTACTCATGAGTCTCCTAGTGTCAATACTGTTTCCATTGAGACTAACCATGCAGAGACTGAGAAGTGGCACCTTAGGCTTGGACACATGAGCGCTAAGGGGCTTAAAGTTCTTCACAGCGATGGAATGCTAGGTAAGTTTCGTCTCTCTGAACTAAGTTTCTGTGAAACCTGTGTGCTAGGGAAACATCACAGACTTAGTTTTGGTAAAGGCACTCATCTCTCAACTCACAATTTAGATTACGTTCACTCTGATTTGTGGGGGCCCGAGAAGACGTCTTCACATGGAAACAATAAGTATTTTCTAAGTATTGTAGATGACTATTCTAGGAGAGTCTGGGTTTTTTCTTCTAAAGTCAAAAGATGAAGCTTTCCTTAGATTTAAAGAATGGAAAACTCTTGAAGAGAACCAACTAGGCAGAAAATTAAAGGGTCTTAGAACTGATAATGGTCTCGAGTTCTGTAATGAAGAATTTGATGCTTATTGCAAGGATTGTGGCATACTAAGGCATAAGACTGTTAGGAAAACTCCTCAACAGAACGGGGTTGCTGAAAGAATGAATAGAACTTTACTTGAAAAAGTTAGGTGTTTACTTTTCACTTCTGGTCTACCTAAAACTTTTTGGGGTGAAGCTCTATCTACTGCCGCATATCTGATAAACCGAAGTCCCTCTTCTGCTATTAACCTTAAAAGCCCAATGGAACTTTGGTCAAACAAAAAACCTGATCTTAGCCACCTTAGAGTCTTTGGCTGCTCCACATATGCTCACACTAGGGAAGGGAAATTAGACCCTAGATCCATAAAATGTGTTTTCTTAGGATACCAACAGCAGTATGGTACTAAGGGGTATAGGCTATGGGCTAGAGATGTAGGTGGAGTTAAGATCATAGTCAGTAGAGATGTCATTTTTAATGAAAACTCATTTCCTTGCAAGTCTGAAAATCCAACACCACACACTGAAAATATTATCCAATCCGAGAGCACCTCAATTGAGGTGGAGCCATCAGGTCCTATAGGTAATGGGGAACTAGATAGAACTGCTGATATTCCTGTCCAAGAAGAGATAGGGGGTGACGAAGAGACTAGGGTAGAAGATAGTGATCATGACACTGTTATCCAGCCCGAGAATTCTAATCAAGACGAATTAGGAGATTACCAATTGGCCAGAGATAGAAATAGGAGAAACATTAGACCTCCTGCCAGGTATTCGTACGCAGATCTAGTTTTTACTGCCCTTGTGGCTGCCCATAGTGTTCAGGTAAATGAACCTAGTACCTTTAGAGAGGCCATGAACTCCAAAAACCGTGATAAGTGGGTTACTGCTATGATGAGTGAAATGAACTCTCTCAGTATTAACCACACTTGGGATCTGATCACAAAACCAAAAGACCAAAAAGTTGTCCAATGCAAATGGTTATACAAAATAAAAGAGGGAACAAACGAGGGTGATCCTCCAAGATTTAAAGCGAGGTTAGTGGCTAAGGGCTTTACACAAAAAGAGGGTATTGACTATAATGAAATATTTTCACCTGTTGTTAAATTTAAAACAATTAGAATCATGTTAGCATATGTAGCCCAATATAATTTAGAATTAGAACAGCTTGATGTCACTACTGCATTTCTTTATGGTGAGCTAGATGAAAATATAATAATGGCTCAGCCAGAAGGTTTTATTGATAAGAAATTTCCAGAAAAAGTTTGTCTACTGAAAAAATCACTTTACGGTTTAAAACAATCACCTCGTCAGTGGTATAAAAGGTTTGATTCTTTTATGATCAGCCTTGGCTTTACAAGAAGTGCCTATGATAGCTGTTTCTATTTTAAATTAAAATGTGAAAATCCAATCTATTTACTTCTTTATGTCGATGATATGCTTTTGATTTGTAAATCTATCAAGAGCATTAATGACATAAAAGGTAAACTTAGCTTGGAATTTGACATGAAAGATCTGGGAAGTGCTAAAAAGATTTTAGGTATGATAATTGAAAGAGATAGGAACCAAAACATTTTGAAAATTCATCAAAAACCCTATCTGAACAAATTAATTGAAAAATTTGGAAACAAAAGCAGCAAGCCCGTGAATATGCCTTTAGCAAGCCATCATATCCTTGATAAGAGCCAATGTCCTAGGTCTGAGTCTGATATTGTTAAAATGTCTGAAAAACCCTATGCTAATGTCATTGGTTCTATTACGTATGCTATGATTAGTACTAGGCCTGATCTGTCTTACAGTATTTCTCTGTTAAGTCGATTTATGTCTAACCCAGGAATGGATCATTGGACTGCTTTGAAATGGTCAGTTAATTATATAAATAGCACATGTAATGTGGGGCTGATTTATAGGAAGAGTGATAAGTTTGAGTTAATAGGCTATGTGGATTCTGATTTTGCGGGGGATAGAGATTCTAGGAAATCAACCACAGCTTATGTATTCACTCTTGGGGGAAATTGTATATTATGGAAATCTCAGTTACAACCTTTAGTTGCCCTGTCTACTACAGAGGCAGAGTATGTAGCTTTAGCTGATTGTGCCAAGGAGTCCATATGGTTGCAGGGTATTTTAAAAGAAGCTAGGCTGTTAGATTCAAATATAACTATATTTTCTGACAGTCAGAGCGCTATTCAATTAAGCAAGAATCCGGTATACCATGAACGTACAAAACATGTAGATGTTCGCTTTCATTTTGTTCGAGAACACATATCTGCAGGTACAATAAAGCTGGAAAAGGTGGCCACTGAAGATAATCCATCTGATATGGGCACTAAGGTTCTTCCCATGAGCAAGTTCAAACATTGTTTGAATTTGCTTCATGTGGGAGAGTCTTAGTCCCGTATCCCTAACAGGTAAGTCCCAGTTGTGCGAAAGCACAGCAACCCGAATGATGCAAAAAGGAATATGGCAATGGTCTTCAAGGTGGAGATTGTAAGTTAGTGTGAAGCCCATTGTTGTATTGACCAGGCTTTGTAAAAGCCCATTAAATATTTTACTGAACTAACTGAGGAAAAAAACTACATGTCGTGTGAGCCCACGTGTAAGTGTTGGTGAGTAAACGAGACGTCGTTGGACTCCCATGAACACGTCGTTTGGAGCTAACGACGTGTAGTTCCGATTCAGTTAGATCTCGGCAAATCTAGACCCTTCAGTTATGGATGATCCAATGGCTCACATTAACCCAATAGTCTCTATCTTATATAAGGCCCACTCGATCCCCACTCTCTCGTGATCTTTTGCTCGGTGCTCTGCTAGGGTTTGGAGCTAGTCATCTTCTCTGGTTGTTCTGTAGCTTCTGAGAGTCTCTGAGTTTGAGAAGGAGAGGAAGGTCTGTGATTGTCTTGATCATCAGCCTTCGGTGGTTCTCTGTGCGTTCTTGGTTCCCTGTGAGAACCGGAGAAGAACTAGCTCAAACCTGTAGAGAGGCCTTGAAGCGAAGGAAGAGTTGTGGGGAAGTGACAGTATTCAGTGACGCTGACGGGTGCTTCAATCCGCTTCAGGGATTCTAACTTCTCTTTTTTTGTTTGTTTGAGCGATTACTGATTTCTGGTTTCGATCTTCTTGTATATTGATTGAGGCATATCTGACTTGATTCTGTGTATTTGGTGTTTGCTGTGTGCGAGGTTGAATCGGATCTTGAAGGAGTTTGGGCGTCAAGATCTTACAATTTTTTTTTTATAGTGTGAGTCCAATCTACGCGGAAACGCTACGATTTGAGTTTCTTTGATTTCTTAAGTTTTTTGGCTTTGGATTTTCTTGTATTTCAACCATGGCTTGCAATGTTCACTTGGATGAATCATATTGAAGTTTTGTTGTGAGACATTTTCTAAGCAAGAATCGAATATGGAGCAATCTTTCTAGCAATCTTATGAAGCGCAAAAGGATCGTTGGAAGACGTAGTGTTCGGAGTTGTAAGCCAAAGAATCAATCACGTGCCTTGTTCGTTGCTCCTCATGTTGGTTTGTCTTTGTCCAATAATTTTGGTTCGTCAAGCAGATGTTCACCCACCTGGATCTTAGACTCTGGGGCTACTCAACATATGTCTCCCAACTTGGCATCATTCGATTATGTATCTCCTGATTCATCTATATCTATTATGACCGCTGATGGTAGTCCTATGCCATCGGAAGGTATTGGTTCTGTTGTTACTCCTCATTTGTCTCTTTCCGATGTTTACTATGTTCCGAGTCTTACTCTTAATCTTGCATCGATCGGTCAAGTGTGTGATTCTTGTGGCTCATTGGTTTGTTTCTCTACTGCTGGTTGTTGTGTTTACGACCCGCAATCTAAGAAAGTGATTGGGACAGGCCGTCGGCAAGGGAAACTCTATGTTTTGGATGAACTTAAAGTGCTAGATGTTGCAGCTTCCGGTGTGGATCTTTCCAGCTTTCGTTTAAGTCGTTCTTCTTTTGACTTTTATTTGTGGCATTCTCGTTTGGGACATGTTTCCGCATCTCGTTTGAAGTACTTAGCTTCTACAGGAGCTCTTGGGCAGTTAAACTTTCATGATATTTTGGATTGTTGTGGATGCAAACTAGCAAAGTTTTCAGCGCTACCTTTTTATAGAAGTGTTTCATCATCTATTGCCCCTTTCGATCTTGTGCATTCTGATGTGTGGGGACCTGCTCCTGTTTCCACAAAAGGGGGTTCACGATATTATGTCTCCTTTATTGATGATTTGACGCGCTACACTTGGGTTTATCTTATGAAACGCAGATCGGACTTTCTTGGCATCTTCAATGAATTCAGAGCTCTCGTTAAAACTCAACATGGTGCCGTCATTAAGTGTTTTCGTTGCGACTTGGGGGTGAATACACTTCTACAGATTTCTCTCAGTTACTTGCTTCTGATGGGACTATTCGTCAAACTTCATGTACAGACACTCCTCAGTAAAATGGTGTTGCTGAAAGGAAACACCGTCATCTGGTCGAAACCGCTCGTTCGTTCTTATTGTCTGCCGAGGTTCCTAATATTTTTTGGGGAAGCCATTCTTACCGCTGCTCATGTGATCAATAGAATCCCAGCCTCACATAATGCAGGTTTGTCTCCTTTTGAAAAATTATTGGGGAATAAGCCTGATTATTCATCGTTGCGCGTCTTTGGTTGTACCTGCTTTGTTCTTCGACCTCACATCGAGCGTACTAAATTGACTTCTAAAGCAGCCTTGTGTGTCTTTCTGGGTTATGGTAGTGGTCAAAAGGGATTTCGTTGTTTTGATCCAATTGCTCATAAATTATATGTCTCTCGCCATGTAGTTTTCTTAGAGCATATCCCATTCTTTTCTATCCCTGCTAGTTCGCATCATATGACACATTCAGATCTTGTTCGCATTGATCCTTTTGATATAGACAGTGATGATGCTACAGTTACACAGTGTGACACTTTAGCTCATGATCCACCTACCCCTCCAGCGATTGCGATCATCCGCCTTCTGAGCATGTGGATCATCCTCCTCCACGCCAGTCTACGAGAGTGCGCAAGGCCACAAAGTTTCCCGATATTTCTTATTCTTCATATTCTCCATCATTTGCTTCCCTCATCACCTCTATTCATGGTCTATTTGAGCCTACGTCTTTTCGAGAGGCTGTTGTTTATCCACTTTGGCAGAATGCTATGGCTGAGGAGCTTGCTGCTTTACATCAGACTCATACATGGGATTTGGTGCCTTTACCATCTGGAAAATGCACCATTGGCTCTCGTTGGGTTTACAAGATCAAAACAAAATCTGATGGAACTGTTGAACGGTATAAGGCCCGACTTGTTGCTAAAGGTTATTCCCAACAGTACGGCATGGACTATGAAGAAACATTTGCACCCGTTGCAAAGATGACGACTATCCGTACGCTTATTGATGTTGCTTCTGCCTGTCAGTGGAGCATATCTCAGATGGATGTCAAGAATGCATTCTTGTATGGTGATCTTCATGAAGAAGTTTACATGACACCTCCTCCAGGTATTGCACACACACCCGGTCACGTTTGTAAACTACGAAAATCACTTTATGGCCTGAAACAAGCTCCCCGTGCATGGTTCGAGAAGTTCTCCCTTGTAATCACTTCGCTTGGTTTTCATCCGAGCCATCATGATTCAAACTCTATTTGTCAAACGTACGAGTGTAGGACGTATTCTCTTATCCTTGTATGTTGATGACATGATTATTACTGGTGATGATTGTGATGGGATTAAATATTTGAAGTGTGAGTTGGCTCGTTGTTTCGCTATGAAAGACTTGGGCTTGCTACGATATTTTCTTGGTATTGAGGTTGCTACTTCACCAAAAGGCTATCTATTATCGCAGTCCAAGTATATAGCTGATTTATTTGAGCGTGCGCGTCTCACTGACAACAAGACTGTTGATACTCCCCTTGAGACCAACGCTCGATACTCTCCGTCTGATGGCTCTCTTTTGCCTGATCCTAGCCTATATCGTACAGTTGTAGGCAGTTTGGTTTACCTCACCGTTACTCGCCCAGATATTGCACATGCCGTTCATGTAGTTAGCCAGTTTGTCACTGCTCCTACTACAGTTCATTGGGCTGATGTTCTACGTATTCTCAGGTACCTTCGAGGCACTCAGTTTCAGAGTCTCTTGTTTCCATCTTCCTCATGTTTAGAGCTGCGTGCTTATTCTGACGCTGATTGGGCTGGTGATTCCACGGATCGCAAGTCAACTACTGGATTCTGTGTTTTTCTTGGTGATTCTCTCATCTCTTGGAAGAGTAAGAAACAATATGTCATTTCTCGATCGTCTACAGAAGATGAGTATCGTGCTATGGCCTCGACCACTTGTGAGATTGTTTGGTTGCGCTGGTTACTCTCTGACATGGGTGTTTGCCTTTCCCAACCTACACCATTGTACTGTGATAATCAGAGCGCGATTCAAATTGCGCGCAATTCAGTTTTCCATGAGCGGACCAAACACATTGAGATTGATTGTCACGTTGTTCGTCACCATCTTCAGACTGGCACCATCACGTTACCATTTGATTTCAACACTTTGTGATCAAAATCTTTTAGTTTCTTTTAGTTTCTCCCTCTTTGATTTCATAATAGAGTTCTTTTAGTTTCTCCCTCTTTGATTTCAACACTTTGTGATCAAAATCTTCCATATCAAAATGCATTACAGCGCCAAATTTCTCTCTTTTATAAAACTAATTCAAATAGTTATCCGAAAAATATTATTTGTAAGGGATGCTTGTGGCACAATGTATACATATAGATTACGTAAAAGTGACAGCATATTTCATTTCTTATGGTCAAATTTATAAATTCTAGGTACAAAAATCTACTAATTGAGTACTCAGGATTTACAATTTCGACATCATTGAGAAATATGCGTTTTGAGAAGAAAAAAAAAAAAGAAGAAGAAGAGATGGTATATACCGCCACTTCTACTTAATTTATGAGCATTTGTGCCGCAAATATCCGTATTTATAATATTGGTTTCCTACTGATAAATTTCATTTACTAACCATTTTATAATATTTGAGCAAAGAAGACGTTTTCGGCATTGAATAAATCAAATTTGAAAGGTCAGATGCACCTAAATAATCTTCAAACGGCAAAGTACACTAAATTATTTTTAATATTTTTTAAATCAAAGGGCAATGGTAAATTAGTCTATCTAAGTATAAATTATTGACAATACAAAGAGTAATTGGTAGGATTGATGTCCCTAAAGTTTAGTTTTTGGCGGAAATACTCTATTACCTTTTAGATAAACATAAGAAAAATGTCCTCTAAATGTTAAATGTTGACAAAAAAGTTAACCCATGCGTAACATATAACTTATCTGAAGATACTTTCGTCAAATCTCAAGTTCGTACCTTGTCATCGCGTAACACTGACACGATGTCATCGCGGTTCCACAACCTACTCCGCACGAAAGGATCCACGACGTTTTCCTCCCTCACAATCTGCCACCCCAAGTCTCTCACTTGATCATGCACCCACAAATCGTTATCCTCCGTAACTTTAACAAGCGATCTCGCCGTTAAAGTCGTGATCGCCGCCTCGCCGGTGAAGCCACAGCCGTTGAAGACGTCAACGGCATAGGCTCTATTCATCCTTGTACGAACGAACAAGCACGAAATGTCCAAGAACACGCATTTCTCCTCTTCGTTAAGTCCGTCGTAACTTATCTTCAACACGCCTTGGAGATTCGAAGGACGATTCTGCATCAGCTTCTGCATGAAATCTCTCCAGTATTCGGGGATTCTCGCCTTCTCGAACATCATCGAACCGAACACCTCGAGAGCCAGAGGCAATCCTCCGGTCAGCGACACGATTTTCGTCGACAAATCCTTGAATTCGTCCGGCGGACTCTCTCTTCTAAAGGCGTGATGGCTAAAGAGCTCTAAGGCCTTATCCGAATCCAACTCTCTCACTTCATACTTGACATCAACGTACTTCTCTTTCAACGCTTCTATGTTCCTCGTGGTTATTATCACTCTGCTTCCCTTGGAAAGCCACTTCCTCTTCTCCGTGACAAGGGCGTCGAGCTGGCTCAAATCGTCGACGTCGTCCAAGACGACGAGCATTGCCCGTTTGAACACTGAATTATCGTCGTTTTGCATGTTGGAGAGACCCTTTGAGATGTCGTCGACGAGCTTGTCCTACAGCGACTTGAGGCCGCCTTGTTGGGAAGAAACATCTCTCACGTTCGGGATGAAGCTGCGGAGCTTGAAGCCGTGGCTGACGAGGTTGTTGAAGAGGGCCTTGGCGAGCGTTGTCTTGCCGACGCCGCCGAGGCCGTGGAGGCCTAATACGAGGACCCCGTCGGAGTCGAGATCGAGAAGCTTCGTTAGTTTGTCGACCTTGGGCTGAAGCCCCACCGTGTAATCGGCCAACCCAACAGGTGTGTTTCTGATTGCGCTCAACACGTTGTTGACCAAGGACTCGATGATCTTTGCTTCGTCACTACTGTCAAAGCATATTCCGAAAGCACGAATATTAGTTATATATCTATGGATGTTCGTGTATAAATTCATATATAGTGTAGGGGTGAAACCGGGACCGAGAACCTTGAATTTGACATTTATTTTTCTCACGGTCTCATTTTTTGAGAATTGAGAAACTACTATAACGGTTTTGTAAAGTACTTTTTTTCTTCTTCTGGGAAAGGGTACACAGATTGTTAAAAATTAAATTTGATGTTTTACCGGTTTGAACCGGGATATGTAAATATGCCAGTTTTTTTTTTTTAAAAGGAATGTAAATATGCCAGTTTAAACTGGAAAATGTTGGTTTCAAACCTTGATATGTCATTCAAAGCTAATGAAATAAAAAAATAAACATCGGGATCCAATTTGTTAAAATTGATCCTGGTCCTGGTTCTCAAACTGAGAACAGAGAATTCCCGGTTCCCAATTTTCATAGAAAGTTTATCTGCTTAACCTGCATCGAGAACCGGTTATCAAATTTTACACCTAGTAAACTAAGATAATACTAGCATTTAGACATGAGATGTTATAATAAAACAGTTGCTATTTTTTTAGGGAATAATAAATATAGTTTATCCTTTTGTATTGGTTATGGAGAGGAATATATCAAAACTCAAAAAGAAAGTAAACGAGTTATCAGTAGATGGTATCGCATATTGCTCAACATATCCCTTTATTTTCTTGCATACGAGACATACATATAAATGATATCATATTTGCAGCAAGTGCTAAATCATACTTTCGAGAAATTAAAAAAAAATCATTTAATTTACGAGTCAATATTTTTTATTTTTTTTATCTCGTCGTAGTGACATTGCATTCCCGATGGCCTTTATAAACCGCCATCCAAGCCTTTAACGGCTGAACACAACTTATATTAGGCATACTTAAAAAATTACTTTGTGCTTGTCGTTCGGATCTTTTTGTTATTTAGATAATTTTGATATTTGACATATTAATAGTTCTAAATATCTAGTAGTTTATAATTGCTACGATTTTCCTCCGTTGAGAAATATTTACTAATAATTTTGAGACGGGTCTCTACTCTCTTTACTCTAGACCAACGTTTCAAATTCCGTCAAAATTTTCGTATCGGGCCTACAGGTAACTCATCAGGGCTAACCGTTCTAGTTTTATATACATTAAAAAAAAAAAACATTAGAAATAAGCTGCTTATAGAACAAAATCATTTCAGATATTTTTTTTTGTTTTGTTTTGTTGTTCAATCAAATTATGATCTCATTGAGTGGTCGATATACTCGAATTTACCAAATCTAATCAAAAATATTTTTTAAAAGGTTCGCTCTTTCAAGTGACCTCTCTTCATAAGATTCTTTTGTACAAGAATTTAGACACTTAAATTCCTAAATAAATAAATAAATAATTCAAAGTTTTACCTCTTTTCGTCTTTGATAACCCAGCCAGCGATGCCGCCGACTCTCGCCAAAGCATCTCTCCAAGCGACGATCTTCTCCGCCCCAAACCGCTCCTCGTGAGCCCTGAACGCCTTCTCGAACTTTCCTCTCTGCCTCCGGACATCTGACGGGTCGACCCCGTAGAAAACCGGCAGCAGCAGCTTGCCACCGCACTGGCAGAGCCGGGCCAGCTCCTCAAGGCACCACCGCGACTCTGCGTAGCCCGGGGACAGCACCACCACCGCAGCCGCCGAGTCTCCGATCGCCGCCATCAGGCTCCCCATGATCTCATCGCCGCGGCCGAGCCCCTCATCGTCCATGAACGCCCTCACGCCGTGCTTCTTGAGCGCGCCGTACAGGCGAGGCGTGAAGCCGGTACGCGTGTCGCCCCTGAAGCTTAGGAACACGTCCCACTCCAGCCGGAACGCCACGGCCGATGGGGCGGCGTCGCCTGATGCCTCCATTACCGGAGGCTGCGAGGGATCGGAGGAGAAAAGGAAGAGTAAAGGAGTGGCTGTGCTTGATTCGTATCGTGATTCGTACTATAAGAATAAAGAAGAGTACTATTATCTATACGTACGTTGAACTATATACCACGACTATACTATATACACTGCAACTATATATACAACTATAATTACATATGTAGAATCAGTGTGTATCTTTATAACTGCTTGTTTATTTTCAGTTGAACCCACAATTCATAAAGGTAAACAATGCCAATGATGGTGTTTGTGTATCAACGACAGGTAATCTATATATATATAAAAGCAAAATAACTTCAGGTCTGAAAAACACCGATTTTTACCTAATTCTTTTTTCTCCTTTTTTTGAATTATTTTTAATTACCAAAATTAATAGATGAACCTCGGTCGTCGTGTCCTTTGAGAACACTCCTCTTCCGAAGTGAGGCATCTCCTCACAACTAATATCAACTGCCATTCGGTTAAAATTACTTTCGCTCATTGGATGTCAAAATCAATTATTTTCTCTCTCCGAGATGCAACTTTCTCTCCCGTCCTATGGGCCATGTGAGCACGAATCATCATAACGAATCTCGGGCTTCACCTTATTACTCTCCACGATTCGGAATATTGTTGTGTCGTCTCTGTGTGGTTCGATTTGATGAATCGCGTATAGTAGGAACAACGAGAAACCCTAAGCTTGGCGTATGAGCGGTTAAGGACGCGAACAGGATCGATAATGACGGTGCTGGATTCTTCGAAGCGATAGATCCCTCGGCGTCTTCAGCGTCGACTCGAATCTCGGCTCCACACTCTTTCTCCGAGGTTCCATTGATTTGAGATTTTGACTTCTATTTGGAAGATATGATCGATTAGAATATTCCTCTCTGGCTCGCTCGCTCAATCTGTCTATCTCGCTCTATAGTGCAAATCTTCATCTTCGGCCTCCATGGGCGTCTGCAACTCGAGTATCGCTTCTACACTCTTTCTCTGAGGTTCGGACTCCATTGCTTTGAGTTTTTTTGCTTCTATTTGGAAAAATATGATTTCTCTAATTTTTAACAAAGTTATCTTATTGCGAAATTTGGAATGAAGCATCATGAACTTATTTTGGGTTTTGATTGATTTTGGAACGATTTGAAATTGAAGCTTCGACAACACCCACTGACAATGTTCTTCATTCTTTTTTCTTCTTTTGATGACCTTTTGCCAAAAATATTCCTGAAAAACAGAAGATTTTGGGGTGTTTCTATTCCTGAATTCCTTTAGGTGACGAAGGTCGTTGCTGTTTCACCTTTCTACAACTACGTTGCTATAATCACTCATTTCCTGTTGAATTATTAAGAATGTGTAATCTTGATACAATTTCTGTTATATTAGATATTTTTCTCATTTAATTGTCAAGCAATATAAGTTCATTTTTTTTTTTGCAAGATCGATGACCTTTTCCAAAAAAATATATGACAAAGGGACGATATTTTTGTCTCTATACCAATAGAGTATGCATGATAATCCTTGCCTTTATATTTTTCAGAAAAGAGCGTCATTTCAAGCCTTGGCTTCTCTGCTGTGGAATTCGTTCGGTACTATTGGTGCACTCTTACAGATATACTCTAATTGTCTAATTGCATATTTTAGTTATGATGTTGCGTTTGATTTTTGTAGTTTTGAATTTTCTGTCTTCGATGTTTTTGTCGTTTCATATTTTAGTTATGATGTTACGTTTAATTTTTATATGATTTTTGTTTTTCAGCCTGTGTTTGATTTTTGAGTTTCGATCTTTGTTTCTCACACAGATTAGGTCATTGATGTGAGTTATTTTGGAATTACTCAAGTGCTTGATGTTCATATAGTTCTTTTCTTCCGTTTTCCTATATATATATAAAAGCAAAATAACTTCAGGTCTGAAAAACACCGATTTTTACCTAATTCTTTTTTCTCCTTTTTTTGAATTATTTTTAATTACCAAAATTAATAGATGAACCTGGTCGTCGTGTCCTTTGAGAACACTCCTCTTCCGAAGTGAGGCATCTCCTCACAACTAATATCAACTGCCATTCGGTTAAAATTACTTTCGCTCATTGGATGTCAAAATCAATTATTTTCTCTCTCGGAGATGCAACTTTCTCTCCCGTCCTATGGGCCATGTGAGCACGAATCATCATAACGAATCTCGGGCTTCATCTTATTACTCTCCACGATTCGGAATATTGTTGTGTCGTCTCTGTGTGGTTCGATTTGATGAATCGCGTATAGTAGGAACAACGAGAAACCCTAAGCTTGGCGTATGAGCGGTTAAGGACGCGAACAGGATCGATAATGACGGTGCTGGTTTCTTCGAAGCGATAGATCCCTCGGCGTCTTCAGCGTCGACTCGAATCTCGGCTCCACACTCTTTCTCCGAGGTTCCATTGATTTGAGATTTTGACTTCTATTTGGAAGATATGATCGATTAGAATATTCCTCTCTGGCTCGCTCGCTCAATCTGTCTATCTCGCTCTATAGTGCAAATCTTCATCTTCGGCCTCCATGGGCGTCTGCAACTCGAGTATCGCTTCTACACTCTTTCTCTGAGGTTCGGACTCCATTGCTTTGAGTTTTTTTGCTTCTATTTGGAAAAATATGATTTCTCTAATTTTTAACAAAGTTATCTTATTGCGAAATTTGGAATGAAGCATCATGAACTGATTTTGGGTTATGATTGATTTTGGAACGATTTGAAATTGAAGCTTCGACAACACCCACTGACAATGTTCTTCATTCTTTTTTCTTCTTTTGATGACCTTTTGCCAAAAATATTCCTGAAAAACACAAGATTTTGGGGTGTTTCTATTCCTGAATTCCTTTAGGTGACGAAGGTCGTTGCTGTTTCACCTTTCTACAACTACGTTGCTATAATCACTCATTTCCTGTTGAATTATTAAGAATGTGTAATCTTGATACAATTTCTGTTATATTAGATATTTTTCTCATTTAATTGTCAAGCAATATAAGTTCTTTTTTTTTTTTGCAAGATCGATGACCTTTTCCAAAAAAATATATGACAAAGGGACGATATTTTTGTCTCTATACCAATAGAGTATGCATGATAATCCTTGCCTTTATATTTTTCAGAAAAGAGCGTCATTTCAAGCCTTGGCTTCTCTGCTGTGGAATTCGTTCGGTACTATTGGTGCACTCTTACAGATATACTCTAATTGTCTAATTGCATATTTTAGTTATGATGTTGCGTTTGATTTTTGTAGTTTTGAATTTTCTGTCTTCGATGTTTTTGTCGTTTCATATTTTAGTTATGATGTTACGTTTAATTTTTATATGATTTTTGTTTTTCAGCCTGTGTTTGATTTTTGAGTTTCGATCTGTGTTTCTCACACAGATTAGGTCATTGATGTGAGTTATTTTGGAATTACTCAAGTGCTTGATGTTCATATAGTTCTTTTCTTCCGTTTTCCTATATATATATAAAAGCAAAATAACTTCAGGTCTGAAAAACACCGATTTTTACCTAATTCTTTTTTCTCCTTTTTTTGAATTATTTTTAATTACCAAAATTAATAGATGAACCTCGGTCGTCGTGTCCTTTGAGAACACTCCTCTTCCGAAGTGAGGCATCTCCTCACAACTAATATCAACTGCCATTCGGTTAAAATTACTTTCGCTCATTGGATGTCAAAATCAATTATTTTCTCTCTCGGAGATGCAACTTTCTCTCCCGTCCTATGGGCCATGTGAGCACGAATCATCATAACGAATCTCGGGCTTCATCTTATTACTCTCCACGATTCGGAATATTGTTGTGTCGTCTCTGTGTGGTTCGATTTGATGAATCGCGTACAGTAGGAACAACGAGAAACCCTAAGCTTGGCGTATGAGCGGTTAAGGACGCGAACAGGATCGATAATGACGGTGCTGGATTCTTCGAAGCGATAGATCCCTCGGCGTCTTCAGCGTCGACTCGAATCTCGGCTCCACACTCTTTCTCCGAGGTTCCATTGATTTGAGATTTTGACTTCTATTTGGAAGATATGATCGATTAGAATATTCCTCTCTGGCTCGCTCGCTCAATCTGTCTATCTCGCTCTATAGTGCAAATCTTCATCTTCGGCCTCCATGGGCGTCTGCAACTCGAGTATCGCTTCTACACTCTTTCTCTGAGGTTCGGACTCCATTGCTTTGAGTTTTTTTGCTTCTATTTGGAAAAATATGATTTCTCTAATTTTTAACAAAGTTATCTTATTGCGAAATTTGGAATGAAGCATCATGAACTTATTTTGGGTTTTGATTGATTTTGGAACGATTTGAAATTGAAGCTTCGACAACACCCACTGACAATGTTCTTCATTCTTTTTTCTTCTTTTGATGACCTTTTGCCAAAAATATTCCTGAAAAACAGAAGATTTTGGGGTGTTTCTATTCCTGAATTCCTTTAGGTGACGAAGGTCGTTGCTGTTTCACCTTTCTACAACTACGTTGCTATAATCACTCATTTCCTGTTGAATTATTAAGAATGTGTAATCTTGATACAATTTCTGTTATATTAGATATTTTTCTCATTTAATTGTCAAGCAATATAAGTTCATTTTTTTTTTTGCAAGATCGATGACCTTTTCCAAAAAAATATATGACAAAGGGACGATATTTTTGTCTCTATACCAATAGAGTATGCATGATAATCCTTGCCTTTATATTTTTCAGAAAAGAGCGTCATTTCAAGCCTTGGCTTCTCTGCTGTGGAATTCGTTCGGTACTATTGGTGCACTCTTACAGATATACTCTAATTGTCTAATTGCATATTTTAGTTATGATGTTGCGTTTGATTTTTGTAGTTTTGAATTTTCTGTCTTCGATGTTTTTGTCGTTTCATATTTTAGTTATGATGTTACGTTTAATTTTTATATGATTTTTGTTTTTCAGCCTGTGTTTGATTTTTGAGTTTCGATCTGTGTTTCTCACACAGATTAGGTCATTGATGTGAGTTATTTTGGAATTACTCAAGTGCTTGATGTTCATATAGTTCTTTTCTTCCGTTTTCCTATATATATATAAAAGCAAAATAACTTCAGGTCTGAAAAACACCGATTTTTACCTAATTCTTTTTTCTCCTTTTTTTGAATTATTTTTAATTACCAAAATTAATAGATGAACCTCGGTCGTCGTGTCCTTTGAGAACACTCCTCTTCCGAAGTGAGGCATCTCCTCACAACTAATATCAACTGCCATTCGGTTAAAATTACTTTCGCTCATTGGATGTCAAAATCAATTATTTTCTCTCTCGGAGATGCAACTTTCTCTCCCGTCCTATGGGCCATGTGAGCACGAATCATCATAACGAATCTCGGGCTTCATCTTATTACTCTCCACGATTCGGAATATTGTTGTGTCGTCTCTGTGTGGTTCGATTTGATGAATCGCGTATAGTAGGAACAACGAGAAACCCTAAGCTTGGCGTATGAGCGGTTAAGGACGCGAACAGGATCGATAATGACGGTGCTGGATTCTTCGAAGCGATAGATCCCTCGGCGTCTTCAGCGTCGACTCGAATCTCGGCTCCACACTCTTTCTCCGAGGTTCCATTGATTTGAGATTTTGACTTCTATTTGGAAGATATGATCGATTAGAATATTCCTCTCTGGCTCGCTCGCTCAATCTGTCTATCTCGCTCTATAGTGCAAATCTTCATCTTCGGCCTCCATGGGCGTCTGCAACTCGAGTATCGCTTCTACACTCTTTCTCTGAGGTTCGGACTCCATTGCTTTGAGTTTTTTTGCTTCTATTTGGAAAAATATGATTTCTCTAATTTTTAACAAAGTTATCTTATTGCGAAATTTGGAATGAAGCATCATGAACTGATTTTGGGTTTTGATTGATTTTGGAACGATTTGAAATTGAAGCTTCGACAACACCCACTGACAATGTTCTTCATTCTTTTTTCTTCTTTTGATGACCTTTTGCCAAAAATATTCCTGAAAAACAGAAGATTTTGGGGTGTTTCTATTCCTGAATTCCTTTAGGTGACGAAGGTCGTTGCTGTTTCACCTTTCTACAACTACGTTGCTATAATCACTCATTTCCTGTTGAATTATTAAGAATGTGTAATCTTGATACAATTTCTGTTATATTAGATATTTTTCTCATTTAATTGTCAAGCAATATAAGTTCATTTTTTTTTTTGCAAGATCGATGACCTTTTCCAAAAAAATATATGACAAAGGGACGATATTTTTGTCTCTATACCAATAGAGTATGCATGATAATCCTTGCCTTTATATTTTTCAGAAAAGAGCGTCATTTCAAGCCTTGGCTTCTCTGCTGTGGAATTCGTTCGGTACTATTGGTGCACTCTTACAGATATACTCTAATTGTCTAATTGCATATTTTAGTTATGATGTTGCGTTTGATTTTTGTAGTTTTGAATTTTCTGTCTTCGATGTTTTTGTCGTTTCATATTTTAGTTATGATGTTACGTTTAATTTTTATATGATTTTTGTTTTTCAGCCTGTGTTTGATTTTTGAGTTTCGATCTGTGTTTCTCACACAGATTAGGTCATTGATGTGAGTTATTTTGGAATTACTCAAGTGCTTGATGTTCATATAGTTCTTTTCTTCCGTTTTCCTATATATATATAAAAGCAAAATAACTTCAGGTCTGAAAAACACCGATTTTTACCTAATTCTTTTTTCTCCTTTTTTTCAATTATTTTTAATTACCAAAATTAATAGATGAACCTGGTCGTCGTGTCCTTTGAGAACACTCCTCTTCCGAAGTGAGGCATCTCCTCACAACTAATATCAACTGCCATTCGGTTAAAATTACTTTCGCTCATTGGATGTCAAAATCAATTATTTTCTCTCTCCGAGATGCAACTTTCTCTCCCGTCCTATGGGCCATGTGAGCACGAATCATCATAACGAATCTCGGGCTTCATCTTATTACTCTCCACGATTCGGAATATTGTTGTGTCGTCTCTGTGTGGTTCGATTTGATGAATCGCGTATAGTAGGAACAACGAGAAACCCTAAGCTTGGCGTATGAGCGGTTAAGGACGCGAACAGGATCGATAATGACGGTGCTGGATTCTTCGAAGCGATAGATCCCTCGGCGTCTTCAGCGTCGACTCGAATCTCGGCTCCACACTCTTTCTCCGAGGTTCCATTGATTTGAGATTTTGACTTCTATTTGGAAGATATGATCGATTAGAATATTCCTCTCTGGCTCGCTCGCTCAATCTGTCTATCTCGCTCTATAGTGCAAATCTTCATCTTCGGCCTCCATGGGCGTCTGCAACTCGAGTATCGCTTCTACACTCTTTCTCTGAGGTTCGGACTCCATTGCTTTGAGTTTTTTTGCTTCTATTTGGAAAAATATGATTTCTCTAATTTTTAACAAAGTTATCTTATTGCGAAATTTGGAATGAAGCATCATGAACTGATTTTGGGTTTTGATTGATTTTGGAACGATTTGAAATTGAAGCTTCGACAACACCCACTGACAATGTTCTTCATTCTTTTTTCTTCTTTTGATGACCTTTTGCCAAAAATATTCCTGAAAAACAGAAGATTTTGGGGTGTTTCTATTCCTGAATTCCTTTAGGTGACGAAGGTCGTTGCTGTTTCACCTTTCTACAACTACGTTGCTATAATCACTCATTTCCTGTTGAATTATTAAGAATGTGTAATCTTGATACAATTTCTGTTATATTAGATATTTTTCTCATTTAATTGTCAAGCAATATAAGTTCATTTTTTTTTTTGCAAGATCGATGACCTTTTCCAAAAAAATATATGACAAAGGGACGATATTTTTGTCTCTATACCAATAGAGTATGCATGATAATCCTTGCCTTTATATTTTTCAGAAAAGAGCGTCATTTCAAGCCTTGGCTTCTCTGCTGTGGAATTCGTTCGGTACTATTGGTGCACTCTTACAGATATACTCTAATTGTCTAATTGCATATTTTAGTTATGATGTTGCGTTTGATTTTTGTAGTTTTGAATTTTCTGTCTTCGATGTTTTTGTCGTTTCATATTTTAGTTATGATGTTACGTTTAATTTTTATATGATTTTTGTTTTTCAGCCTGTGTTTGATTTTTGAGTTTCGATCTGTGTTTCTCACACAGATTAGGTCATTGATGTGAGTTATTTTGGAATTACTCAAGTGCTTGATGTTCATATAGTTCTTTTCTTCCGTTTTCCTATATATATATAAAAGCAAAATAACTTCAGGTCTGAAAAACACCGATTTTTACCTAATTCTTTTTTCTCCTTTTTTTGAATTATTTTTAATTACCAAAATTAATAGATGAACCTCGGTCGTCGTGTCCTTTGAGAACACTCCTCTTCCGAAGTGAGGCATCTCCTCACAACTAATATCAACTGCCATTCGGTTAAAATTACTTTCGCTCATTGGATGTCAAAATCAATTATTTTCTCTCTCGGAGATGCAACTTTCTCTCCCGTCCTATGGGCCATGTGAGCACGAATCATCATAACGAATCTCGGGCTTCATCTTATTACTCTCCACGATTCGGAATATTGTTGTGTCGTCTCTGTGTGGTTCGATTTGATGAATCGCGTACAGTAGGAACAACAAGAAACCCTAAGCTTGGCGTAGGAGCGGTTAAGGACGCGAACAGGATCGATAATGACGGTGCTGGATTCTTCGAAGCGATAGATCCCTCGGCGTCTTCAGCGTCGACTCGAATCTCGGCTCCACACTCTTTCTCCGAGGTTCCATTGATTTGAGATTTTGACTTCTATTTGGAAGATATGATCGATTAGAATATTCCTCTCTGGCTCGCTCGCTCAATCTGTCTATCTCGCTCTATAGTGCAAATCTTCATCTTCGGCCTCCATGGGCGTCTGCAACTCGAGTATCGCTTCTACACTCTTTCTCTGAGGTTCGGACTCCATTGCTTTGAGTTTTTTTGCTTCTATTTGGAAAAATATGATTTCTCTAATTTTTAACAAAGTTATCTTATTGCGAAATTTGGAATGAAGCATCATGAACTGATTTTGGGTTTTGATTGATTTTGGAACGATTTGAAATTGAAGCTTCGACAACACCCACTGACAATGTTCTTCATTCTTTTTTCTTCTTTTGATGACCTTTTGCCAAAAATATTCCTGAAAAACAGAAGATTTTGGGGTGTTTCTATTCCTGAATTCCTTTAGGTGACGAAGGTCGTTGCTGTTTCACCTTTCTACAACTACGTTGCTATAATCACTCATTTCCTGTTGAATTATTAAGAATGTGTAATCTTGATACAATTTCTGTTATATTAGATATTTTTCTCATTTAATTGTCAAGCAATATAAGTTCATTTTTTTTTTTGCAAGATCGATGACCTTTTCCAAAAAAATATATGACAAAGGGACGATATTTTTGTCTCTATACCAATAGAGTATGCATGATAATCCTTGCCTTTATATTTTTCAGAAAAGAGCGTCATTTCAAGCCTTGGCTTCTCTGCTGTGGAATTCGTTCGGTACTATTGGTGCACTCTTACAGATATACTCTAATTGTCTAATTGCATATTTTAGTTATGATGTTGCGTTTGATTTTTGTAGTTTTGAATTTTCTGTCTTCGATGTTTTTGTCGTTTCATATTTTAGTTATGATGTTACGTTTAATTTTTATATGATTTTTGTTTTTCAGCCTGTGTTTGATTTTTGAGTTTCGATCTGTGTTTCTCACACAGATTAGGTCATTGATGTGAGTTATTTTGGAATTACTCAAGTGCTTGATGTTCATATAGTTCTTTTCTTCCGTTTTCCTATATATATATAAAAGCAAAATAACTTCAGGTCTGAAAAACACCGATTTTTACCTAATTCTTTTTTCTCCTTTTTTTGAATTATTTTTAATTACCAAAATTAATAGATGAACCTCGGTCGTCGTGTCCTTTGAGAACACTCCTCTTCCGAAGTGAGGCATCTCCTCACAACTAATATCAACTGCCATTCGGTTAAAATTACTTTCGCTCATTGGATGTCAAAATCAATTATTTTCTCTCTCGGAGATGCAACTTTCTCTCCCGTCCTATGGGCCATGTGAGCACGAATCATCATAACGAATCTCGGGCTTCATCTTATTACTCTCCACGATTCGGAATATTGTTGTGTCGTCTCTGTGTGGTTCGATTTGATGAATCGCGTACAGTAGGAACAACGAGAAACCCTAAGCTTGGCGTAGGAGCGGTTAAGGACGCGAACAGGATCGATAATGACGGTGCTGGATTCTTCGAAGCGATAGATCCCTCGGCGTCTTCAGCGTCGACTCGAATCTCGGCTCCACACTCTTTCTCCGAGGTTCCATTGATTTGAGATTTTGACTTCTATTTGGAAGATATGATCGATTAGAATATTCCTCTCTGGCTCGCTCGCTCAATCTGTCTATCTCGCTCTATAGTGCAAATCTTCATCTTCGGCCTCCATGGGCGTCTGCAACTCGAGTATCGCTTCTACACTCTTTCTCTGAGGTTCGGACTCCATTGCTTTGAGTTTTTTTGCTTCTATTTGGAAAAATATGATTTCTCTAATTTTTAACAAAGTTATCTTATTGCGAAATTTGGAATGAAGCATCATGAACTGATTTTGGGTTTTGATTGATTTTGGAACGATTTGAAATTGAAGCTTCGACAACACCCACTGACAATGTTCTTCATTCTTTTTTCTTCTTTTGATGACCTTTTGCCAAAAATATTCCTGAAAAACAGAAGATTTTGGGGTGTTTCTATTCCTGAATTCCTTTAGGTGACGAAGGTCGTTGCTGTTTCACCTTTCTACAACTACGTTGCTATAATCACTCATTTCCTGTTGAATTATTAAGAATGTGTAATCTTGATACAATTTCTGTTATATTAGATATTTTTCTCATTTAATTGTCAAGCAATATAAGTTCATTTTTTTTTTTGCAAGATCGATGACCTTTTCCAAAAAAATATATGACAAAGGGACGATATTTTTGTCTCTATACCAATAGAGTATGCATGATAATCCTTGCCTTTATATTTTTCAGAAAAGAGCGTCATTTCAAGCCTTGGCTTCTCTGCTGTGGAATTCGTTCGGTACTATTGGTGCACTCTTACAGATATACTCTAATTGTCTAATTGCATATTTTAGTTATGATGTTGCGTTTGATTTTTGTAGTTTTGAATTTTCTGTCTTCGATGTTTTTGTCGTTTCATATTTTAGTTATGATGTTACGTTTAATTTTTATATGATTTTTGTTTTTCAGCCTGTGTTTGATTTTTGAGTTTCGATCTGTGTTTCTCACACAGATTAGGTCATTGATGTGAGTTATTTTGGAATTACTCAAGTGCTTGATGTTCATATAGTTCTTTTCTTCCGTTTTCCTATATATATATAAAAGCAAAATAACTTCAGGTCTGAAAAACACCGATTTTTACCTAATTCTTTTTTCTCCTTTTTTTGAATTATTTTTAATTACCAAAATTAATAGATGAACCTCGGTCGTCGTGTCCTTTGAGAACACTCCTCTTCCGAAGTGAGGCATCTCCTCACAACTAATATCAACTGCCATTCGGTTAAAATTACTTTCGCTCATTGGATGTCAAAATCAATTATTTTCTCTCTCGGAGATGCAACTTTCTCTCCCGTCCTATGGGCCATGTGAGCACGAATCATCATAACGAATCTCGGGCTTCATCTTATTACTCTCCACGATTCGGAATATTGTTGTGTCGTCTCTGTGTGGTTCGATTTGATGAATCGCGTACAGTAGGAACAACAAGAAACCCTAAGCTTGGCGTAGGAGCGGTTAAGGACGCGAACAGGATCGATAATGACGGTGCTGGATTCTTCGAAGCGATAGATCCCTCGGCGTCTTCAGCGTCGACTCGAATCTCGGCTCCACACTCTTTCTCCGAGGTTCCATTGATTTGAGATTTTGACTTCTATTTGGAAGATATGATCGATTAGAATATTCCTCTCTGGCTCGCTCGCTCAATCTGTCTATCTCGCTCTATAGTGCAAATCTTCATCTTCGGCCTCCATGGGCGTCTGCAACTCGAGTATCGCTTCTACACTCTTTCTCTGAGGTTCGGACTCCATTGCTTTGAGTTTTTTTGCTTCTATTTGGAAAAATATGATTTCTCTAATTTTTAACAAAGTTATCTTATTGCGAAATTTGGAATGAAGCATCATGAACTGATTTTGGGTTTTGATTGATTTTGGAACGATTTGAAATTGAAGCTTCGACAACACCCACTGACAATGTTCTTCATTCTTTTTTCTTCTTTTGATGACCTTTTGCCAAAAATATTCCTGAAAAACAGAAGATTTTGGGGTGTTTCTATTCCTGAATTCCTTTAGGTGACGAAGGTCGTTGCTGTTTCACCTTTCTACAACTACGTTGCTATAATCACTCATTTCCTGTTGAATTATTAAGAATGTGTAATCTTGATACAATTTCTGTTATATTAGATATTTTTCTCATTTAATTGTCAAGCAATATAAGTTCATTTTTTTTTTTGCAAGATCGATGACCTTTTCCAAAAAAATATATGACAAAGGGACGATATTTTTGTCTCTATACCAATAGAGTATGCATGATAATCCTTGCCTTTATATTTTTCAGAAAAGAGCGTCATTTCAAGCCTTGGCTTCTCTGCTGTGGAATTCGTTCGGTACTATTGGTGCACTCTTACAGATATACTCTAATTGTCTAATTGCATATTTTAGTTATGATGTTGCGTTTGATTTTTGTAGTTTTGAATTTTCTGTCTTCGATGTTTTTGTCGTTTCATATTTTAGTTATGATGTTACGTTTAATTTTTATATGATTTTTGTTTTTCAGCCTGTGTTTGATTTTTGAGTTTCGATCTGTGTTTCTCACACAGATTAGGTCATTGATGTGAGTTATTTTGGAATTACTCAAGTGCTTGATGTTCATATAGTTCTTTTCTTCCGTTTTCCTATATATATATAAAAGCAAAATAACTTCAGGTCTGAAAAACACCGATTTTTACCTAATTCTTTTTTCTCCTTTTTTTCAATTATTTTTAATTACCAAAATTAATAGATGAACCTCGGTCGTCGTGTCCTTTGAGAACACTCCTCTTCCGAAGTGAGGCATCTCCTCACAACTAATATCAACTGCCATTCGGTTAAAATTACTTTCGCTCATTGGATGTCAAAATCAATTATTTTCTCTCTCGGAGATGCAACTTTCTCTCCCGTCCTATGGGCCATGTGAGCACGAATCATCATAACGAATCTCGGGCTTCATCTTATTACTCTCCACGATTCGGAATATTGTTGTGTCGTCTCTGTGTGGTTCGATTTGATGAATCGCGTATAGTAGGAACAACGAGAAACCCTAAGCTTGGCGTATGAGCGGTTAAGGACGCGAACAGGATCGATAATGACGGTGCTGGATTCTTCGAAGCGATAGATCCCTCGGCGTCTTCAGCGTCGACTCGAATCTCGGCTCCACACTCTTTCTCCGAGGTTCCATTGATTTGAGATTTTGACTTCTATTTGGAAGATATGATCGATTAGAATATTCCTCTCTGGCTCGCTCGCTCAATCTGTCTATCTCGCTCTATAGTGCAAATCTTCATCTTCGGCCTCCATGGGCGTCTGCAACTCGAGTATCGCTTCTACACTCTTTCTCTGAGGTTCGGACTCCATTGCTTTGAGTTTTTTTGCTTCTATTTGGAAAAATATGATTTCTCTAATTTTTAACAAAGTTATCTTATTGCGAAATTTGGAATGAAGCATCATGAACTGATTTTGGGTTTTGATTGATTTTGGAACGATTTGAAATTGAAGCTTCGACAACACCCACTGACAATGTTCTTCATTCTTTTTTCTTCTTTTGATGACCTTTTGCCAAAAATATTCCTGAAAAACAGAAGATTTTGGGGTGTTTCTATTCCTGAATTCCTTTAGGTGACGAAGGTCGTTGCTGTTTCACCTTTCTACAACTACGTTGCTATAATCACTCATTTCCTGTTGAATTATTAAGAATGTGTAATCTTGATACAATTTCTGTTATATTAGATATTTTTCTCATTTAATTGTCAAGCAATATAAGTTCATTTTTTTTTTTGCAAGATCGATGACCTTTTCCAAAAAAATATATGACAAAGGGACGATATTTTTGTCTCTATACCAATAGAGTATGCATGATAATCCTTGCCTTTATATTTTTCAGAAAAGAGCGTCATTTCAAGCCTTGGCTTCTCTGCTGTGGAATTCGTTCGGTACTATTGGTGCACTCTTACAGATATACTCTAATTGTCTAATTGCATATTTTAGTTATGATGTTGCGTTTGATTTTTGTAGTTTTGAATTTTCTGTCTTCGATGTTTTTGTCGTTTCATATTTTAGTTATGATGTTACGTTTAATTTTTATATGATTTTTGTTTTTCAGCCTGTGTTTGATTTTTGAGTTTCGATCTGTGTTTCTCACACAAATTAGGTCATTGATGTGAGTTATTTTGGAATTACTCAAGTGCTTGATGTTCATATAGTTCTTTTCTTCCGTTTTCCTATATATATATAAAAGCAAAATAACTTCAGGTCTGAAAAACACCGATTTTTACCTAATTCTTTTTTCTCCTTTTTTTGAATTATTTTTAATTACCAAAATTAATAGATGAACCTCGGTCGTCGTGTCCTTTGAGAACACTCCTCTTCCGAAGTGAGGCATCTCCTCACAACTAATATCAACTGCCATTCGGTTAAAATTACTTTCGCTCATTGGATGTCAAAATCAATTATTTTCTCTCTCGGAGATGCAACTTTCTCTCCCGTCCTATGGGCCATGTGAGCACGAATCATCATAACGAATCTCGGGCTTCATCTTATTACTCTCCACGATTCGGAATATTGTTGTGTCGTCTCTGTGTGGTTCGATTTGATGAATCGCGTACAGTAGGAACAACGAGAAACCCTAAGCTTGGCGTAGGAGCGGTTAAGGACGCGAACAGGATCGATAATGACGGTGCTGGATTCTTCGAAGCGATAGATCCCTCGGCGTCTTCAGCGTCGACTCGAATCTCGGCTCCACACTCTTTCTCCGAGGTTCCATTGATTTGAGATTTTGACTTCTATTTGGAAGATATGATCGATTAGAATATTCCTCTCTGGCTCGCTCGCTCAATCTGTCTATCTCGCTCTATAGTGCAAATCTTCATCTTCGGCCTCCATGGGCGTCTGCAACTCGAGTATCGCTTCTACACTCTTTCTCTGAGGTTCGGACTCCATTGCTTTGAGTTTTTTTGCTTCTATTTGGAAAAATATGATTTCTCTAATTTTTAACAAAGTTATCTTATTGCGAAATTTGGAATGAAGCATCATGAACTGATTTTGGGTTTTGATTGATTTTGGAACGATTTGAAATTGAAGCTTCGACAACACCCACTGACAATGTTCTTCATTCTTTTTTCTTCTTTTGATGACCTTTTGCCAAAAATATTCCTGAAAAACAGAAGATTTTGGGGTGTTTCTATTCCTGAATTCCTTTAGGTGACGAAGGTCGTTGCTGTTTCACCTTTCTACAACTACGTTGCTATAATCACTCATTTCCTGTTGAATTATTAAGAATGTGTAATCTTGATACAATTTCTGTTATATTAGATATTTTTCTCATTTAATTGTCAAGCAATATAAGTTCATTTTTTTTTTTGCAAGATCGATGACCTTTTCCAAAAAAATATATGACAAAGGGACGATATTTTTGTCTCTATACCAATAGAGTATGCATGATAATCCTTGCCTTTATATTTTTCAGAAAAGAGCGTCATTTCAAGCCTTGGCTTCTCTGCTGTGGAATTCGTTCGGTACTATTGGTGCACTCTTACAGATATACTCTAATTGTCTAATTGCATATTTTAGTTATGATGTTGCGTTTGATTTTTGTAGTTTTGAATTTTCTGTCTTCGATGTTTTTGTCGTTTCATATTTTAGTTATGATGTTACGTTTAATTTTTATATGATTTTTGTTTTTCAGCCTGTGTTTGATTTTTGAGTTTCGATCTGTGTTTCTCACACAGATTAGGTCATTGATGTGAGTTATTTTGGAATTACTCAAGTGCTTGATGTTCATATAGTTCTTTTCTTCCGTTTTCCTATATATATATAAAAGCAAAATAACTTCAGGTCTGAAAAACACCGATTTTTACCTAATTCTTTTTTCTCCTTTTTTTCAATTATTTTTAATTACCAAAATTAATAGATGAACCTCGGTCGTCGTGTCCTTTGAGAACACTCCTCTTCCGAAGTGAGGCATCTCCTCACAACTAATATCAACTGCCATTCGGTTAAAATTACTTTCGCTCATTGGATGTCAAAATCAATTATTTTCTCTCTCGGAGATGCAACTTTCTCTCCCGTCCTATGGGCCATGTGAGCACGAATCATCATAACGAATCTCGGGCTTCATCTTATTACTCTCCACGATTCGGAATATTGTTGTGTCGTCTCTGTGTGGTTCGATTTGATGAATCGCGTATAGTAGGAACAACGAGAAACCCTAAGCTTGGCGTATGAGCGGTTAAGGACGCGAACAGGATCGATAATGACGGTGCTGGATTCTTCGAAGCGATAGATCCCTCGGCGTCTTCAGCGTCGACTCGAATCTCGGCTCCACACTCTTTCTCCGAGGTTCCATTGATTTGAGATTTTGACTTCTATTTGGAAGATATGATCGATTAGAATATTCCTCTCTGGCTCGCTCGCTCAATCTGTCTATCTCGCTCTATAGTGCAAATCTTCATCTTCGGCCTCCATGGGCGTCTGCAACTCGAGTATCGCTTCTACACTCTTTCTCTGAGGTTCGGACTCCATTGCTTTGAGTTTTTTTGCTTCTATTTGGAAAAATATGATTTCTCTAATTTTTAACAAAGTTATCTTATTGCGAAATTTGGAATGAAGCATCATGAACTGATTTTGGGTTTTGATTGATTTTGGAACGATTTGAAATTGAAGCTTCGACAACACCCACTGACAATGTTCTTCATTCTTTTTTCTTCTTTTGATGACCTTTTGCCAAAAATATTCCTGAAAAACACAAGATTTTGGGGTGTTTCTATTCCTGAATTCCTTTAGGTGACGAAGGTCGTTGCTGTTTCACCTTTCTACAACTACGTTGCTATAATCACTCATTTCCTGTTGAATTATTAAGAATGTGTAATCTTGATACAATTTCTGTTATATTAGATATTTTTCTCATTTAATTGTCAAGCAATATAAGTTCATTTTTTTTTTTGCAAGATCGATGACCTTTTCCAAAAAAATATATGACAAAGGGACGATATTTTTGTCTCTATACCAATAGAGTATGCATGATAATCCTTGCCTTTATATTTTTCAGAAAAGAGCGTCATTTCAAGCCTTGGCTTCTCTGCTGTGGAATTCGTTCGGTACTATTGGTGCACTCTTACAGATATACTCTAATTGTCTAATTGCATATTTTAGTTATGATGTTGCGTTTGATTTTTGTAGTTTTGAATTTTCTGTCTTCGATGTTTTTGTCGTTTCATATTTTAGTTATGATGTTACGTTTAATTTTTATATGATTTTTGTTTTTCAGCCTGTGTTTGATTTTTGAGTTTCGATCTGTGTTTCTCACACAGATTAGGTCATTGATGTGAGTTATTTTGGAATTACTCAAGTGCTTGATGTTCATATAGTTCTTTTCTTCCGTTTTCTCTAATATGTGGCTCACCATCTTCAGCGACAATATTAGGTGAATTTTTAGTAAATTTTGGTCGATCTTGAATTTGTACAACAGAAAATGGACTGAATTCGTTATTGTGCCTTTTTTTCCGTTTTATATTGGTTGCTTACCTATTCAACAGACCCTTTTGATTTGGAAAAACAGCCTAAATCTTTTGTGAGTAAGAAGAAGAAAAGCAATTCAATGTTTTTTCTTTTTTCTTTTGTGTTTCAGGAAATTCTCCAAATGCTGCAAAATGGCGGGTAAGCTTCGTGTTTCATTAGGATTATAAAATAATATTCTGTGCATTATTTTCTATATTTTGGTACCCAAGTTCACGATTTTGAAGCATTGTTAATGCTTTTGTATATTTTTCAGGGATTTCGTCAATATGTGATCTTTCGGGGCTATACAACTGAAATTATTATTTCCCGGATTTTGGTATAAATTTTTGTAATAAATGGTTAAAGAGGTTTATTTCCAGGCATTGTTAATGCTTTTGTTGCTTTTTCAAGGATTTTAGCAAATTTAACAAATTTTTTTTTCTTAACCTTATTTACAGGTTAAGCAAAAATTCTGTAGCTAAGGATGACCTATCGATCAATAAACAATGTTTCTGCTTTTATCGATTTTTCATGTATTCCGAGAACTTGTTAGCATTTCGTCGATTCTCTGGTAAGATTCTTTTTCTCCGTATTTTGGTTTCAATTTTTGTTGAAATTCGGTTAAGGATGAGCTTATGCTTCTCCTCACAGTATCGCAGAACACCATCTCCAAAGTTTTGCGTCTATGAGTCAGCGTCAACAACCTCTTGCCCTGCTCGGCCAAGGGGCTAGGTGGAGTGTGAGGATGATCAGTCCCACCACCGTGTCACCACACATGTCAACGTAATAGGTGAGCACTTTATATTCTTTCTTTCTCCCTCAATATCGCAGTCTCTTCGTATATACTTCCGCAGATCAACCACTAACCATGTATTTACGTTTTCTCTGATTCATGACTTCACTTGATTCTGGTATATTAAGCCTGATTAATATTATGTGTTAATATGGTTTTAACAAATCATTATGTATATGCTTAAAGATGATAGGTATATTGCATTCATAAAGAACGCTAGACTATTAAAGTTACTAAAACTTTTATTTTTATTTACAGCTTCACTTTTTGAATAAAATTAACATCGGTAATCATTTTTTATTAATTTTTGGAAATTTGTTTGCAGCAGGAACTATTCATAGCACTTTTTCCTTGGTTATTTTACATAAGCATCTTGAAGGTTTTGCATATTGCGGTGGTAATCTAATTTTCTGTTTCCACTAATTCCATTCCGGTAAATGGCCTATTACGTCCTCGACCTCTGTCCCAGCCTTTGAATGGAACCCCTTTTCCTTGATAATTCTCAGAGTCTCAATCTCACGCAATCGGTTTCGTCGAATATGGTCATTTTTTCTTTTGTTATTTAGATTTGACTTTTAGATGTGTTTCAAATCCTTTTAGTTCGTCGAAGAACATGTCATAGTGAGTTACAGTTAAAAAGTAATGATTTCTTATGTATTACCATTATTGGTACAAAATGAACTAATTTATTAGTTATTATACATCTATACACAGATTTTGGTGTTTATAACCACAAATTGCTCTTCGCTCTTCGAGGATTTGATGAATTTGAATTTTTGGGTTTTTAGAAAGTAAAAAAATAACTTTGGACTATAATTCTTCTTTTACACACCTTTACACACCTATATGCTTAATATTCGTTTATGGCTTTTCCAACACATGAAAAATTTACGTCAAAAAATAGACTTCCTTGGCAAAATATAGAATTTGAATTTTATTTTCTTCAGCCATATTTATGATGTTGGTTTATAGTTTGAATTTGGAGGTTCCTTACATTTACTATTTTCTCACTTATTACACTTCAAACTGCAGTCTCAAATTTAAAGTCCCAAAGCAAGGGCTAAGGATATAAGGGGAATGTGCAAAGAGACGCAATTTTGGAAGTGGAATATCATGAGTTGGAGCGTCAATCGCCTTATTATCTTGGGATTTTATTCTCTGTGTCTCATGTATGAGAAACACCATTTTGATAACTAAGTGAGTGCAACTGTATAAATCAACTCTCTAACCACTCTATGCCAATATATTAACAAGGAAATTCTAATTTTTCAAAATTTAAATTTTCTTATCAATGATTTTCATTTATCGATATTAAATGGACCATTCTAGATCTTATTTTTTAATTTTGAGAAGATGAAAATTCTGTAAAATTAATCCTCGGACTGCTCTTCCAGTTTATTATTTGCGGTTGAGAGTTCCATCGAAATTACTAGCTTCAAGATGTTATTGGTCATTTGTTGGGTGAAATTGTAACTTAAGGTCGGGTGAAATATTTTGTTTGTTTTTTCTCCTTATATAAGATTTTAATTGTGCAAACCTTATGATTGAGTTTTTACTGTTGAATATTATTTGAGTTAAAAGTATATTTAATGATTTGAATTCTTATGATATATTATTCTTTCTTTAAAGAATAGGCACAATATCGGATTGGATGAATCCATTCGTCAACAACATCAAGAATCTTTCGTGCCACAAAATTAATTCCAAGCATCAGTGCATTTTTGCCATCAGCTACTCGCAAGATATTTCCTCATGTCGTTGGACTAATTGGCTTGGTTTATCTTTTGTTCTATTTGTAGGGTTAAAACACTGCATTAGAAACAAGAATATGTATCATATAAATTAAGCTTTAGCTTGAAAGTATGTCATTTTTAAATTATCTGGTGACCCTTTTAATATTTTGTGATTTATTGTTATATGTGATGTCTTCTTGAAGAAGATAGGTATTACATTTGTTAAAAATCTATATATATATATATATATATATAAAAGGAAAATCTCACAAGATGACATGGCACAATGCATAACAAGAGAATTGAGAATCCTATTTTTCTGATTTTTGTATTTTTTTTTTTTAACTCTTTAAATCAAACTTTCCCATACATTTAACGTTTAAGAAGATGAAAAAACATTATATTGAACTGAATTTATGTTTTACATGTTCATGACCATTTAATTACACTAATTTAACGCTTAGTGTCTGCAGTAGGCATTAGTTTCTCATTGATGTCATATTCTTTTAACCTACCACTAAATTATAGATTAAAAAAATAGCACTAAACACCTATTTATATATTGGAGAAACATGCCACTTTGCTCTCTCTTTTTTTAACGCTTTATATTTATCTTAATTAATGTAGCATGAAAAACCGATGCTCAGCAATAAATAAATAAAAAAATAACTCTTCCAATCCTAAATCAAAGAATTTTAATTCATGTCTTCACTTCATAACTATATATAACAACACTATTATTCGCTTCGGATTAAATATTTTGTGCTGCTTTATATCTGTATTTTGTTTATTTTTTTAATCCTGTATTTTTAATTTCCTATTAATTTTCTGTTTGTTTAGTATGCAAATATTTCATCTCTTGATGAAGTTTGTGGCTGCAATGGCGGATTCATCGAATAAAAATTTAAGGTATCATTTTTCTTTTTAGCTTTCGGGAATCGGTTAATTTTTATTTTAATTTAAGAATATATTGTGATTATTTTTACTTTTCTATAGTTATACGTTGATGAGTTTTATACTTATTTTTGGATATACTCTTAGTATCCATTTCTTTTAATTATGATTGTTTCATAATTATTTTTTGTGTACAGATGTTTTGTATCCGCGCGAAGGACGAATATATTTGTTGATAGCGTTAATGTTGTAAAAATGAGTTTTGTCAAGGTTAATCTTGAGATTTCTGAGTCTATAGCAATATAATAAGTGATTTTGGATTGAATTATGATTTAAATAGATAAAGTTGCTTCGCTTACTTCTTTTTCTCTTTTGATTGGCTAAAATTTCGTTTCACTATTTTGTTGTGAACTTAAAAGTTACTTCATAGAGATGTTTATGAAGTCCTTAAGGTACAGACATATAAATATCCAAGGTCATTATATAAATACACAAAATAAGGTTGAATCTCAATTTTATGCATGCTAATATTCATTTATGAATTCTTACAGAAGAAGAAGACTGAGGTGCCCGTTCTAGATGCAAATATTATGCCAGTGAAAAGATCAAAGCGCTATGTCCATATATGTCAACAATGGTCTATCATCATTTGGTTTGTTATGTGTAAATGGTTATTTTTACTTTCATTCATAATTTCATATTATCATCTTAGTTCGGAGTAAGTCAACTTTTATAGTAAGTATGTACATTAGTTGTTATTTTGATACAAAATTGCAAACAGGGTGTACCGTGTATATACAAAACAATCTCTAAAAGTGTATAGAAGCAATAATGCATGAGTTTAGTTATTATTTATGATAGAATTGCAAACATATATACAAAACAAATTTTCATGCTATGTTATTGTTTTTCTATATATCAACTTACTCTTCAAGTAAAAAAAATTTGATCACGTTGAAGAATATTTTTCAATGCACTTCCAAAATTATGATTCTTCTATGACTCCTCTTCCTATCACTCAAATTCAAAACCGTCCCTTACTTCTATGACTCTTCTTATCACTCACTTGAATGATTATTTCTATTCTCATTGATGAGACATAATTAGATTTTTTTTTTGTATATGATTAAACATTGACTTTTTTTTTATTATGACTTTCTTATGCTATAGATCAACTTTATACTCCAACACTTTTCTTCCTCAAATAAAATAGTGGGATCCTCATTTTTTATTTTTATTTTTTTTATGTTGTATACTTATGTTTTATATGAAAGCAGTGGATTGGAAGAGTCTTTCAACATTAAGAAAAATGGAAATTTTTAAGCTTGAATTTTTTTTTTTTTTTTGACAAAGTGTGTTTTCATCACTAAAGCATTTTCGGATATTTGTTAAGCTTTGGTTAATTTTACAAGGATTTCCCTAATAAAGAATAAGTTCATCGCTTTTTCGATGAGATTCAATTATTCCCCGGTTTTTTCATTTCGATATTTAGAGTAATTGATTTTTTGGCATTAATTTTACCTTTGATTAATTTTACCTTTTATTTTTCTGATAATTTGGTTTAATTTAGTAGGGAACTGTAAGTAATATTGTTTGGCTGTGTGTGCAAATTAGTGCTTTTGGAAGATTTGATTAATTTTGGTCGAGAGATTTTTATTTTCCAGATTACGATTTTACTTTTTGTTATAAGATATAAAGAGTTTATTTAACAATGTTTCTGCTTTTCATGAATTTCTATAAACTTTTAGCCTTTTGATGTTTCTTTGAGATCGGGCTAATTATTACGTGTCGGATATTTGTTTCAACATTTGTTTGAAGATTTAATTTTTGAGTAGTGTTTTTACATATGTTGATTTTTCAAGGATTTGATCATTTGGTGAGTTTCTTATTTCCTGGGTTTCCGGTTCATTTATAGTCGCAACCTCGCTCGGTCGCTTGCTTTCTCTGTCGCAGTGCTTGCTCTCCCTTTTTCCGTCGCTCCATCGCTTGGTCGCGGGGTTTTTTCCATCGCAGCGCTCTCTTTCTCCATTTCTATATCTCTCTCAGTGAAGTTGTTGCTTTGTCACTCTCTTTCGCTCTCTTTGTCACATCAATATCGTTGGTTGTACTTCTCTTTCTTTCTCACGTTTGTTTTTATTTTTACACTATGTAACATTTTTTTTGAAGACATTTAAATTATATTTAAACTATATTGACTTGGATATCCTTTCAGTGATAATATTAAATTATATTGATTTAAAGTCTTTATCAGACATAATTACAATCACTTCTAATATTTCATCAATATATAGTTTTCTTTCTATAATAAAGTGGTTTCTATAAAATTTATGCATAAAATTGATAATTGATATGATACATTAAGAATATTTATAAGAGATGTCATGGTTGTGGTACGCAAATTAAATATGGTCAAGTGTATGATATTATTTTGTTATGTATAGCCTAAAAATATAGAATAATTAAGAAAAAGGACAATTGTTATGTTTTTTGTTAATGGAAAATGTATAATATAAAATTTCCTTAAAAAGCTCAAATTTTAATTTCTTTACTAAAATAATGTGTCACTTAACAATTCGTGATATACAAGAGATAGTCTAAAATTGTATAATATGAAGATATCAACGTTGTTGTGGAAAACGGTCTCCTAAAAGACAGTTTAAATCATTATTTGTTCTACATGATTGTTTCTTACTTTGTAGAGTCTTTTTAATGTAACGTGCATACTTCTCGAATCTATATATTATTCTAATTACCGGTAATTTAATGACGATGAAATGAAAAAAATCGAGATTTTAAAGATTATTTGTACTACTTTTCAACAGATTGTAATCATTCGCAATATTTTATTGCCACCGCGCGAAGCGCGGTGCTCTTCCACTAGTGAGAAGAAACATAAAACGCGGAGAATAATACGACTTTCCCCACACATATATAAATATATGGGCACGTGTACCCAAGTTGTTAAAATTAATTAGTTTTTGTTTTTTTTTTTGGGAAAATTACGGCAAAAATACTTAACTTTTGGTCAACCTGCCTCCCGTGTACCCAACTTTTAAAACTGGCGGCAAAAATACCCAACGTGCGTTAACCGTGACTTTGGCATAAAACCGTTAATTTTTTCGTTAACATTCGCAATGTGGCCGTTAGCGGCAAAAATACCCAAACTTTTTTTTTGAAAAAAAAAATAATTTTTAATTTTTTGAACTACCCGTATCCGGATCCGGTTTTCCGGGTATCCGAAAATCACTGCCCGTATCCGGATCCGGATATCCAGAAATCCGGATACCTATTTTCAAAACCTTGTTTAATTATCCGTACCCGGTTTTGAAATCCGGATTCGGATATTATCCGGATATCCGGAATTTTTAACAAATGAAAATGAAACCCTAGAAAGGAGAGTAACGCTAGAGTAAGAGTAACCGACGGACGAGGGCTTGGAGGCGGCTGAATAAGAGTAACACTAGAAAATGAAAATGAAATGTCGCCGGTCGAAGAAAGGAGAGTGAGTAACCCTAGAAAATGAATTAAAAAAATAAAAAATAAAAATAAACCGGGTTTTAAACCGGATACGGATATCCGAATTTTTAAATAACAAAACCCGTATCCGTATCCGTATCCGGTTTTAAATCCGGATCCGGATACCCGTATCCGGATTCGGATTTTAAAATCGGATACGGATGCGGATGCGGATTTAAAACCGGGTTCCGGGTTTTAGTTACAGCCTTAATCAAAGGTCATAATTCCTCAAAGTTGAGAATTTCAAAGTTCGTATTTTCTTTTCTAAGATCTAGATTCTAGACATGTAATAATTGTATATGTGTGTGTGTATATATATATATATATATATATATATCCATGATTAAAATTTTAAAATTGATCAGCCAAACCCTAATATATATAGAAGAATATCGATCATATCAACTTGGCTATATTACTATATAATTACAAAGAAAGAAAGAAAGAAAAACTATAAAACTGCTTAAATCCTGATCGATGAATATGTCAATTCTCCCGAGAGCCGTCATTGTCTTGAAATTTGCAACAAATAAAATATACATGCGCATATATGTAACATGATACATGCAAGTGTATATATAATATTATTATACATATATAAATATGTTTTAAAATTTACTAATATAGTGGGTATATCTATGTCACAAGACGAATTACAAAGTACGCATCATTTTAAATGTACCTGATCAAAGAGTTAATAGTTTATAGTTATACCGAGTAGCGAAGCTAGCTTTTTCAACTGGGAGGGGCTCTATTACTTAGGGGTGAAACCGGAATCGGGAACCCGGGAAGTAGCTTTTTCTCGTCAATGTTTCGAAAAATCGGGATTTTTTTTCTACCGGTTTCGGTTCTGGTAACGGTTTATGGGCTCTAAATTTTTCGGTTCTAGTAACAGTAACGGTTCCAATTCTAAATTTCTCGGTTCCGGTTCTGACTCAAAATCTCAATGTCACATGATAGAAATTTTTACTAATCAAAAGAAGTAAAAAAAAAAAAAAAAAACCTTTATCGTAACTAATGTTAAAAAAAACCTTAAATAATTGTAACTAATCTTAAAAAGAAAAAAAATTAAATACTTAAGGGTTAAAAGAGGGTGTGAATGCAGATATGATTTTCATATCTTTGATAAAATATACGATTTTTTTATATATTAAAATACTAATAAAAAAATAAAAGTGAGAGTGGGCCCGTGTCCCTCCTCACTCCTATGTCCCTTCGCCTCTGGTATACCAATATTATATCCAAAACGAAAAAGTGCCAATAGGATTTCTTTCTTTTAATTTATCACTCTGACTATGACACAAATACCCAATTTGTATTAACACAATAGCCTCCCTAAAAAAAAAAAACAATTCTGAACGAGAAAATTACGGAAAACGACTGTGAAAACTGAGAACCAAAAGACGACATAAGCTACGTACTTAACATCCAATTAAACGACCGCAAAGAACGGCAAGAACACCAATTAATCCCTTTTTGCCACTGATGTCCCGTGATGCTCTGACAGTACTACGAGCTGTAATGCTAGATGATCTCGGCGGGTAGGGTTTTGGGTCCGCTCCACGATTCTCTTTTCGTTTGGTGTTAGTTTTATTAGCCTAGATTATCAAGGATATATTAGTCACAGTGTCACACCATTTTTTTTTGTATTAGGTATTATATATCTAAGTGACTATGATTATTGTTGATGTACGATTTCGTCTACGACAATTAATATTGTTACGACGAAATCTATCTCTGTCGTTTAGTAATTTGGGCCTCATCTGCGAAAGGCCCAACACCCACACGAGCCCAGTTGACCAAGTCAAAGGGAATCACTTTTGTTCAAGTGACGAAGATCATCAGCAATCGGGAAGCATGCTGCAATGATTCTCGTCGGTAAAGCCTCAGCGATGGAAATCATCGCCGACCAACAACAGGAGCGACGACCAAGTCAGCGACGAGGCTTATAATTCAAATGACAAAGACCGAAGGCGTAATTAAAGCAATCAACGTGGCGCAAGCGATGCTCCAGCCAATTGACGACGGTAGTTACGCCCACGATTACAGCCATGCAATTATGGCCATTATGAGGGAATCAAACGCAATTGTAACAACCCAATTATGATGACTGATTTAAATCTGTTAGTTGATTATAAATAGAGGGGGCTAAGGCCCATGTACAAAGGATCGCACATTTTTTGCACCATCAATACACACGCAAAAAAGGTTTCTCATTGAAGCCCAATCACTCGAGAAATAACCCGACTCATTCTCTCAAAACACCCATCTCTTTCAACGTGATCTAGCTTTAACGGAAAGATCCGAGCTTTAAGGTAAACTCGGAATTACACCAACCGTAACTTCGTGACTGCGAAGGCCGATTTTTGACATCAACAGTTTGGCGCTCACCGTGGGGCAGAGGTGCGTTTCAACGCGTAGCTAAATTACAAGGTTGTCTTAGAAATGGCGACGGAGAACGAGTCAGACGCACAAAGGCAGGAGGAAGATCAGTAGCGGCAGCAGGAGTTGGTGGCCTTGGGGCGTCAACACGTGGAGAATTCTCTACCAATCCACTACCCGGGGAATTCTTCCATGGTTCAGACGACGTTCCCAACGGTAAAGGAATACCAGCGCAGGATAGCAGAACTGGAGCATAGGGATCGGCAGTTTCGTGGAGCTTCGATGCAGGGAGGCAACGCGAGGACCGCGACATAACTAGCAGCGAGCGGCGCAGGAGGATCAGCAGAAGGTGGATCCGCAGAAGCAGAACCAGCGACGAATGGACGGAGCGCGGTTCCTTCACCCATGCACGAAAGCCAGGGCAATCTCCTGCCACGGTTCCCATATATCAATCAAAATAATGTCCATAATGGGAACATGAGTGGGACTGCTCGGCAATTCATGGAGGGAGGAATCCATTTTCCTCCACTTAACTTACCACCGCGTCAGGAGCAGACCAAATGAATGCCGCAGCCACTAACGCCGACGGCGATGCCGACGAACCAGCTAGTGGAAGGACAAGACCAGATCAATAGGGCGATCGGGGAGTTAAACTCCAGAATGGGATTCGTCGCGTCCCAAATGCACAAGGCGATGAGCGCGGCCCCAGAAATCGACTGGCTCGTGGATGAGATGAGGAGTACCCTTTTCTCGGCGATGATCTCCAACGCCCGTGTGCACGATATTCCAAATATCAGGGTCATATATTACAAAGGGGTGACGGAACCAAAGGCACACGTAAAAGCCTTCCGCGTAGCGATGGGAAGAGTGAACATGTACGTACCAGAGAGAGAGTCAATATTGTGTCTCCTTTTTTTGGACACTTTGCAAGAAGCAGCTTTGGAGTGGTTCTCGAGGCTCCCGCCAAACTCCGTTCATTATTTCGACGACCTAGTGTCTCACTTCTTAAGGCACTACTCCATGTACAAGCACACGGAGGTGAACATTACAGACCTCTGGAATTTGGAGCAAGGCAGACACGAGCGACTACGAAAGTTCATCGAAAATTTCAAGGAGGTGCTAGATAAGATCTCAGGAGTCGAGGATTCAGTCGTCATCTACGCAAGCGCGGCTTATGGTATGAAGCCCCTTTTCCGCGAGGAGCTTACCAAAAGTCGCCCGACGACGATCGAGGACGCTCTGCACAAGGCCACGATTTACATGACTCTGGAAGAAGAAAAAGCAACCTTGGCCAAGAAGTACTGAACATAAAAGAAGAAGGTCCCAGCGACAAGGGAAATCATCGCGCCGTCCCCGCGACGAAGCTGCCAGGAAGGAACGAGCCGCGCAGAAGATATTACCCGGAAGCCCCCACCTATCACGACAATAGGAGGGTGCAAGCCTGCAATGTCGGAAGCGCTGAGGCAGAGCGGCCAGCCGAGCAGGAAAAACCACAAGGATACGTTCGAGCGCCTAGAGACTTGAACAATTATTTTGATTTCCACAAAAACAAGGGCACACGACGGAAGAGTGTTACGCTCTGAAAATGCGTCTCATGGAGAAATGGCAATGAGAGATGAAGAGCATGGACCTAGGAAATCCCTACGATACTCCTAGGAAAGGCCAAGGGCGAAGAGAACGAACTTACAAGGAGAAAGTCCAGCAAATAAAACAAGAAGAATGCGACGAGGAGCCTCCGGCGACGAGGAGTCGCATCCATATGATCATGGGAGGATTGTCGCTTTGCGAGGACACGGTGAACAGCATCAAGGCCTATCAACGACGAGCAAAGCAATGCGACGAGGATCTCGAGGCGAGCAGGGAGGGAGTTTCGGGCGACGAGACTCCAATAGCCTTATAGGGAGAGGGTATAATCCCCGGTGATCACGACGACACTCTCGTGATTTCGCTTAATATTCATAACCACCCCGTCGATCGCATGCTCATCGACAATGGAAGCTCGGTAGAAATCATCTTCATGGAGACGTTGAGACAAACGGACGTCGACGAAAAGGCTGGCGGTATTTGCTAAGGGAATAAACAAGGTGGTTAAGTTTGTCGTAATGGATTGGCTATCAAGCTTCAACATCATTATGGGGTGGCCATGGATCCATATGATAAAGGCAGTTCCGTCGACTTACCATCGATGCATCAAGTTCCCGGGACCGAAGGGAAGAATCGTGGAGATCAGGGGAGCATGGAGGCGTACCTCGCATGCTACATGAACAACTATCGGATGAATCTGAAGAAAGACGAGTTTAACGTCGCCAATATGATCAAATAGAATCAACAACGGAATGGTCTAGTGCGATGATGGTAGATGTTCAAGAAGACCCTAAGGAAGCGGTTGGTGGAGAGGTGAGAAGCAAAGAAGAAACAAACAAGGCAAAAGGAGAAGACAAAGACCCCGAAAGTTGAGCATCCGAATGTGGGACCGAGTTGGAAATGGTGGAGCAAGTGCAAATAGACCCATCGGATCCGACAAGGACGGTTGGTATAGGAGTCGGTCTGGGCGACGAGCTGAAGAGCAAACTCATCGAGTTTTTGAAAGAAAACAAAGGGAGTTTCGCTTGGACGCACGAGGATATGTCGGTAATCAACCCATACATCATATCCCATCAGCTCAATGTGGACCCAAATCATAAGCCAGTAAAGCAGAAGCGAAGAAAGCTGGCAGCAGATAGGAACAAGATCATCAACGACGAAGTCGATAGGCTGTTGGCGACGGGAGCAATCCGAGAAGTCAAGTAACCAGAATGGCTGGCAAACACGGTCATCGTCAAGAAAAAGAATAGGAAGTGGCGAGTTTGTATAGATTTCACCAATCTTAACAAAGCTTGCCCAAATGATAGTTTTCCCATGCCACATATTGACCGGTTTGTCGATGCCACATGTGGACATGAACTCTTGAACTTCATGGATGCATATTCAGGGTACAACCAGATCATGATGCACCCGGACGACGAGGAGAATACAGCCTTCCTCAGAGAAAGAGGGGTCTACTGCTACAAGGTAATGCCTTTTGGGTTGAAAAATGCACGGGCTACCTACCAGCGGCTGGTCAACATGATGTTCCACGAGCAGATTGAGAAGACGATGTAGATATACATCGACGACATGTTGGTTAAATCCTTAAAGGCAGAAATACGCATTGCCCATCTACAGGAATGCTTTGAGGTTCTTAACAAACACAACATGAAGTTGAACCTATCAAGTGTACCTTCGGAGTCTTATCGGGGAAGTTTCCCGGGTATTTGGTGACGCAACGAGGGATTGAGGCGAGTCCAGGTCAGGTGGAGGCTATCAGGAGCATGCCATCGCCGCGCAACAAAAAGGAAGTGCAAAAGCTCACAGGAAGAATCGCAGCGCTTAACAGGTTTATCTCAAGATCAGCGGACAATAGTCTCCTTTTTCTACCAGATGCTAAGGAAGAACAAGAAGTTTGAGTGGACTGAAGCGTGCGAGAAAGCTTTCCAAGAATTGAAGTCCTACTTGTTGACGCCACCAATAATGACCAAACCCGTCGTAGGAGAGGTTTTATACTTATATATGGCAGTAACGGACATATGAGGAACCCTTGAAGATGCTCAAACCTCAGGAATATCCATTGCCGGAGGAAAAGGCGATGAAATAGGTAATTGGGCCAAAGCATTGTCGTGCAAGAGAGCTTTTCCCTTGTTGATGCCCCCTATTGAAGCTTCAGCCGCTTCGATCGTCACAACCGTCAATGAAATGGTCGTAGCGATAGGGAACGTAACATAAAGAATATGATCAACCCCCGTCAGAAGTGATCCCTCAGCGCCACTAGACGAGGCAGAGGAAAGCAAAAAAGGATTGCTTACCTCAACGCCCTTCTTCTTCATTCTTGGTTCGTCAACCGGGAAGGGTGTCTCCTTATCTTTAGGGGAAATCACATCTGCACCCTGGCGACAAGGAGAAGGAGAGTTTTCTCACACTCGGCCGCCAGTGTCAGGACTCCTATGAAGAGACGGAGGAAGAAAGGGTCAACCTACGCCAACGGAAGACAGAGTGCATAGAGAAACATCACAAGTGAACACGGCGGAGGAAGTGAAAGACCAGCGTCGATGAAGAAAGCCTCGTAAACGCAGGTCCGAGGTCCAGCCTTCCTCGATGTTGTCAGGGCGTTCATCTGGTTCATGAGCACGAGCGATCACCCCCTCAGAGCGAAAATGCCTGGAGGCAATCTGTTCAACAACTTCCCTCTTCATGAAGGAACAGGGAAATTTGAAGGAGAAAGTGGTGGTGGTGGAAGAAGAAGACATGGTGTTGGAATTTATAGTGCATGATTCTAATACAAAGAAGGAAAGCTGAAGGAAATCTGGAAATCTCTGAAGAAATCAAGGAAGATTGAAAGTAATTTGCAGAGAGAAATCGGGAAAAGATTAGAGCAATGCACGAAATAGGAAAGAAGACGAAGGTCAAAAGATTAAATACTCCCAGCGCATCCAGATCCTACGAACGAGGGTGAAAGGCGCAAAAACAGATCAAAGGCCCGGATTGGGCGACGTTTAGAATACACGAGGAATAATCGAGTACTTGCTGACATCAGGGAGAAACGCGCTGACACACGCCGAATTTAAAAGACGCGAGTTAATTGAAGAGACATGACGAATTCCCAGAAAATGAAACGTGTAAAGGGTGATAGTTGGATTCGAAGGGGTTGCGACGTTTGAGATCACCTCGGGTAACAGAGTTATTTTTGAATTCACCATCGCCACCAACAGCACACTCTGGAAAGATTCAAAAGCATCGCTTCCTCGCCATTAGGGTAGCGAAGCGACGAGCCAATCAGTCAAGCGACGAATATGAAATTTTAGCTTCATATTTTACCAATTACTTTCAGTACTTGATATAATAGGGGGTTATCTGTTGAGGTACGATTACGTCTAAAATAATTTACTTGTTACAACGAAATCTATCTCTGTCGTTTAGTAATTTAGGCCTCATCCGCCAAAGGCCCAGCACCCGCACGAGCCCAGTTGACCAAGTCAAAGGGAATAAAGTTTAGTCAAGCGATGAATATCCTCAGCGATGGGGAAGCATGCTGCAATGATTCTCGTCGATGAAGCCTTAGCGACGGAAATCATCGCCGACCAACAACAGGAGCGACGACCAAGTCAGCGACGAGGCTTATAGTTCACATGGCAAAGACCGAAGGCGTAATTGAATCAATGAGCGTGGCGCAAGCGACGCTCCAGCCAATTGACGACGACAGTTACGCCCACGATTACAGTCATGCAATTATGACCATTATGAGGGAATCAAACGCAATTGTAACAGCCCAATTATGAGGACAGATTTAAATCTTTTAGCATATTATAAATAGAGGGCTAAGGCCCAAGTACAATTATCGCACATTTTTTACACAATCAATACACACGCAAAAAGGGTTTCTCATCGAGGCCCAATCACTCGAGAAACAACCCGACTCATTCTCTCAAAACACTCATCTCTTTCAACGTGATCTAGCTTAAACGGAAAGACCCGAGGTCTAAGGTAATCTAAACTCGGAATTACACCAACCGTAACTCCGTGACTGCGGAGGCCGATTTCCGACCTCAACATGGAGATCATTTCTTATATCTTGAAATATTATTTCAAGAATTAAATTGATAATATTATATATATATATATGATTTTAAGGAAGTTGTAAAATATGGTTTTAAGTATTAATAAATTAGTAATCCGGTCCCTACACGTGTCCGCAAATGGTGACGCCATGGACGATAAATGACAATGACGCGGTTTTCGTAAAAAAATATAGTTTTGCAAGTATCAGCAGGATTCTCAAAAACTGAATCAAAATGTAGACGCTTGTACGAGAAAATGTCTGCAAAACGAATTGTGCACAATATCAAGAAGTGATTGCTTTAATTTGCGTACCTCCAATTCTATTGGTCTCACCAGCATATAATCATGAGCACGTTTACGTGCACTTTCATAGCCATTATTATTAACATAATTGATTACTTATTCGAATTAATTACCCTTGATCAACATCAAATTTGTGGGGCTAAAACCTTCATTAGACCTCACGTGAGAATCAATTCGAAAAGATTAAAAGTAGGGTTTCATGTATTATATGATTTGTATACCACTAGACCATCTATATATTGGTGAAAAAACATGCTATAAATACACGTCCAATCAAAATGAATATACGTTTCAACTCTGATTGTAATTTGTTACTCTTATAACACGAAGGCAAGTCATACCTCTAAAAAATGGAAAACAAAATTTGGAAATTTAAATTTTTTTATTACTATTTTTATTAATTTCTCGAATTTTATAATTATAAAACTATTTTTATTAAAGTTTATGACAGTCATAAACATTAACATAGACTGTCCTAAAATGTTTAATTTAAAATCACAAAGTTGTGGGATTAAAAATAGAAATAATGATAAATAAGAGATTAGTTTTCCAAGTTTCCAAGGAAAATTGCTAACACATAAAAAAAAAAAAATTATAGCGTTGAATATATATATCAAGTTGTCTTGGATGATATTAAATAGGTTAACCTTTCATATAAAGTAAAATCTAGCTTAAGTAATATTTAATAATTAATAATCTTGATTAAGTTAGAGTCTTGTGTGGTCGTGACGTCGAGACCAGTAAAAGTTATAAATTAATTATATTAATTTATTAAGTATTAATTAAATGAGTTTTATTGCATATACATATTGTATGTATAAATATGCTACTAATGTATTGTAAAACCCATTTATAATATATGTATATATTATTTAAAAAAAAATCAGATTGAAATGAAAAAGAAAAGTCCCGAAATACCCCCCCTCCCTTTCCTTTTCTTCTCCTTCTCGACAGCATCTCTCTCTCTCTCTCTCTCTTAGCAATAAAATTTCAGAGCTTAGTTTCTCCTTCCCCGGAGCTCCGATCGGAGCGTGGTTGGTGGCGCCGGAAAGCTCTCGAGAAGGCGAGTCTACTGCTAGGCGGAAGTCGACCCGAAATGGTGGCTCTTGGCCGGAATACTCACCAGAAGGTTCGGTTTCTTAACTCGAGATCTATACCGTTTGGGTTCGATTTTGATAAATCTAACACTAGAACTGGGTTCACGAAGGTTAGTAGAGTTTGATGGAGCTGCCACCTCGCCGTTGCCATCGCCGGTCACCGCCGTCGACCGCCGCGTCATTTTCCGAACCCAAAATTTATTGAGGGGTTTTGAAGCCCTCGTCGAGGAGATCAAAAGCCCTCAATCGGAATTGTCATCGGACTCTCGGTGAGCTCGAATTTCCGTGCCCTAGTTTCTGATTTTGAGATGATCAAATTAGGTATATTATGGGCCTTGATTGATGAAATTAACCTCGCCATTGTGTTTAGAATAGTCGAATTAGACTTGGTGAGGTATTACATTGTCGAATCGATGCCCGTTTTGCTGCCTCGTTTTGCGTGCCCGACGGGAATTTGGCCCGGGTTAATTTTCAGTATATCGGGTTTTCAATTGACAATTTGAATTCCAATCTTAGTGATGATTCGACTTATGAATGATATCGGTATTATATTAAAGTTTATTGTCATTCCGTGCTAGCCTTGGAGACCGTGCGAATCGTATTGCCCGTTTCGGACACGGTAGCGGAACCTCAAGTTGCGATCGCTCAATGCCAAGACAAACCCGTATCTTCAACTAGCTAATCAATCGATCAAGTTTCCACAAATCGAGGTAGGGGCTATTACCTTTTCTCGCTTTTAAAATGAATATAGAAACCAACGATTTAATGAAGATTGAAACGGATAGGTTAAAAATTGGAATTAATGAAATGTTATTTTAATTGATGAATAAAAGTTAATATTGTGATTGTCGTCGCTTGATAGCGAGGCTGGATATCAGGTATGATTGCATCGGATTGATGCTCGTTATTGTATTGATGTTTATGGTTACGTCGGTATGACGTGTGATGATATGGTTCCCGCTTCGGGCGGATGATGATTATATGATATGGTACCCGCTTCGGGCGGATGATGTGTGTGTTGATATGTTACCCGCTTCGGGCAGATGAGCTGCTGACGAGCAGCTGGCTACTGCGTAGTAGGCCGGATATGGTTATGGTTATGGATACTATTGGTGGCCCAAAAGTCAACATTTCAACCCATGGCGAACTGGCCGTCTTTGGTGGTGATTAGGATCCCGAGTCGAGGGCGAGTTACGGTTAGGGACTTCTAGTCCACCTGTGCTCGTGCCTTGAGGACTCGATGGGATATAGTGGAGAAAAGGCGCGAGCTGACTCGGCATGGACCACCGAAATGATTTGACTTTTGTGGGGTATATTTATTTATTTTATTGTTGAAAATGATTGAAAATTCATGATTAAATGGTTTATGATGGCGTTTAATTTATTTAATTGAAATTTGACTAATAAAGGTTCGGTAAAGAGAATTGGTAATAGATTCCCTACTGAGCGTGTGGTGCTCACCCCTTCCATATACATCTTTTTCTTTCCAGCTTCAGGCGGTGTTCAGTATCAGACTCCGGAAGAGGAGTGGTTTGATTCAGGAAGTCTACGTGTCGTTTTGCTTACCCAAACCCTTAATGTTCGTCGTGGTGAATTTCGTATTTTTAGTTGATCTTTAAATTTCAAAAATGTAAAGGATTAAATTAAGGATATTTGTGATGGTGGTACTTTGTAATTGTCGTTTTATGGTGTTGTATAAACTGTGGCCGTTTATGTTGTATTGTCGTTTTAAGTCCCATGGGCAAAAGTTATATGTTTGTTGACGTGGACATTGAATATTCAACGATATCGGTTGAATGATGATGTGTCATTGACCGGTCCAAGTTTGAAAAGTCGTTGCTTTTGTCTTATTCTACTAACCCCCGTATAGGGGCGTTACATGTATATATTAAAATAGATTAGGATATTGGCATTGTAAATACCGAAATTCTAACTATTAAGGCACTTAAATATCTAAGTCAATTTTTTATGGTAAAAATACCGTAAAAATTATTATAGAAAACCCACTAAATGCCCAAAAAGCACTAAAGGTTTAAGAGAATTGCTCATAGTTTCAAACAATTAATTTATACACACTTATAAAAAAATTGGACCTTATCAACCCTAGTTATTAATTTTAGTAATTAATTTTTGTATTATAATTGTTATGTGCATTTTTCGTAACATATAAAAATTGGGGCCCCTTTGGCAAAAGTCAAAGCCCGTTAAGAAAAGTCAAAGCGTGTCATGGTAAGTCAAGACCCATCACCAAAGCCAAAGACCCGGGACCGACGAACTAAGACATTGGCGAGGCTCGGGATCAAAAAGGCGACGAGCCGACAAGGCGATGAGGTGACGAGGCGACGAGGCGACAAGCCGATGAAGCGACGAGGCTACAAGCCGACGAGGCGACAAGCCGACCAAGCGACGAGGCAACAAGGCGACGAGGCGACAAGCCGACGAGAAGACAAGGCGACAAGCCCCCTCATCATAACTTGAAGAGGGCGTAAGTTGTAATCATTCCACACGACGAGGAGATCCGAGGCCACGAAGATCCCCGGGAAATCCTCCGGATTTCCCCGAACACAACAAGCGGACTCGCGGACAACCCGAAGACATCGAAGACGAATCAAGAAGCACCGACGACCCATTATACAAAGGAGAAACTCGCAAGCCCCTGGAGGTGCAATATTCAGGGAATTCGCAGACCCCTGAATGTGCAATTATCAGGGAATTCGCAAGCCCCTAGGAAGTGCAATTTCAGGGAGTTGGTTTTCCTATAAATAGGAGCCTTCTCCCCCCATTTCCACACTCACTCACAACTTTCTCCAGAGCATCTCTCTCTAGCTTTCTCTCTCTAAAAATTCGTCCACTCCTATAGGAGGAAGGACTTGAATAAGAGCTGAGATCGATCTATAAGCAGAGTCTTAGGTCTGAGAAGAAAGGTTGTTCGACGAGTCAGCTAAGGCGTCCCTCGCCAGGTGGGTAACCACGCCACCACCTGCGAGGTCGACAAAGGAAGCAGCGTCCCTTCTTTGGGATAAGGCCCCTCGTTACACGAGGCCACCTACGCCGACAAGGTCGACAAAGAGCTTCCCTCGTCGGGATAAGGCCCCTCGTTACACGAGGCCACCTAACCCGACAAGGTCGACAAGGAGCATCCCTCGTCAGGTTAAGGCCTTCACCAACACCAACGAGGTTGACGAAGAACACATCACGCCGGTAATACCCAGCCATCCGGCCAAGGGTCACCCCCGCGTCGCCAACATCGGCACTCCCGACGAGCAAAACCACATCGTCATTCACCCGCCGTTTATCACTAACCCCGAACTACGTGGGACCTGATTCTCTTAAACTGAGATACGTAGGCAGCCTCGCCCAACCATAAGCGACGGGGCACGGGCCCATTCTACCCTTTTTTGCAGATCCTCCCTCGCCATAGGAGCTCGCCAAGGAAGGAAAAGCACGAAGAATCATCAAGTCCAGCTCGGAGCTTCATCAAGACCGGAGTTCGCCTAGAAGAGGACATCGCCAAGACAAGGACTCCGCCCGGACGAGGAGCTTCGCCGTGAACCGGACTTCGCCACCACCAAGGAAGTTCGCCGAGGATCGTCAACGTCAGCCCGGAGACTCTGTTGGGAATCACGTCTCGGATTCCATGTAAATTATCACGAATATAGCCTCCGAACCGTCCGGGTAACATTTAAAAATTAATTTAAAGCGGAATAACTTGTTATCCGTCCAACGGTCCGGATATCGGATAATAACCATTTCACAAGATCTGATAAATATTATGTAATTTAATATTCATATAACATTATTAATAATCTAGTCATAATAGGAAATAAATAGAAAGCAGTAAATGGTTGCATTTATTAACCCAATGCATAAGGCCGTACCTCAATTGACGACTTCCGGCTGCGCGTTCTGAATCGGCAGGGCTCCGCCAGTGCTGAGGGAAACTCCCGTGATCTTCTGAGATATTCTCCTGGAATCCTCGTACTGAAGCGTGGGCTTCGTCGGCAGAACTCCGTCGCAAAATTTTAACTGATGGTTCTTTTTAAGCTTCCGGAGAAATAGTCTCCTAAGCCGAACCAGAAAAGAGAGATTAGAGAGAAAATTCGCAGACCCTGAGGAAGAGGGAGAGTTCGAATTTTTCTCTGGGGAAAGGTGTGAAAAATGTGTAGAATGAGCCTCCTATTTATAGGCTCAAACCGTAACCGAATTGGAGAAATTCCCTCCCTAAAATTCGAATTCTATATATTAAATATAATTAATTATCTTAATCCAATGGTCCAGATTTAATCTCATCTAAATCCAATGGATATAATTAATTAGGGATTTAATTAAATAAGAAAGATTTGGATAAATCAAAAATCCAATCTTATCTTCTTATCTTTATTAAATTCGAATTATCATATATATTTATATTAAAATTCGAATTATCATTATCTAGATCCAACGGTTGAGATAAATCTTTAAACCGATCTAATGGATCAAATTAGTTTAGGATAAAATCAAGTATAAAAAGATTTATTAAAAACAATTTCGATTTTATCTTTAACCTATAATTTGAAAATTATATAAATATATATATTTAATTAATTTCCAATCCGACGGTAAAGATTAAATCCTAGACCGATCTAACGGATATAATTAATTAACCAAATTCAAAAAATGAAACATGGTTACCAAGTTATTAAATTCGAATTTATCAATATCCTAATCCAACGGTTGATATTAAATCATAACCGATCCAATGGATTAAATTGATTTTAGGGATTTGCCAAGATACCAAAACATTTGGTACTTATGCCGCAAATATGGAAAGACCAAATCATATTATTCGAATTGCCTAGGGTTTCATATTATGAAACCCTAATTCGAATTTACACATATAAAGATATATATAAATATATATTTTTATTTATTAATATAAATCTATTAATTATTAATAACATATTAATAATTAAATCCAAATAATTAAATTATATTAATATTTCCTGATCTCAATATCACACATTAAAATGCCATGGTGCCACACCATCATTTAAATTCGTGACATGTGATTTAATTTCAAAGTTTATCGAACCGATCATAAACTTAGAAAATCCATAAATCACTAACCGTAAGTCGAAATGACTCGGTTCAAAAAGCAAAGTTGCTTAGAATTTAATTTCCAACAACATGGTGCTGATAGAAAATCTAAATTCTAACTTTATTTTATCAGTTAATTTCGTGTACCAAAATATGGTACTTTTGCCACGCTAACGATAAAACTATCTGACGTCTGCCACAGACCTTTCAGTTTTATAAGTCAAGCCAAATGATTAAACATTATCCAGAATGTATTTTAATCACGTACGTATCATCCGTTACGGAGCTATCCTGGGGACCATGGACCCGTATTACTTAAGCTCCAACGAACTGCTAGTTGTTCGTCAAACCTCGAAGTGATTCCACTATAGACCCGAGGCTGCACTCTTTAGTGATACGGTATATATTATTCCCTTTATAACAGCAGGGTGTCCATTGATACAATCAAATTCGGGTTATTGATCTTTCACTTGATGATCCACACACGAGCAGGCGGTTTCTACCGTTATGCCCCTCATTGCATTTTCATCCTTGACTCAGTCAGTAATATTATGAGTGACCCACTTATGGTTTCGATTCATAAGTTGCGCACGGGTACCTCTCACTTCTCACCACCGACAATCAAGGGAATCATCATCACTCTGAAGAGAGCTGTGTGATGCCCATGTCTATGACCAAGCTACCCTTACTGCTGACTATCATGTTCCCAAAATAATAGTGTTGGGAACAGCGGTAATATTTCGTGTTCTTTAACGGTTAAATCAAAGAACAATCAAGCCAGCAGCTTGGACTCAAGATCACTCAGGACTTAGATCGAATATCCATTTGATCATCTACTAGTGACTCAACTCCAAGTTATCAGTGACGGTCTTATATGATAACTTCCGGAGTTTAAGTCAGGTCCAGTCCAGTATGAAGACAATTCACACTTAATGCACTTCTAGTGAGTGTGACACACACAAAATCCAGAATAGGATTGTCACTTAGTCACATTAATGACCTTATACGATTAATGGGCTCCCACCCAGTTGATCAGGTCACGGACATTTTAAGTTCATTTATTATGATTATTAATTCTTCCTCACATTGACTCTGTTGTGATAATAATAACATAATTGCATCCTTTATGAACTAAGGAATCAAACATTCTATTTTACTCTACCAGAAACTATAATAAGATTATCATAATAAGCATCATCTTTATTCAACGACTTGTCATAATCTTTTACAAATGGATAAAATATCTTGTTTAAGGACACATATGTCCAACAGACTCATCCAAGACGACGGAATCGCCTCCAGCTTCGACGATCAACAGTCAGCTCGCGTTGACTTAGCATTCAATCATCCTTGTTGTTCAGCGAGTCAATCTCGGGACCCGAACCTTGGATCGACTCTAAGTTAAAGCCATTTTTACGCATTAACAATAATTATTAATTAAAATTTCAAACTATTAATTTTGACAACTTCTCGTATTAATTATGGAGAGAGAGATGAGCATGTTCGGAGGAGACAACTAGGGAAGAGAAACGCAGCATAGGAAGAGGCGCGTGGACGATCTTCTTCTCGGCTCTGAATCCGCCATTGACAGAGCTTCCTCCGTCTTCAAGAAGCTCTCCAATGGCCAGTTCGCTTGCCTCCTCTGTCCTCAAAACCTCATCCTCATTCCGCTCTCATGTTCTCCGTAAGTTCTCAATTCCCACCACACTCTGAAATTCGCGATCCTATTGATAAACTGGGACTCCATTGAAAGAAGCTCAATAGAGAATCCAGAACTCAGAACCACAATTCGATTCAAATTGCAATCTCTTGTCAACCTATAGTTTCTCAGAAGTTTGAGATTGCTGAAGAGAAAGGGCCATCTTTTTGTCTAGACACACTGCCAGGGATGGCAGCACCGTGCTGCGGAGTCGAGGCTGAAGGAGTGAGAGTCATCGAGACAACGAGAAGCAAACAAGAGGATCAGCGTGCCTCTCCCCCGTTTACCATTTGATAATTACATATATGTATTCATAAGGCCTTTGTAAGGATAGTTACCATTTGGTAATTACGTATACGTATTCGTAACTATAGTTACGTAATTGTAGTTTTGTAATTACAATTTCGTAACTACATTTTCCTAATCGTATGTAAAGTTACAAAAAATAAATATATTTACATGTACATTTAATATTGCTTTTCCAATTTTCATTTTCCTACTCGTATGTAAAGTTACGAAAAATATTTAATAATTTTACGATTTCGCATTTAAAGTTACAGTTCGGTATTAAAATTACCAAATTGCAGTTTTGTAATTACAGTTACAGTTTCGAATTTCATTTATACAATTTTTAACCTATAATTACAATTTTGTAATTGTATTTACAAGTACATTACTAACTACGTTGTCATATTTATAGTTACAAAATTGTATATATAATTACGAAATTTCCTGCGATAAAATTTAACTAGTTTCGTATACATAGTTATAGTTTCATAATTACATAAATAAAGGATGTCAATGGATCGCCTTCCATCCCTAAACCCTAAATTAAAATTCTATTCAATATGGTAACTATAAATACGATTATATAAATATATAAATGAAATTGTTAATTCATAATTATAAATACGATTTTGCAACTATATAAATGAAAATGTAAATCTGTAACTATAAAATAATTATACGAATCGGACGCACTAATTGGTTATTTTATTAGGAAATCCAATGAAATTGGTTATTTTATTGGAGTACAATCATAAGGATTTTTTTTTCCTACAATGTTGAATTTGGTATTTTTAAAAATATTTATTAATGATTTGAATAACCAACGATTAAAAATTAATTATTAATGCATTGATTGGTTATTATAAATAGTTTATTCGATATCATCTATAAGCGATTTACGTAATTGGTTAAGCAGTTTATTCAATATCATTAAGGTGTTAGTATCCACTAATACTTCCTATAAAATCGGCACAGTAATATATTATTAGCTGGAGTTTAAAATTATACGATCTCTCTACAATTAACTAATTCGAATAATTAATTAATTTTAAACGCAATTTAACTTCCCTCTATTAAATTTCACATGTCAAAAATTAAAAGGGTATTTTAGTCTATATTTTAATTAGTTGGTGGTTTTTATTACCATAAATAGGGTTGAGTATTTTTTTTTGAAACCTTGAGTCACAAATGGGCATTTGGCTCATTTATCCAAATCATTAACTCTTAGGATCCTTAGTACTCCGCGGTTAAACATCCTTTGGTACCTGTTGTGGGTAAAAGTCACGGTGCCGTGCGATATGACACCGTTTTAAGAGTGTTTTCCGGTGAGCAATATGGGCCGTATGCTCCCGTTAATATCGTACGTGAATGATAATCAATTGTAGAAAAATTGAGACATGTTAAGATAGCTAGGAAAACTATGAAAAATGCATCGGGATCCCTTTATTTCCTTGGCTTATGGAGAAATTACCAAGTGTGGACTCAGATTCTCATGTTTGTACAACAATGGCCGAAATGGAAATGGAAAAGGGGAGTGTTCTTGGAGTTGGTGATTCTACTCCTTTTTGGGGTGATGAGGTTAGGGTTGTCCGAAATTGGTTATCCTTGGCATTTGTATGCCATGTACTATTCTATTTATAGGTGGGTATATTGGGCCTCACAATGGGCTCTGATTACAAGGTGTGAATGAGAGAAAACCCTAGTTTTAGTGGTCTCATCCGAATCTGCTGGGGCGACTTGGCATTTGCGCAGTTTGTTGTCGCGCTCTAGGGGGACAAGCTTCTTCGGGCGAGTCATTGCTCGTTGCGTGTTGTGAGTCTTGAACTCAGTCGCCGAAGTCGTCTGGAGATATTTGGGACGGGCTAGCCTGATTACGGCCTTTACGTTGGATCGGGCTGAACCGTCTATGGTTTGCGCTTCAACCGAATCTCTTCGATGTTCTATTAATGAGACCCCGGTCTGGGCCGCTTTCGACATGGGCCTTGTTTCCTGTCTGATTGGGCCTAGCGCCTTTGATGGGCTCTCTTTCCTTTTTTAGGGCTTTTCTCTGTCGACTCTTGTTGAATCCGGAATCCCTGCTTTAGGAAGGCCCATTCATTTTGAGGAATCGATTTCGACCTCCACAGTACCCCGCGGTTAAACATCCAACAGAGAGATACATACGATGCTAAAAGAACATGAACTTAGGTATTTCATCATCTAAAAAATGGGTATAGAATCCTATGTAGTTAAAACTCAAGTATTTAACAAATAATTGAGTTGAATTTTTAACGCTTGTATGGAGAGTGAAATAAACAAAATTGATATAATATTTCAGGTAGGACCTCTCTCATACACTATAATAAATGTGGTAACTGTGGGAATCAGATCCTCCCAAAATTAACTTATTGATGTGTATATTACTTTTGGTTGTTCATAGCGGAATGAGAGTTTAAGTTGATTGATTATAAGATTAAAATATTTAGTGAAATGAGAGTTCTTCTTTAGTGAAATGAGAGTTCCTCATAGGGATAGAGTTTGATAGTTTTGTGATCCGAATCTATTTTCTTGACCAATTTGTTTCATAATTTTATAGTGCGATATGAATTAAATGACATTTCTATTTTTTGCACGCTCTCTCCACCGTTGTATTTTAATTTTGTGTTTTTCTTCTTTATTATTTATTTTCTTTTTAAATCAGATTTTCCCTTAAGAAATTATTGGGATGAATATCTTCTCTCTTTTTTTCATTGCTTAATAGTGTTTGATTTATAACAAAATCAGTGTAAGAAACACATATACCATAAAGATATGAACATCCAATTAAAGAAACAAATCTTTCTTAGGTAAAAAAAGAAGAATCTAGATGGTTTTTGTAAGTAGTGGCAAGAGAAGGCAGTGAAGAATGTATTCAGTGCATTATTAACACAATCTTTTGTTTTGTTTTTTGGTTGATTTGAATGTCATTAGTGGGAGACATATATATATATATATATATATATATATATATATATATATATATATATATATGGAATCCAAGTTATGTATGATTGCATAAATATGCTAAATCATCGTGTGCCCATATGACGAGTAAAATATGTAATTGCAATAACGAATTTTTTAAGGGTAAACGTGGGAAATGCCCATTTGTGATTCAATGTTTTAAAAAAAATGCTCATTTCTATTTTTGGTAATCAAAACCACCAACTAATTGAAATATGAACTAATATACCCTTCGAATGAATTAATTAATATTTAGAATTTAAATTATGTTTAAAATTAATTAATAATTCGAATTAATTAATAAAATAAAAATTTAAAAAAATTTAAAAAAAAATTCTTTAAATGTAGCTAAATAGAATAACTGATTAATCTTAATCATTCCTTAATTATTTTTGAATATTTTCTCCCTATTCACCAGTATTCTAACGCAAGGTTTAAAATGCCGCTTGCCGATTTCGTTTCGCATTTTCCGTTTTACGAATATATCGCTTGCCGATGGGTATGTCGATGGGCAAATCGTAAAAAAAGGGCATGCCACATACCGCATATACCGCACTTTTCGCATGGGCATACCGCATGCCGATGGGGTTTTCGACGGATATTTTGTAAAAAATATTTGAGTATTTAAGCAAGATATTTATATAGGTTCAAAACTACATATTTAATAAATACAAGACATAATTGTATACAACAAAACACATTTGTAACTTAAATATGTAGGTGAAATATATAATATTAAGTCACTTTATTAGTTTAAGTGTATAATATTAAGTCAAATTATTATGTGAAGTGAATACGTATGTTAATTAAGTGTGTAATATTAAGTGAATATGCATATTAATTGTATATGTATGTTAACAAATTTAATATTAGTTGAAGTGTATAATATTAAATGAATATGTATATTAAGTGTATATGTATGTTAGGTGAAGTTAATATGTATGTTAAGTGTATAATATTAAGTTAAATTATTAGGTGAAGTGTATGTGTATGTGTATGTTAAGTGTGAATGTGTGATATTAGTTGAATAACAAAAAGTCCCACATTGATAGATGACAAGAGTTTGATGATCTTTATATACCAAATATTAGGGACAAGGGCTTGGGCCCTTTGGGTCATAGGATTTTGTGGATGGGGGAGGACTCACACAAATGTTACACCACCACACGCGCCGCCGCCGGCCGTGGCGGGGTAGGGTGCTCTTGTGTGAGTATAATTATTGTTGCCGGAAGTTTAATTGGTATTTTTGCCGAAATCTAACCAAAAATATGATTTTTTTCGAATTACGTCGTTTTGAAGGCTAAAAACGACAAAGGACTTTTGATTGGAATGCCGTTCACCTGTCGACGACATTTGGTAAAAATATGACGAAACGGCAAGACTTTCGTTTCACATATCTGCGGAAAACGAAAATCGCACCGAATTTCGCACGATTTTCGCGAAATTTTAAACCTTGTTCTAACGATTTAAATTTAAAAAAAAAATCAAAATTCCTAAAATCGTAGGAAATAATGAGCACAGATTAATATAAAATCTACAAACAGAAATTGTATTTAAATATACTATTTCCAAGTTGTAAATTTAATTGCGAATCTTGTATATGTATATACGACTACTTTATACGGGAACTGTTTGTGCAAATCATAAATATCAACCATGACTGTGTATATATATACCAATAACAAACTATCAATATTTACAAAATATATTTAAACTATAAATATATATACAAAATTTAAACTGTAAATATAATTTCAAGACTGTAAATGTATATACCAATACTAAAACTGTAAATATATATATCAATATTAATACCAAATATATATACTAATACCAAACGTATATTTAACTGTAAATATATATACGTAATTTTATTAACCTGTAAAAACTGTATATATATTTACAAAATTGTATTACTAGTAAAAAAATGTAAAAGTATCTATGAAATTTTACGAACATGTTGAACATGTTGAAATGTAAATATATTTACAACGCAAACAACGATCACGACCACCGAAGTTCGTCGTAGATCTGAATCAGGGTCTCTCCGTTGCACGCCACCACGACCGCCGAAATTCGCCGACCAAGTCTGCACGCACCTCCTCCACGGCGTCGTCCCTCTTCAAACGACGACGTTAAGAATGCCATGAGCGACTCTCTCCGGCGACATTCAACAGCCCGCGACTTCTCTAAAACGGACCAAACCTCCCTCTCTCGTAACTCAGGCGACCTTCCGGCGACACCCAGCCACGACGTGCACTCCAGATCGGTGCGTTCATCTCTCCGGCGAGAATTTTCAGCAATCTCTCCTCTTGCCGAAACCCATATGAGAGAGAGAGAGAGAGAGAGAGAGTTGAAGGAGGAGGTCTGAGGACGAGAAGGAAGAGAGATAAAATTTTGGAAATATAGGTCAAAGTAACAAATTAAATGAAAATCTGATAAATAAGGGAAGAATTCAACCATAATTTTAGGAAAATATAAATTTGAAATTAAAATATATAATAATTAATTAATAAACGAAAATACAAAAATATAATTAAAGTCATGGTTAATATGGTCCAAAATATTTTTAGAATGGGTATAAATGAATTGTTTGAAAGTATGGGTAATTCTCATAAACCTTAGGTGTTAAATGGGTATTTGATGGGTTTATCTTCTTTTTTTTTAATAGCTAAGACTTTTGTATATATGACTCCTTGTTCCACAGTAAAATAATTTGATTACGAAATGATACATAAATAATTTGTAAATAATATAAGAGTTCGGATTCCGCAGTTTCATATTTTTTTACACAAATATATGAATCTACAAGTTCTGCATTGGGATTAAACAAAAAATTGATATATTATACTTTCATATCTTATATAGCCGTTAGGTCTCGACTGAAGATATATAGACTGTCCCGTTACATATTTTTTCTTTAAATAAAAAATCAAAATATTATCTTTTCAGATTTTTCTGGAACCAGAAATCTGTATAAATAAGTATGAAAACCGAACCGAAGACTCGTTTCGGAGCTCCGACCTTTGCTATCTATGAAATATGCAAGTTCGTTGTTTTTTAATTATTATGGTTATTTTTGGCATAAATACCAAAAAAATGATCAATTGAGACGGCTTAGGCCCAAAGTAACAAAACTAATGTGACACATATTTCCGTCCACTTTTTTTTTTTTACGTTCATTGGTCAAATGTCATGTGGTATGACGGAAAGTTGGAAAATACTAAGGCGACACATATTGCAGTCAACTTGATGTCATGTGGCATTTGACCAAAATCCGTAAAACAATAATAAAAAATAGACGAAAATATGTGTTGCCTCAATTTTTTCAACTTTAGGTAGTTTCTGTTGGTTCCCAAATTCACGGATCTGCAAAGAAACACGAACAACACCAAAGAAAGATCGAACAGAATAATGAAAAACACGAACTTTTGGGAGAAGAATTTCTCTATTGATAATCGAAGGCAATATACAAGAAGATAAACTCAAGAAAGACTCTAATGGACTCAGCACTTTACAAAGTGTACAATGCTAGGTTTATATAGTCTCACATAGGCGAAACCCTAGCTAACCAAATCGCACAAAATCGGGAAACTACCCTAAATAATCTCGTCAAATCTTTGACTCAATCTTTGCTTGCTCCTCAAGCTACGCGCTTTCCTTGCTGGGTAGTTGTTGACTTTCCTTTTCCTGCCCGCATATCTGCTCTGTCCCCGAGCTGGCCTGCTCGTCTGCCCCGGGCTGGGCTTGCCTTCTATCCGGACATTCTGCTCGTGTTCACCCGAGCTGGGCTGAACTCTTGTCAGTCCTTGGTTCTGGTCGGTACCCGGGCTGACTTCCTCAATGTGCCGGACTAAGTCAAGCTTAAGCTCACAGTTTCATTGTTATTTTTTTATTTTAGATCTATGTCACTTTAGTTGGTTAAAATTTAAGTACTTTACCGCCAACACCACTTATTATTATTGAATATGATCATTTTCCCCTATAATTTTTTAGAAAATTGTATAGCGATTAAATTTCAATTTCTATCAAATGTTCAATGTGGACAAATTAATACTTCAAAGTTTAAAGCAACCCGATATAAAATTATAAGTTCAGAGGGTAAAATGATAAAAACAGAGCAATTCGGAAACAGACTGATACATATAGGTGCCAAAATGATAAATAAAAATTATGAGACAATTTAATATAAAGCTAAAATGATATTGTATATAGGTACTAGTGTTACCCGCTATTGTATATAATATATACTAAAGTATTTTCGAAAACATGTAAAACGGGGATAGATGGGGCATATAATTACACAACTTAGTATTGTGATGTCCAAAACTATATAATATTGTGAGCCAAACACGTGCTCAATGGATTACATAATTGAAATAAGAACATAGATATAAATACACTTAAATAATCAACCCTCTAATTAAACTTGTTTTAAATTGTTTCGCCTTTATCTACCTTGAAGAAGAAGACAACACAGTAAAGCAGCATTACATTGATTCTTCATTCTTCAACATGAAAAAACTATATATATAGTTTTTTGCCACAGTTTGGTCCATATAGAATGGATAAGACAAATTGTGCGAAATGCTTGAGCTCATTATTCCCCCTAATCACCAGCCTATTGCTAAAAGAAACCCTTATTCTCTCATCAGTCTGTTCTGGCCCCCATATATATGCATACATATATATATATATATATAATATATATATTCCCTTGGTATCATGTTCCTAAAATATAATCATAGTTAAATTATTTAATGTCCCTGAAATTTGCAACTAAGAGAGGCTCTAGTGATCATGGCATAAATTTTGTGGACCATATGGCTGCTTAGGAAGAAGTGTTTTAGTGATTGCAAAGTAGTATTTATATATTGTGATTATGGAAACAAACAGACAGACAAAATATGGGATTCGAAGGCTGATTTATGGGAATTTCGACCGGATAAGATTAGAATATTGTTTAAATTATTGAGGAAGTTTGAGGATTATTTAAATACTAACCTGGTTTAGTGCTGATTGATGATAATGTTAACTTCTATGCCAATATTTATTTATAAAAATTAAGTATGATAGGAAAATGCATGCATGATCACTATATCAAATGAAAGGCACGTGAGTTAACGACATGTCGTTTCATTTCGTGGGCAGAATCCGGATCTAAATTTAAGGTTGATTTTTAGGTTCGGATTTGTCAAAGATCCATTGCCGGGCTATGATAAATGAGCGATCATTTATTTTTTAAAGCTAATTCGACCTTCCTCATGGCTAAGCTGGGGTGTAAACTTTGACCCCAAAGTCCCATCTTGATCCGATTCTAATCTATTTTTCGTTTGAAGAATCGTGATTTTGGTCTTAAAGAAAAACAAGAACTAGGGTTAAGTTGATACGAGGATGATGTTTAAATTTCAAATAACACGACCAAAGTTATGGGTAAAAGCGGATTCAAAGTCCGGAATTTTTTTTTAAAACCTAGAATTGGATTTCCCATTTGGAAAATTGAAAACCGCATCCGAGATATTTTACTGATATCCGGTTCCGTGTCCCAAATGTCCCATTAAGAAAGCCTATCTATTTGCTTACTTTAAGCCTTTTATTTATAAATATTTTACTTTAATTTGTTAAAAGCAGTCTCTCATGCAGTCATGCTTCGTTTTCTTTTTCACTTCATTGGGAATCGGTGTACTTGTTTTTCATTGATATTACCCCATTATTGCACCAATAAAGCATAAATATACATCCTTAATTAGTATTCCAGGGCATGACTTCGTCTTCACTACTATATATACGTACGTACTTGTCATGAACTTTAATTATATTTATATATGCTGCATGGAATCGTAGATGACATAAATTATAAAGAATTCATTAATTTTGTATATATATTAAAAAAAAAAATAGTGTTCTAAATTTCTTAAGAATACTTATTAGAGGTTACTCGCTTGTCCATGCATGTCGGTAAATTTTTGCATTAACCGTTGCCGTTTAATCTATGTAGTTAAATGTTACTCAGCACGAATTGCCGATGGCGGCTAAGTGATTGGCAAGAGTTCTTTTGTACTTTTATTAGAGTTTCATAAAAAAAAAAATCCTACAATAACCTATATTTATTTATTTATATAATATAAAAATAATTATGTTACAGAAAATTCGTTGGTAAATCTTACGGAAAAAAACCCATCGGTAAGCCCGTAATATTGAACCTTAGGTAAAACATCGAAATTGATTATAAGTCGTTATATTTAGTTTTTTTTTTTTAATAAAATAAAAATTGGGGTCATTTTTTTCCGTCTGCTTGTAATCATGTATTAAAAATGATACCTACATGTTTCATTCTTGTACTTAAGGAATCAATCCATGCTTGCATGTAGTTATACCTTTTTCCATATACACTCGTACGTGACGCACTATTTCGCAATCCAGTCTTTTATTGTGATGTACGTAAGGAATGGTCTTTATGTAGGTGTGTATATATATACTACACACACATATATATATGTGAGTGTGTGTATAACGTTAAAATGTTGATTAGCATGCATGGAAATACACGAAACTCAAAGGCAAGTAAAAAGAGGTAAAGGTAATACCCTCCATGTCACGTTCGAAACCATATGAGATTTCTCTCCTCTCAAGCTTCGAGAAAGTAACAGAATCACTACCTAGCTATAAAGAAAACCAAAGCCACAAAACCCCACCCAGTAAAAAAAATATATCCATACCATTTCTGATCTCTCTCTCTCTCTCTCTTCTCCTTCTCTCCCTCTCTCTCTCATCGTTTAACTTCTTTGGACTCATCACAATGACCATCGAAAGATGATATTCTTCTAGTTAAATTCATTCCTTCTTTCTTTCTTTTTTCTGGTCCAAGTTTCGCCCTTGAATTAGAGAAAAGAGAAGCCGAAATATGGGAAGTAGTTGTAGAGCTAGTACAGTTTCTCGTGTTTTGAAGTCGCTGGTCCGAGCGCTCGCCGTGGCTGGACTAGTTTGGATTCTGATGGTTGGCTCGCAGGGGAATCAAGGAGGGAGGTCGGAAACGGAGAGGCTCGCCGTGGGGCCCATGAGAAAGGTTAAAGCGATGGTGGGAGTGGAGAAGATCGACGTTCATGATCCAGCTTTGAGACGCATCAATGACGTGAGCAAACGAAGAGTTCCTAACGGCCCCGATCCCATTCATAATAGGTATGTAGACGTATCAAATATTTTTTCAATTGGCGAAACTATGCTTAATTATTTTAAGTGGGCTTTTTTCAATAATCGACTTTGAAATTACTAAATAATAATAAATATATATCGTTAAATTCAATTTAAGTCCTTAATATTGGGCTGAATTAAGGAGTACTAGGCGTGGGCCTACTTCATATCCTCGATTCGTCTTTTATATATTCATAATCCGTTCATGACACATCATTTTCCGGAGTTTCGGTTCTAGAAGAGAAACATAATTAGTTATAACTCATGTTTAAACTGGCCAACTAATTAAAAAAACTATATTTTCAGAGTGGAAATAAAAGTGATCATAGTGATTTTTTTACTGTGTTCTTTGGTCAAATAATATCTTTACTTTTACATGCTTTATAACGTGTTCCTTTAGTATATATTAATTTGGCTTATTTAAAAATATTGTTTTCGTTTTTTTTTTTTTTAAGAGCTTTCATAAGTACAGAAACGCCTCAACAAGTACTATGATATCTTTATAAAAGCAAGTGCTTCATTATTTTTTAGAAAGCAAGCTTCAATTAATTGCATGAAGGATTAGAACTTAGAATTAAAACCACAAAATAATAATTTAAATACTAATTCAGTATGAATTACGAATAATATTTTCTTTTTTATCGTTCCGTCTTTTCTTTTTATTCTAAGCGGATGCATGAAACAAGGCTAAAATATAAGCATTCTAAGCAAAATTAAGAGTAAATTTTTTTTAAAAAGGCTAAAAATTTGAAGAAGAAAAAAATCGGGTGAATTTTAAGCATTCCGCCCTCTAAATGCAAATAATTTGACTGTTACATTGAAGTGTATATGAAAGTATAGTTATTATAAGGTGTCTTGTGAAACATTCTAAAATTAACAAAATAAGAAAGTCATATACTCTATTCCAAATCTTATTCATGTTTGTTCAAAGCCAATTAACATTAGGCCAACTAGGGTACATTTTCCTTTTAATATATGACACCCCTTTAGCCTTTGCAGTGTCTTTATTTCCTTTTGTTTGCCTCCTTTATCAAGATATGCTAATTATGATTAGAAGAAAATATTGCCTTATTAAGAATAATTCACTTACAAAAGCAAGAAAAGTATTTGCAAAACACAAATGATGGCTTCTTAAGCAACTAAAAAAGCACACACTTCTCTGGTTGTAAAAGTAAACAGTAATAGCTTCTAGTTTTCTTTCCTAACAGAATTCAGCTTTGCAACACAAAAAAAAAAAATTAAGACTGATAATGGAGATCTCATGTGCTTTTACTAGTAACCATTAACAGTGGCGGACACAGGTTAAGAAATTTAAGGGGATCGGACAAAATTTGGAGTGACGGACACAGGTTACGAAATTTAAGGGGTTCAGACGAAATTTGGAGTTACGAATTTAATATATTTGAGGAAAAATCTTAATAATTTACATTTACGGGTATAAAAATGGGAAAATGTAAAAATTTGATGTTGATATTGTGTTTGCACCTAAGTGGGACATGTAGCAAAAAAAAAATACTTACAATAAGATTTTGTAAGGCTAACGAAAGGGTTGAATTTATGAATTTATATTGTTGAGGTACACAGCTCGAATGCTATGACATAAATATATATATATATATATATATATATATATATAATATTATACCACGGCGTGACTTTAAAACTTAGAATAGCAAATCGTAATTAATTTTTTTATTATTATTATTTTCTTTCAGGAGAGCAGGAAAATCCGGAAAACCCCCTGGTCAAGCATAGTCATTAGAGCATTTTGGAAAGTTTCAGCAAGGATCAGAAGAGAAGCAAAACATCAATACTATGAGCATATTGTTTGTGTATATTTTGGGTCTATAAAAATATTTCTGATCATATCCCAGCTGATTTCTTCCAAGTATTTTTCACACACACACAGACTATGTCAATTTCTTTATTAGGACTAGTGGGGTAAAAATGGTAATTAAATTATCTTCCACAAACAATCACACCTAATTAAGAGAATCAAGCTATATATAGATATACATATTTATTCTTTTTAAATCAGATTGAAAAACTCTATTGTTCTGCTTTATGAGAATTTGTTTTGGTGGGTAAAGATGCAAAATAAGTTAATATTATATCCCAATAAGAATAAAGTATGTTAAAGGGGACAGAGCAGCCGATACTCACGCAAACAATCCATGCATGAGAGAGAGTTTAAACATATATAATTAGTATTAGCTTTTCACTGTTTAAAGATTCTTCATTTATGTATTTATTACTAATATTATTTACTCCATCATTCCTATAATAACTAAAAGCTTTCTAACATGTTTGAATTCAAGTTTCAAGTTCTAATTTCAGACAAGGCTGCTTAAAAAGAGTCATGGTATAGCCAAAACTATACATTTTTTTGTCAATAATTTGGGGTATAATTATTGTATCGATCTATGATATCAATCTAGCCAGTAAGGATTAAATGGTCGAGTATTTAAACCAGTTTATTAATTGAGGTGCATGGTTCGAACTTTGCAATATTAATTTTTTTAAACACCGCATCCTTAATGTTAAGTGTTATTGGGTTTACTAAAATCATTTGGCGTCGAAGGAGTAAATCGTGACAATATAATAAACCTTGTTAAGCCTCCTCAAGAAGACTCACTCTTCTTAAGACGGTCCTATTATTTTTGGACGGAAGCTTGTTTGAGGTTAATAGATTTTGATTTTTTTTGGTAAGTATCATTTAATTCCACCTTGAAACTAACCAGACATAAGATGAGTTATTCACGACTTTATAAACTTGATAAGTCTTTATTTGGCTTGAGATCTTCAAAATAGCCTCAAAGATTTTGAATTTGGGACTTTTTTCTCCTTACAAATATTTATCATTTAAATAGTAAAGCAAAGCAAATCTTACATATTTTAAAGTTATATGGAATGAAGATGCTTGTAAATGTGATTGCTTCTTTTTCCATGGATTCCTTTGGTTTGGGTGCCTCCAACTGTTTTGGTCTCTGGTCCGGTCAATCTAGTTTTTGCCTATCACAGATTCTCTTCTTTTCTCTTTGGGCAACAAAATAATTAAATATTTTAAAAGTATAAATCATAGATATACATTGCCCAAAAAGAGCTACGAAACATTCATACGGTCTTGATTGTGTTGCTCCAAAGTGAAAGGAGATAAAATTAAGGGCTCTATAGCCATATAGCCAAACTAGAAAAACTATTTTGCAAAATAGCTAACCTTTTGATTAATATTGTCAAATAGCCAATCAACCACATTAATAAATCACGAAAGACCGTATTACCCTTGTATTAACGTGTATTAACTATATTAACGTGTATTAACTAAGTTAATTTGTTTAAAAATAAATTATTTTTTTGTTAAAATTTTAATCACGATTTTTTATTTTTAAACAAATTAACTCAGTTAATACACGTTAATATAGATTTTCTGTAAACACAAGTAAATGTTCTTATGTTTAAGAAAAATTAACTTTGTTAATACACGTTAATATGTTAAAAGGGTATTATAGGTATAAGTTATTAAATAGCCACCTCATCAATTTGGCTATTTTGCAAAGAAAAATGAAAGGTTGGCTATTTGGCTAATCAAACGTTTTCATTTGACTATTAAGAGCTATTTCTCTAAAATTAATATCTCCTAAATTTTATTTTTTGAAAGAGGAAGTAACACAATTGTCCTTGCGCGTTAAAAGATGAAAGAAAAAAATTAACTTGTGCGCAACACATTACTCGTTTAAGGCCATTTTCATCAATTTTATTGATTCTCTCCAATCTCGTGAGGTTTTGATTTTAAAAAAAAAAAAATCTTAAATGATTAGACTCATTGATTATTTTAAAGTAGTCCCGTACTCTCGAATGTTGATCTCGTTCACTACATACTTGACAAAAATGTATTTTGATTAAGTCATATGTTGCATAGAAGTTAACAATTTTTGAACGATTGAACTTGTTGATTGCTATAGAGTATTCTTATGATCTAGAATACCGATCTCTTTTTCGGTACTTCTTGCAAACAGACCTTGAAGTGAGTCATGTCTTCGTACAAGTTTATAGTGCTCGAATGATTGAACTCGTTGATTGCGTTAGCGTAGTCTCATAATCTAGAATAAACATATTGATCTCGTTCACTTTATCCTTGACAAAAATATTTTCGAGTAAGTCACGCGTGGCATACAAGTTAACATTTATCAAAAAGTTAAAATGTAGGGGCCAACGTATTAACTTTTAAAAACTGCACCAACATACAAATTTCGGGGGCATTAATCCCGACTACTCTAAAATTAAAGGAGGCTAATTAATCTTTTCATGTTCCAATAAATATATATATGTGTATATACACATTCATTGAGAAGCAAAGGCTGACTCTAAAGCAATATTGTTCAAATCGGGGGTAATTACTATAAAGGGAAAAAGGTCCTAAAAAATAAAGGAACTTGGAAAATTGCTGCTTTTTTACACTACCATGTGACCCAACAGGTTAATAGAGGGGAGCTTTCTAATGAAGAATTAGATATCTCCAACTGAATTATGTAAGTGTAAATTCATGGAAATTGGCACAAAATAGATCCCGAACTCGTCCTGGTGTGTACATAATAATGGTATCGGAACTAAAAAGATTTACGCATATATCTCGAACTCATCGGGGGGTTCACATTTGATATCCAAATTGAAATTTTACATTTCAAAGTTACTTGGAGTGACATTGTTTCAAAATATAAAATTTATGTAAATTTTAACTCGCCCTTCTTTTTTATGCCAGAAGTTAATTTTTTTTTTCTTGTGGTGAATAATTTTTAATCTTTTTTATTTTAGTTTTGATTTTCGAATTAATATATGCAAAATAAATAAATAAAAAATCAGTTTATGTACAAAATGTGCAATTCCACGAAGCTTGTTTTTTGCCAATTACGCTTTGATTTATGTTCTGAATGTGATATATATATATATATATATATAAGTTCATAAAGTTAAATTTTATTTAAAATTGGAATGGGTCTTATATCTATGCAGAGAAGGTAACAAAAAAGAATAAGATAACAAGTAAATTATCTACTCGATCCAATTAGTTCGGATTCGAGTCTCGTACAACCCATTGGAGTAATTTTATAGTTAAATACATTGAAACTATATTATAAGAACAAGCTAACTCAATAAGTTATTATCTAAATATATAAATCTCATCGATTAGGTAAATGAAATAGGAGAAGCTCTTGGATCAATTACATTGAATATTGAGCTTCCGAAAGTACACATGTTGCTCCGTCTCTCGATTCTATTGAGCAAGGCACCGTCACCGAGACCTTGGTCGAGTAATAGTCATTCATAACTCCTCTCCGGTGAGTATATATTTATTGATAATAGAAAAGGCTGAATCCACACCAAAATCATAAATAAAAGACCGTCCCTGCCCTTTCTAGGACATGGAAGCCCAAACCACTCAAATAAGAGAATGCTATTCAGGCCCAAATTCGATTTGATCCTTTAAGCCCAATGCTATGTAATACAATTGCACGTATAGATAGAAAGCATAGAGATAGAGTTATTAGTTATTACATTACATACTCAAAGGATTGGATTAATATATTAAATCAAAAATAATAATAGGCCGTTGTTGCTGACGTATCAAATACCAAAAACTCTTCAAAATATACTCATTTAACTAAATGACGACTTGATAGGCACAGATTCCTTCTTACCTACACACCATTATCATCACATACACTATTATTATATGTAATTTTAGTGAAAACGGTGATAAACAAACAACATTTGTATATAGCTACTAGGTTCATCCATTCTCGTTTTTTTATCAAATAAAAACTAAATTTTTAATGTTTCAAAACTTCACATTTACCAATTGAATTCGAACAAAATTGACCAATACAAGCTACAAGTCAACGTTGGGCCTTTCCGTGGGCTTCGCAGAGTTGAGTCCGTCCGAAAAGCTCAGCCATTCGACACGTGTCGATCTCTTATTGGAGTTGACCAGCGGAGCCACCGGAGCAAGAGAGAGAGAGTGAGATATATTTTTTTTTTTTTCATTTCGATTTAATTTCATTTTCTTCACCGCGTTTTTTCATTTCATTTCCCTCTTCTTTTCCACATTCACATAAATGCAAATTTCGATTAAATTTCGATAATTTCTAATCCTTCGCTACTTTCTCTCTCCTGTTCTTGTCTGTTTCCTTCGACGGAGAGAGAGAGAGAGAGGAATGATCGATTGGTCGAACCTTCAACGATCTCCGAATCGATTCGTCTCGCGTTGAGACGCTCAAGAACCCTAACCCTAGCGACCTGCTCTCACCTCGGATCGGGTTCGATTTCGGCGGATCTGCGTTTTCGTGTGGCGGAGCTTGGATCGAGCTTGAATCGGCGATCTCTGGGAGCGTGGAACTCGGGAGATTGTTGGAGGAGCGAGGACGATGCCGTCGCCCGCGGATCTGGACCGTCAGATCGAGCATCTGATGGAGTGCAAGCCGCTGGCCGAGGGGGAGGTGAAGACGCTCTGCGAGCAGGCGAGGGCCATTCTGGTGGAGGAGTGGAACGTGCAGCCCGTGAAGTGCCCGGTCACGGTCTGCGGCGACATTCACGGCCAGTTCTACGATCTCCTCGAGCTCTTTCGGATCGGCGGGAAGGCGCCTGACACCAATTACCTCTTCATGGGAGACTATGTAGGTCAGTTTTTTGCTTCATCAGCTCGCATCTTTGATTTTACAGCTTGTTTTCGATGATTGATGTTCACCAAGCTTGCTTTGATTGCTACTCTTTCCTCTCTTGGATGATACGGTTGGATTTGGATAGTGATTTCCTTTGTGAGCTTTTCGCCTTACGTCAGTGTATTTATGTTTAAGTAAGAGTATTTCTTTGCAAATTTGGATTAGGAATACGGATATTGTACACGAATCTATGATTGTTTGTTAAGATTGGGTTACTTATTTTCTGTTATGTAAATTGCCCATGTGATCTATGTATCTCATATCTAGATTGTCTTCAGCTCCATAGTTTTACTTTTTGGGGATTCTATGAGCTTATAGTTGGATTTTTTTCTCTTTTTAACTTCGCAAGGAATACCTGGTTCATTAAAGTTTCTTGGTGATCATCTTATAGATGTTTCGAGAGTTATTTAATGCTAAAAGCTTATTGTTATGCTGCAAAACTGCAGATCGGGGGTATTATTCAGTGGAGACCGTCACACTTTTGGTGGCACTAAAAGTCCGTTACAGAGATAGAATTACAATTCTAAGAGGAAACCACGAAAGTCGACAAATCACGCAAGTGTAAGACTGATTTCTCTCTTCCAATATATCTTTCCTGCCGTTGATTTGTAATTTATCAACTCCTATAAATGAAGGAGTGTTGATTTTGAACTCCGCCACTTATAAATTCTCATTGTACGTGTTATATTGATAGAATAGTGTAATTATATACTTAATTTGTTGCAATTTTATTTGTTATGCATTTCAGGTATGGGTTTTATGACGAATGCTTGCGAAAATATGGAAACGCTAATGTATGGAAGCATTTCACCGATCTATTTGATTACCTACCCCTCACAGCTCTTATTGAGAGTCAGGTTTGAACAAGGGCTTTTTTCAGTTATACGTTCCCTAATCTCAATCACGGCCCTTTAGCCGATTCCCGTGCATAAACGCTTCGGCCTTCACTTGTGTATGACAGGTCTTCTGCTTGCATGGAGGACTTTCGCCTTCTTTGGACACCTTGGATAATATCCGAGCCCTGGACCGAATACAAGAGGTTTGCTGTTATAAAAGCTTGTATCCAAAGAAAATTATTTCATCTCTGCTTTATTGCTCCTCTATAGAAACTATAGACGTGGATAAGTTAGGCATGTGGTGTTGAATCGCCTCCTGCTCTGATATTTATATTATCGTTTATCTGACAATTCCGTTATTGTCTCCCTAGGTTCCTCACGAAGGTCCAATGTGTGATCTTCTATGGTCTGATCCCGATGACCGCTGTGGGTGGGGGATCTCTCCCCGTGGCGCTGGTTACACATTTGGGCAGGACATAGCCGCCCAATTTAATCACACGAACGGGCTCACTCTGATTTCAAGAGCTCACCAGCTAGTCATGGAAGGTTTTAATTGGTGTCAGGTGAGCAAAACACACCTCAATACTTTTGAGTACTTTGAATTGGGATAGAGAAATAAGCTCCTCGTTTGTTTTTTTAGTAAATAAAATCCCATTTTATTCACTTTTTCGCTTCATTTGCCTAACTTTTTCCGGGTTTGTTATTAATTTTATTCTGGCATCTTGTAGGAAAAGAACGTGGTGACGGTGTTTAGTGCTCCAAACTATTGTTATCGGTGCGGGAATATGGCTGCAATACTGGAAATTGGAGAGCACATGGACCAAAATTTTCTTCAATTCGACCCGGCACCCAGGCAGATCGAGCCTGACAACACACGCAAGACTCCCGACTACTTTTTGTGATCTCTGCAAATCCGTGAGCTGTTTGCCATTGTCTCATCTCTCAGCCGCATTTTACTGTAGATGCGTTGCTTTAAAATGAGGAGTTTCCGATGTGAGAGGGTTTCCCGTCAATGCCATTCTTTATTTCGAGTTTTTTCTTTTTTTGGGTCGCGCCCAGTGCTGCTATGTTGATTTGGTCAAGAGAACTCTTAAAAAAAACTGACAGTAGCCAACAATGGCCTGTTTTTGTATATTTTATTTTTTTTCTTTTTTCGAGAGGAAGCGGCAATAACATGGTGTATCTTTCTGTAATTTTGTAATTCCGAGATAGAAGTTGCCTTGGCGATATGTTTTCTGTTCATATTTGGGGAAGGCATTCGCGGGTTTTGGAGGTCAGAAAGACGAGCTTTGTAGAATGTTGCCTTTTGTTGTCTGAACAAACGAGGAGCTTTTTTTTCTTTCAAGAGTGAGCTAGAGATATCAGATCGGCCAAATGCTAGCTGCTACATTATTGCAATTGGGTATATATTCATCAATATTATTCTTTTAGTAATAGCTTAATTTTATTTCAATATGTATGGCTTGGTTTTTAAAAACCAGGGCACGGCGTGGGAAGACCACAAATTGTAGATAGTAGATACGCAGTTTAAAATTGACACATGTCGTTTTACTAAAAATCGGTAAATAACAAACAGCATTATTATAACTCTGAAAATTTTGCATAGAAACTCTGAAAATTGCATAAAAATTTACATAAATTTCAAAACTCATTAATTTTCATTAACTGATTTAGGTTATAATAACATGATATATCATTAATACCTTTACATATTATTACTGTTATGAAAACATTCATTATTTTGATGTCTACGTATCAGGTTGTGGTCTACTCATTGGTTGGAGTTTATAAAAATCTTAAACAAATCTCATCGGTCAACCCGTTGTACCTTTGGTATACTCATAAATTGAACTTAAATCTCATCGGTCAACCCGTTGTACCTTTGGTATACTCATAAATTGAACTTGTGGTTGGTTTGCGATTCGCAGGCATTTGGCTATATTCCAAATTGTACAATCCAGCTTTCATTTTGAAAATAAAACAAAAATCTAAAACTTTATAGTTTATTTAAAAAAAATATTTTATAAAGATGATTATTTTTTCGAAACACAATTTTTATGTCCTAATTTTATCTTTGGTTCATGGATAAATAAAACTCTACATCTTCAAATGTGATAGAATTTGGGTGGACATCTTTTTTTTTTCTTTTTTATAACTAGTATATCTAAATTTCAACATCTGCCTTAGTTTTATGACCAAAAAGCCCTATTTCCAGGCCGAAACTGAGACATGACCGGACCGATATCGGGCTCAGAAGCCAAGTTTTTTATCCCTCTGCAGCGAAATCAAGGACCACAAACGATTCTTCAAAGACTAAGGCACGTAAGAATCGTTTCAATACTCGTACAAACATATAAAGATAGAATTGTACAAACATTTACTGATTATATGAACAAATAATATTTCTAACTGCAAAAAATAAGCAATCTGCAAGTAAGTACTTGAAATTAGGCTTCAACGTCAGAGAGAACCGTCGACGGCTTTTTCATGCAAATACTTCGATCTAATGTCTGGAGTTGGACTGGATCCTCACGAATCCAGAAGTTGAAGCACCGCGCCGTTTTCTAACATACATAACTGAGCCGCTCATGAGCAACAAGCCAAACACAAATGCCTGCCAGAATCGACGTTTCTCAGATTTAGCAACACGAACATGAAATCTCGATATGCTAGACCGAAATAGACAAAACACACCCTCATTTTTTACACCCACTTTAAACCCGATCATCTCATAGTATTTCGGATTTTAGAGAGCTATAAAACTTTAAGTCTTATTATTCAAAAGTTTAGACTAAAATCACTTCCGCGCAACCAAAGTTGCTTCATATGTTTACAAAGATTCAACTTTGAATTAAGAGCGTAACGTCCAACTACAATACACATTTACACAGCTATAAGCACAATGTCGTAAGAAAACTCGGGCCAAAGAAAACTCCTCGTGGCACGTAATTTGGAAATGAGATGACATTTATTATGACTAAAATATTTCAATATTTCATAAAGGGGCAATGATGCCACTTTACTATATTAGGATTACATAAGATGGAAAAACATACCTCAAAACCGATCACGGAAATCTTTTCTTCATTAACAGACTGTATACAGCTTCTATAAGTAATGTAAGCTTGTTCTTTTTTCTCTTTCTCGACTGAATCCGAAAGCAATCTTCTATTACGCCCAAAAGATGTAGCCTTTTGTACCACATTATGCAGAACAGTGTGTAGCTTTCCATCTTTCGGAATAATCTCCAAAGAAGATCTCCTCGGAATTTTCTCTTGAGGGTCTTTGGAGCCGCCTTTTAATTCAACACATCTCAAAGGGATGCGATAACCAGTCTCACTACACCTATATTTTTCATTATTCTACCAAAAGAGAAGAAACGAATAAAAAAAACGACAACGAAGTAAATGTGAAACTAAATAGTACATTCACGAATCTCGTACGAGAAGGCAAGAAGCATCTAATCTTGTAGTTTGGCAGACAATTCAAGTTTAGATTTTTATCATAATAAACTCGTACTCGAAATTTCTCCAAATTTAGTATGGATTTTTATCGAAAGTGCACTGAAAAGATTCTCATTTCATTCAGAAGGATCACTCAGTTTCAACATGGATAACAAATTGAAAGGAAAAGAGGCAACAACTCAATAAATTTTACGACAAACTCGGTATGAAGATGACGAAATCGAGAGATCATAAGCAAACAGGAATATATCTGAAATCTGTTTATCATCAAGCCAGTAATCATCAACCGATGGAACTAAACAAATCGAGGTTTCGAAATCAAAATGCGCCAACAAATTGAAGAACAGGATCAATCCACGAGAATATAGTACGTACGTTCATACCTTCTCGGAAAATTGGCAGGGAACGCAGGGTCCAGAAGGAGAGCACTCGAAGGTCGTATTACTTCCTTGAGGCGTTTCCTTGAAACTCATCAGAGCTCTCCGCCTAGATCCTTCGACGCCATTACTGAGCCAAACGCAATCGGATTTCGACATCAATAAATCCAAACATTCAAGCCCTAACAAGGGAACAGAGTGAAGAGGATCTAGAGCTTACGAGTCCAGAGCGTGAAGAGACGTTGCTGAGAGAGAAGCTAAGGCCGCGAAGAAGAGAAGCTTGGGAATGAGTGGCGATGAAGCAATCGCCATGGTTGCTCTTCTTGCTGCTCCAACTTCCTCTTGCCTTTGCTCGGAAATATGAAAAAAAAAACATTAGCTTCAACAAAACGAGAATGGTTGTACTTTATCATAGCTAAAGAAACGACATCATACCTAAAGAGTAATCATCAAAACGACATAATTCAAGAGTAACCATAGTTGTACTTTTTTTTTACTTTTTTTTTTTTGAGGAAAATCATAGTTGCACTCTTATATAGAAACGACAACTAACGTGGAAGGCTTGTTGTTATGTAATACGTAGAAGAAATAGGGATGAAGCGTGGATCGGAAATTAGAAATTTGATTTTTTCCTCTGGGTTCCACGTTTCTAAGAACTGAAATAATGGTTGTTTCGAAGTGACAAAACCGGGAATTGTGCCGTTTTAAACTGAATAATATGTAAATAAATGTACGTACGGCAAGAGAAAGTGAATTTTCGGGCTGATTTGTTAAAAGAGCTCCTGGCATGTTATTAAGGCCGGAACCGGGAAATTCCTGCTTCGTTATATTTTAGAACATCCCAGTTTTCAAACTGATTACAGTATATAAGGGCAAATATTGAAAAGCAAATGTGATGCCAGAAAGTGATCAATTTACAAGCTAATATTATGTAAAGCAAAACAATAAAGAGGCGTTTGTCAATTGTTTTGTCATGCTTAAAACAATTATTAACGTCTTAAAATGGCAGGAAGTTTGGCGCAAAGAGAAACGACAAGAAAAACGAAACCTCGACAGTTTCATTGTATTGAAAGACGACAACATACACAAAACTGATCTAATATAAACGACAATGATACCGATTTCCATTCCCAAGTACAAAACGACATTTATTTAAAAACTAGTTACTTTAATACTTAAAAGTGACAAGGTTCAAAATGCCGTTTTTGCCGAAAAATCGTTTGCCGTTATCGACGGAGAAATCGTTTACCTATGGATTTATCGATGGAAAACCTATAAAAATTATCGTTTGCCGTTATCGAAACTTATCGAACTTATCTATGGATTAATCGGTTATCGATGGAAAACCTATAAAAAAATAAATTATAATAACAATTATTATTTACAAATTAGAAGTTGTAACTTGTTAGTCAAAATGCTCTCTTTAGTTATTTACTATTAGATAAAATATGCTTATTTGATAAATTTTGGAAAGAGTCAAAGTCATATTTTACTAAAATAAAATATTTTAAAATCACCAATTGTTAATTATATAAAATCTGCCCACTTGAAGTTGTATAAATTTTTTTGAAGAACTAGCTCAATTTAACCAATTTCCTAAAAATATGTACTTTTGCCTCAATAGTTGGAAAACGTCAAATTACAAAAAATATTATGTCAACCACACAATTTATGAATTATATACAATATTGTAAAATGAAATTACACCAAAAAAGTCGATTAACTAGCTCAATTAACCAATTTCTGAAACATATGTACTTTTGCCGCAATAATTGGACAATTCGGGAAAACATCAAATTGCAAAAAAAAATTATGTCAAACTCACAGTTTCCTAATTATATACATTGTTAAACAATGAAATTACATCAAAAATATTAAAAATATAGCTCAAGTTCATTAATTTTCAAAAAATAAATACTTTTACCGCAATTATATAAACAATTCTAACAAACACTAAAATCACCCCAAATCTGCAAAAAAAATAACAAAAATCACAAAAACTATTATAATTCATCCATGTTCCTTAATAAACCTAAAAAAATCAAATTCAACTATAACATTTGATTCAAAACCTAAAATGTATAATCAAAGTATCATGAAACTCAAACTTGAACTTTCATTCAACCTAATAGCTTTCTATGTAACTCTATTAAATATAGAATAAAATTGTGAAAATTTGACATGATTCATACATATACAACATTTAAACTTCAAAACACCCAAGATCCACAAAAAAAAAACCCTAAAAATACCTTTAAATTCCAAAATTAAAAGAAATTGGAACTTTTGCCGCGATAAAGAAAAAACTAAACTGGGGTTGACTTATCGTTTTTGACCGAAAAGTAACAAGCTTTTAGAAAAAATACACTTGAAAACTTAGCTTGAAAAGTGACTTGCTTTTCGAATCGAAAAATCGCGATAAGTATAAAACGACAACGATAAGAGGAGATAAGTTACCGAGATGCCCAATTTCAGCGATAATCGCTCGATAATCGTTCGAAAATCGCGATTTTCGATTCCTTGCTTAAAACACAAATGTACCATGTAGATTGGCCTTTTAACTGAAATTAATTTTTAATAATGGGGGTATTTTCGGAGAAAAAGTCAAATTATAAAAAAAAAAATTAACTTATACTCTCAATCTTTTTTGTGGTAGCAATTTATTTTGGCAAAACTAAGAAGTTTATTAATAAATTTTATCAATTAAATAACTATACTTTTTTTTTAATATAATTAGAATCTTATTCTATAAAATCCTACATTAAATCTTTACCGTGCAGTTTCATATGCAACGTAGAAATTGTCCATGTTTCGCTCTTTTGACAAAGTTCTCATCATTTGACCACGTGATGACATGACTAACATATTGTGCGTGTTTTTTCATTGTGGAACATGTTTTGTTATTTTTTGAGAATTTAGTTTTCGTTGTCAACTTTTTTTTTTAAGTTCTTGTAGCTCTTAAGCTGTCAAAAGGGACAAAAACGTGAATAGATCATACATCACCACGTGAGATTTTTACAGTAGGGAGTTAACAAAACAAAAAATGTGATAAGTTGCGCAAAGATTTTTATATTCTTTAGAATTGAAAATTCTTGCACTAAAAAATAGAATGAGAGTTCAAGTCTTTTTTTTTTTTTATGTGAGTTTTTTATTTTTGTCGAAATATCCTTATAATAATTTATAAGAATTAGGGATATTTGGGTCATAAATACCTATAAAGCGTTATTTTGGGGCAATATTGTTTGTTTGTTGTGGATTAAGTATCTAATCTCCAGATTTATATGGTTCTGTTAGTTATAGATGGTGTTTAAAATTGTGTCTGATAGTCACATTTTATCGTAACAATGGATAGTTCGTGATAATCAAATAACGGGATAATAACGTCTCAAATACTACACTGTGAGTGACTGTGAGTACTCATGCCGCACAAATATAATGATAAAGTAGATTTATAGTGACATTAAGAACACTACTTAAATGTTAAATATCTCACCACTTCCAAGATTTTCAATACAGCTAGAAAAGTCAGGGTTCCGAAAATCGCGAAAATCGAGCGATTATCGTTCGATTAATCGAAGAAATGGTGTTCTCGGTAACTTATCTCTAGTAATCGTTGCCGTTTTATACTTTTCGAAATTTTTCGAACCGAAAACTTTGGTACTTATCGCTGCAACTTTTCAAGAGCAAAATAACGATAATCGGAGGACTTTTCGTCCAAATTTGGGAAAGTTCGAAAATTTTGATATCATTGTGGCAAAAGTACATATGTTTCGGAAATTGTTGATTTGAGTTAGTTACTCGAATATTTTGGTGTAATTTCGTTTTATAAAATTGTATATAATTTTAAAACTAATCGGTTTGCATAATATTTTTTTTTAATTTGAAGTTTTTCTGAATTGTGATATCATTGTGACAAAAGTACATATGTTTCGGAAATTGTTGATTTGAGCTAGTTACTCGAATATTTTGGTGTAATTTCGTTTTATAAAATTGTATATAATTTTAAAACTAATCGGTTTGCATAATTTTTTTTTTTAATTTGAAGTTTTTCTGAATTGTGATATCATTGTGGCAAAAGTACATATGTTTCGGAAATTGTTGATTTGAGCTAGTTAAATTAGTATGAGACTTGGTTTGTGGCTTATATATTATTATTTGTATGAGACTTTTATGGTTATATTTTGTGACATTAGTATTTTATGTTATGTTTTTAGTGTAAAATATGTGTGAAATTTTTTTATAGGTTTTCCATCGATAAACGATTAATCCATCGATAAGTTTGATAAGTTTCGATAACGGCAAACGATAATTTTTATAGGTTTTCCGTCGATAAATCCATCGGCAAACGATTAATCCATCGATAACGGCAAACGATTTATCGGCCAAAACGGCATTTTGATCCTTGAGAAAAGTAGATGTTGATGATTTTAAACACAAAAATGGAGAGCAGAACATGAGTTAAATGCAAGAATTAAATGATACTTTATTTTGGGAAAATAACAATGGAAGTTTTTTATTTTTTATTTTGCGTGGTTGGGCGTTGGCAAAACAAAAGTTCCCACCAATGTCGTTTTGTCCATTTCTAACGTTAAATGACACAAGCTGTCTAATCATATTCAATGATCATATTGTGTCCCATCAAATTAAATTGGTGGGACTGAGATATACACCATAAATGAAATCACGGGTATGTTGTGTACTACTACTTGTTGTCAACTTATTGCATACTTTTATTTTTTGAACCAAGGTAGGTGACTAATAAAACGTAGAAAATTCAATAATCAAATCTTTATTTCTTCCTTTTGCAGAAAGTCACATTCCAACTATATGATTGCGTAGCGTTATGGTCCTACTAAGTTAACCTAAGGACACTATGAATAAAGTCAGCAATAGTATATTATAAACATTGTTTCTTTCACGTGTAAATATCACTTTCTCCCCCAAAAAAATTCCACCACCTTTTGGCGAAAGAAGCTTTTTGCCTCTTGATTCATTCAACCAAGACTCATTTTTTGTGATCATCATATTGGTGCTCTATAATGCTTTTTTATTTTTATAACAGCTTCTCTGTATCTGAATTTTGAACATTTAGAGGTCAAAGACTTGTTCTGAACATGACAATCGACAAGTGAAGCGGCTAAAAATGCAACAAAAACATTTAAAAAAAGGGTAAACTGCGGCTAATGTACCCAATGTTTGATTTTCTGCGGATTATATACCCAATGTTTATTTTTGGCGGCTAATGTACCCAATGTTTGATCCGTTAGATATTTTTGGGTTTTCCGTCAGTTGACCGTTAGAGAGTTATATGTACACTTTTCGTATTTTTGACATAACTCACTCATTTTTTGTCCAAATTTTATGCACGACCTATGGTTGGAAAGATAAGAGATAGATCTACAACTTTAATGTTTTAAGTTTTGTAAAATCAGTTTTAAAAAAATACGAAATTTCAAGTACAACGTAAAACTGGACATTAGTTTAATGCAAAATATTTGTTTCGAGCAAATTTTAATATACTTAATGACTTTTTATGATGAAACGTAAAACTAAAAAGTTGTAGATAAACTTTTTATCTTTCCAACGGTTGTTTATTTATAAATTTTGGACAAAAAATGAGTGAGTTATGCCAAAAATATAAAAGATGTGATGTGAAATAATATTTCATATTTTTGGCATAACTCACTCGTTTTTTATCCAAAATTTATAAATAAACATCCGTTGGAAAGATAAAACATTTATCTACAACTTTTTACTTTTACGTTTCATCATAAAAAGTCATTAAGTATATTAAAATTTGCTCGAAACAAATATTTTGCATTAAACTAATGTCCAGTTTTACGTTGTACTTGAAATTTCGTATTTTTTTTGAACTGATTTTACAAAACTTAAAACATTAAAGTTGTAGATCTATCTCTTATCTTTCCAACCATAGGTCGTGCATAAAATTTGGACAAAAAATGAGTGAGTTATGTCAAAAATACGAAAAGTGTACATATAACTCTCTAACGGTCAACTGACGGAAAACCCAAAAATATCTAACGGATCAAACATTGAGTACATTAGCCGCCAAAAATAAACATTGGGTACATAATCCGCAGAAAATCAAACATTGGGTACATTAGCCGCAGTTTACCCTTAAAAAAAAAAAACATTTTTCAATGATTATGTCCAAATTAACGGGAAAATGAGAGCCCGGGCACCAAAGTTGCATTTGAAGGACCTTTGGCGCACCCAAGAAGACCGCAAGCGGATTAAAACCAATACACTCAATTGCGGTTTTATCAAATGCCGTAAATCCTATTAAATTCCATAAAATAAAAAAAAACAAAAAAAAAAACTCTCACATTACACCCTCCAAGCGAAAAACTCAATGAGCAGCCATATCACAAAGCTTTTGCTAAAGCACTAACGCACAGGGGCATAATCGAAAGAAATAGCCGAATCCGGATCTATTTTGTATAGCAATTGTTATCCCAAGGATGTAAAATGGAAGTTCTTCGGACCACGCAATAGATTCAATCCAAATGAGGATTCAATCAGGGAATATGCTTCCAGCGAGAGAGCCTTTCGCTAAATGCAAACACATAAAGACACAAATCACGACATTTTCCCATGATACCAGCTTTGACCGCTTTTCAACTGCCTCATTTTCTGCCAAAGGTCAACTGGAGTTCTTCGCGGTGGTCCGAGAAGCCGTGTTTCTCAGCCACGGCTTTCAAAGACCCGTAAACCTGGCGCATCGGAGGCCTGTCGTCCGGTCTCGAAGCCACGCAAGTGCAAGCGATCTTCATAAACCGCAATATCTCATCGTCATTTCCTTTCCCCGCGAGGGCGTCGTCAATGGCGTCGATAGTCCGGCCGACACTTGCCATTTGACACACCCGGTCCACCAAAGCCCCACATTGCCCTTCCAAAGGCTTAGACCCCGCTACCAGCTCGAGCAGCACGACGCCGAAATCGTACACGTCTTGCTGCAACGAGTTATCCGCTTCGCTTGCTCGATCGAGCCTCGCCAGGCCGAAATCTGTGATCCGAGCTTCGAAGTCGTAGTCGAGCAAAATCACGCTTGAATTGATGGATTGGTGTACGTGTGGGGGCTGGCAAGTGTTATGCAGCCACGCCAAGCCCCTTGCCGCGCCGACGCCGATCCTGAGCCGAGTCGGCCAGTCGAGGAAGCCGTACTGGCTGTTGACTTTCCCACTCCCGGTCAACTGAGAGTGCAAGGTTCCGTTGTACATGTGCTTGTAGACCAAGAGCCTCTCTTCTCCGACGACACAGAAACCGAGCAATGGGACCAGATTCGGGTGTCGGAGCTGACCCAACCGGTTCACCTCCAACCGGAACTGCTTGTCGCTGAGCTGGCATTGTCTCAAGCGCTTCACGGCCAGAGCCGAGCCGTCGGGCAAAACCGCCTTGTACGAAACTCCGGTCGGGGTCGAGATCTCAATGTTTTCGGAATCAAAATTTCTGGTCGCCATTAACAAGTCGTTGAGCCTGAGCTTCACGATCGGCTTCTGGAACAGAGAGACCTGAACAAGCCTGTGAGCTCTCAACTCCCCAACCCAAACTCCATTGACGCTTTTACCCTCACCTTCACCATCACCACCAAGCTCGCGCCTTCTCCTCCAAACCCTAGCGAAGAGCCACCACCATAGCCCAAACCCTAAGACCAGCGACACGGCGGCACCGATTACCCCGGCGGCAATGATGACAACGGGGCTGTTTCCGTATTTACCGCCACATTTGGACCCCAAAGCTCCTCCGCAGAGTCCGTCATTGCCGAGAAACCCTTCCTTCGGAAATGCACCCAATTCCGACGGAATATGACCGGAGAGATCGTTGTTCGCGACGGAGAAATTCTTCAACCTCTCAAGCCTGCCGAGCTCGAACGGAATCGGTCCGGAAAATCGATTCCCGTCGAGATTCAGCGAATTGAGAAACTTACAGTTCACGAGCTGCGACGGGATCGAACCGGAGAGACGGTTGCCGGAGAGGTCCAAGGTCACCATATAGGGCAACCAGGAGCAGATTTGGAGCGGAATCGAACCCGAGAGCTCGTTCCTGGACAAATCTAGGGTTTGGAGGCTGCGACAGAACTTGAGAGGCTCCGGAATCGAGCCCGAGAGGTCCATGCTCTGGAGATGAATGCTGATCAGGCGATTCTCCTCCTCGTTCCAGCAGGAGACTCCGGCGAGATTGCAGATTGAGGCGACGGAGCTGTTGGTGAACGTCCACGACCTGAGGCTTCCCGAGGGATCGACGAGGGACTTTCTCAGTCCTTGCAGGCACTCCATGTCGTCTTCGATGGAGGAGCAGAGGAAGGATTGGGAAAGAAGAAGAACTGAAGCTAGCAGAACGAAGGTCGCGATCCTCATTTCCATGGAGGTTTCGGGACAAGGGATTCGGATATAATCGCGGGAAATCAGGGAGATTGATAGATATGTATGTGTACCAGTGTATGTATATATATATATATATATATGTATAATAACTATATATGATTATATACAGAGACAGAGACAGCGAGTAGAATCTACAGGTATTTATCAACTTTTTGACTGAGACTTTAATATACCTTCATTTAATTTTTGTATGAATGTGTTGGGATTGTGAAGCCCATGTTAAAGGCCCGATAAGCCCAAACGACAAGATATTGAAGAAACGACGCATTTCCGAGGAAATGACGTGTCGTATGTAAGTTAAAGCTCAGCCTCATTTCCAGCCCTTGATCAAAAATCGTATGGCTGTGATTGAAAGCCAAAAAGAAGATCCTTCTCCTTCAAGAAGAGAACTCGACAGAGAGTGAAAATGGAATTAGGATTGGGTTCCTCTGTAAGCTAGGGTTCTTGGGTTGGAGAGAGAAGATCATGAGATTAGAGTCTTAGGGTTCTTCTTCTTCTTCGTCTCTGTAAGTCGCTCTCATGAAGGGTCATAAGCTCGTGTGCATGTAGACCGGGTTTGAGTCTTGTATTTGTCTCCGTTGAAGCTCGGTTGTGAGCGAGAGAGAGGTTGTACAAAATAGCTTAGGGTTTGAGAGTGAATCTTTGTAAGAGAGCATGAGGGTGTAATCGGCGATGATATCTAGTGCAATCGTTCCGGGAATTTCGCCGGAGCAAGGAGTGGACGTACGTCGGAGATCACGATTCGATCTCCGGCCGAACCACTCTCCAAATGGTGTGTTCTTTCCGCTTTACATTTAATTTCAGTTTCGTCTATATGATTGATTCGTAATCGGGTGATAATCTTTGTGCAAGAATCGATGGGAATACACAACAGTGGTATCAGAGCTCTTGGTTGAGCAGTTTCCGGCAAGGCTCGGCGACTCCGGTGAGACTTCAGGCAAAGAATTTCTGATTTGTGGCCCGTGACGATGTCGGTGAAACAGACCTTGGATTTTGGGGGAAAATCAGTTCTTGCTCGCGACTTCGATTAGGGGACAAAAGCAATTCCGGGTACAATCTTTCCATTCTCTTATCTTAATTATTTTGATTTCTTGTATTCTGGTTTTTTCTCCATGAAGTCGTGATTACGAAGTTATATAGACTAATGTGATGACATATTTTTCTTGAATCTCTCTCTGAATTTATTCTTTACCATTTTAAAATATTATTTCTACCACGATTGTCACGGCACTATGTGTATTGAATCATAAATTAGTTTTGGATTCTTGGACTCTGAATATTAGGATATTTTCGTCATAAGAGTTAATGATCCCTGTTTTGCGATTCCTTAGTTTGTTTTAATCTCATTGAATGTTTCATTCTTTGATTAATGGCAATATAATGTTTTCATGTATGTTGCTATCAAGAATTTATAGCGTTTGCTGTGAAATATATGTTTGATCGATCGCAAAATTTTATAATGTCGAAGATCCTAAATTGACTAGTTATTTTGGTCCTGATTATGCCAATGTCCATTTTCAGTTTTAGCAATGGATTATCATTTTTGAATCTTGTTGTAAATCTATATATCTATATATGACTGTGTCTTGATGCTCATAAAATTAGATACATGTTGTTATATGCAATATCTTAGCCTTTTTCCTATTATCATCAGATTTTTTTTTATTTTTTTTTTTTTGAATTGATTTTTTGAGGCATGATGTTATTATTTTAAAAGCCTTAATTATTTGAACCTTTGGTTTAAATTATTAATCTCATGCCTTGATAAAAACCATTTTAGGTGATATGTGATTCAAATTTTGTATTTTTGAATGAGTTGGCTATAGATATTGCATATTGTAAACTGATATATATATTGAGGTTTACTGGTTTGTCATGATTCAAATGGTGGTTGATAATCTTAGTACCGTGGTTTAAGGTGGTAGAAGTAAATTGAAATATTTTGTTTGTTTTTTGCCTAAATATGCGGCTAAAAGGTTAAGACAAAATTATTTCTATTTCCTGTTTTTTACATGTTAAAATTCTGCCTAATCGATTGTAAATGATCGGCTGATATTTCATTTTTGAAACTGGTGTTATTGTATTGTTCTTGTGGTAAGAAACTATCAAAACTTGTGCTTATGTTTTCTAGAAAACTAGTTTCTTTTCACTGCCATTTTGAACATAGAACCATTTTGGCTATTTACCGATTTCGGCAGAAGCATGTATTGTTATGCGCTGATAAATGAGAAACCCTATCTTTAATGAGTTTGAAAAGTTTTTGAATTATTTTATATGATATTCAGACTGATTATTTTAGAGATAGTAAAAATCTGATATTTCTCATTTTCTATTTAGCCTTTGTGAATCATGTATTTTGATTCTGATTATGCATGTTAACTTGTTTTTATCCTATTGTTTGCTCGGTATAAATTGGTACGTGAAGGACGAAAATTTCGTTTATTGAGGCTATTGGAAAATAACTTTTTAGCTTCTCTTTGATATCCGAATAACAAGTGTGAGTCTTATCAACTTACAACTTTTATATTTTGTTTTCGGGTATCTTGGTTTTTCCTATTTTTGCCTCTGTTGAATAATCTGAAATTTTCTCTTGAGATATGTTACTCGCTTTATCGAAGTATTAATATGTACAAGTGATGAGGATTGAAACTGGTTCAAGTTTTTGCATATGTGATATTTTAAATATATGGCTGATTGGATTAGTTGTGAGAATTATCTGTTTTTGTGACTAGATGAATTCCTATGTTGACATTATTGCTTTAAAGTTATGATCATGGTTTCTCTTATTTTCTTATTCATTGGTGTTATAGAATAAGATGTGTTTATAGGATATGATCTGATAGCAATTTTTGTCTTGGAATTTCTGCTTTTCTCATGTGCATGAAAATGGTAAAAGATGGTGAATTTTGCGGATGATAAAAAATTCAGAGAGAGAATAGTAAAAGAAAAGTTTTTCATATATGGATTTGTATTTTCATGAAAATGATTGTTTTGATAATGGAATGTCAGAACATTATTTGAGTCTGTGTGTTTGATTAGATTCATTTAGATATCCTTTTGATGACCATATGATTATGGGTCAGTGTTTCTCTCATTGGTATTCGCTCGGATATGTGTGTCTTAAATGAATTTAAACCGGTGTATTCGTATTATTGTATCTGGTAGTCGCGGTTTCTTCCAGGTATCCGTTTCCATGTAGAGTTCGGATTATTTACGATTGGGGTTTTTTGTTAGAAATCTGAGTTTGATAAGTGAGATAAATTATTAAGGATATAAATGTTTCTAGGTATCATAACATGTTTTTGTTAGCACATGTCTCTGATTGGTTTTTTTTTTTTCATGGTACGTATATGAGTTGTTTTTGAATTAAGTAAATCATGTTATGAAACTGAATGTGTACCTGCTTGAAAATTTTCTTTTGAGGGTTAATTGATGTTCATGTATGTGATAGTACATGTATAGGCTTTGCTTGTTTCTATATTAAACTAATTCTACGAACTTGTGAATAGTTGCATAATTTAGTTTTGATACAGGGTAATATTTTTATAAAATCAGATTACTTGTAGTTTTTTGACATATGAAAATACTATTTTTCTGATTTGGTTATTTTCCCTTTATCTGATATGTATTGTAACATATTGAGCATTGTAGAGAGTTGGGGAAAAATCATTTGATATGTGTTAAGCAGGTATTGCACTAAGGTGGGTTTTATGGGAAAGAGGGGGGCTAGAATAGATGCTTTCCCATTTAGATCGTCGAACTTAGAATGCAGAGAGATTAACCCGAGAATAGCCTGAGAGTAACCCGTAGGTACCTCGTTTGAGGTGGAGTCCGAGAACGATCTATGAGTAGTAGAGTATGAGTCGTGCATACCTGTCCAAGTAGAGATAGGTGGTGGTAGTGACCTGCGAGAGAAAACATCGAGATCCGGCCGGGTATTATTGTGTTTGTAGGTCGGGATTCTAACCAGGGAGAGTTAGATGTCTACCAGCTTGGGAATTAACTAGCCAGGGTGAGCTAGAAATTCTAACTAAGGAGAGTTAGATGCTCTAACCAGGGAGAGTTAGGTGTTCTAACCATGTAGAGTTAGATGTTCTAACCCGGGAGAGTTAGATGATTATAGTACCGAGCAGCCAGAGATATAGATGGGTATGTTAGAGGTGTGTTTACGCTTCCATCCCGGTAATCCTATGACGACTTAGTGTATTCCTATGTGCTATAGGAGATACAGGTTTAGGTTCGGGTTCATGAGCCTAGTCTACTCGAAATAAGTCTTTGAATTAGTTTTGAGAACAACGTGGAAAGTTATTAGAAACCGGGGTTAGTGAGATGGACTATTAAGGTGCTTTTAGATATGGAAATCAGTTTTCAAGCCTAAGGATTATGAATTATTGTTGAAGTGCATTTGGTTGGGCCCGATCACTGCATTTATATTTTTTTGTGCTATGTCTTAGCTTATTCCTATTAGGTCTTATATAATTGAAATTCTGTGATGTCTAACTGCTACTTGCTGTGGTATATGGTTTGTGTTACTTGTATCTTTGAAGAGTATTAGTTCTTCTTGATTAGATTATGAGTAAACCATATTAGTTAGTTATGATTAGTTCATTGGAATTCACTATGATTACCTCGTGACGGTTTTAGGCTTACTTTCGGTGTATCGTTGTTTGAAAATTCATGTATGACTTTATGATTGATCGTTGGACTATGATTATTATATATGTGATCTATATAATATGATATATTTTATTTAAAAGATACTTGGTATGCTTGATCTTGTTGGGTTTGGTATCTAGATTTTTGCAGGAGGATTTATACTTGCATGAGCCAACCAAGAGAAGGTAACTACCGGTTAGTATTTGATTTATTCGCAAGGATGGCGAAAACCTCGAAAAGATTGCACTAGGAAATCGAACGCCTAAAGTAAGAAGATGTTGAGAGAGTATTCTTTAAGGTGGAGCTACGAAACTTGCCGAGGAGATGACGTTTGTAGAATGGACTTCAAGGTGGAGATTGTTGGGATTGTGAAGCCCATGTTAAAGGCCCGATAAGCCCAAACGACAAGATATTGAAGAAACGACGCATTTCCGAGGAAATGACGTGTCGTATGTAAGTTAAAGCTCAGCCTCATTTCCAGCCCTTGATCAAAAATCGTATGGCTGTGATTGAAAGCCAAAAAGAAAATCCTTCTCCTTCAAGAAGAGAACTCGACAGAGAGTGAAAATGGAATTAGGATTGGGTTCCTCTGTAAGCTAGGGTTCTTGGGTTGGAGAGAGAAGATCATGAGATTAGAGTCTTAGGGTTCTTCTTCTTCTTCGTCTCTGTAAGTCGCTCTCATGAAGGGTCATAAGCTCGTGTGCATGTAGACCGGGTTTGAGTCTTGTATTTGTCTCCGTTGAAGCTCGGTTGTGAGCGAGAGAGAGGTTGTACAAAATAGCTTAGGGTTTGAGAGTGAATCTTTGTAAGAGAGCATGAGGGTGTAATCGGCGATGATATCTAGTGCAATCGTTCCGGGAATTTCGCCTGAGCAAGGAGTGGACGTACGTCGGAGATCACGATTCGATCTCCGGCCGAACCACTCTCCAAATGGTGTGTTCTTTCCGCTTTACATTTAATTTCAGTTTCGTCTATATGATTGATTCGTAATCGGGTGATAATCTTTGTGCAAGAATCGATGGGAATATACAACAGAATGAAATGAAACTTTATTTATGTGTTGGATTAGATAGCCCCTCTTACTTAACTTTTTGGCGGTTGACCCCCTCAACTTTGTAAATCAGCTATAATTTCCTTCCAAAATTTAAAGTTGGAGAGGATTTAATGATGATTAATAAAGTTAAAGGAGTCGGGCGCCAAAAGAACAATATTAAATGGGTTATACTGTCATTCTTAAAATTAAAATTAAGGGGAGGACAATACATGCCAATTGACTAATGTAGTAGAATTTTTATAAAATAATGTTGTTGGAATAAAATATATATATATATATATATATATATAATATTATCGAAGATTAGTTTATTGACAAAAATTTAGTTGAGTCAAACTCTCAAGACTATATAAAGTATTATATTATTAATATTATTAATATATCGAGTAATAATTTAACGAAGTTTTACTGAATAAAGAGAAAGAAGCATGTGGTTGCTAGGATAGCTTAGTGGTAATTCCACACTACTTAAAAAGTGGAGGTTGTGGGTTCAATCCCCACATACAGCAAAGCTGCCTTAAAAAAAAACATAATTTCATTTGACAACGTCTATAATCTATATGTCATTATACATGGTCTTAGATTTTCAGTAAACTTTATTTCTTTAGTGGTGCGACCCATTCGGATATCTCAAAAATTACCGAGCTAGGAACCTATATCCTGAATGAATTTTTGAAAATTCAATTCCGAAGCCTTTTTAAAATCTAGGTAACTAGAAATCCAAGTTTCATAATTGTGCAAATTGTTAGAAGAATTGTGATCCATTTTTCTTTAATTTAAACCGACCAAAAAAAATTAAAAATAAAAGACAGAGAATATTTCAATAAAATATAACCATATGTCTCTTTCAGATTTTTTTACCATTGCGGTTTCGGATGCTTTCCAGTTTTTTTTTTTTTTGTTTTTTTTATATACACTCCTATATTTAGATAACTTCTTTTGTTCCTTATTAATTATAACCCTCAATTTCATATATTGAAACTTTTAAGCTGTCTTGTTGATTGATGCCATTGTCGTGCAATCATGTCTTTTAAGCAGTTGCTAAATAATAATAATAATAATAATAATAATAATAATAATAATAATAATAATAATAATAATAATAATAATAATAAAAGACTGATTACAAATTATTATTGAAAGATTCCTAGTTTTGTAGAAATAAAAAACACTACCACTTTCAATTTTCTTTAGTTTTCGTAGTTGACAAAATAAATAATGAATATCACCGCATGTCAATTCTTGACTGAAGCGTTATATATTCTTAATTATTTAATTCAAATTCTTATTCTGGTTGAATTTAGGCAAATAAGAAAAGGATTGTAACTAATAAAATTAGAGAAAACGACAGCAGAGAGTAAGACTATACGAAAACGATCTCCCAATCTTAAATTCTTCATCCATCATTATTTGTCTTAACAAAAATATTTCTCTTTTTCTTTATATGTGTCTCGAGGATTTCGTGAACAATTTCGCATATTGGATATGAGAATCTTTAATAAACCTTTCATTAATATAGTTTATTGATCTTTAATTTACATTGTAAACATTATCAAAGAGTGTGATTGCGTGAAAAACTTTGTTCAATATCTCGTTAACTGCGTCAGCATTATTCGTCTCTTGTTTGTCGACGCTCCTCCATGGCTCTGCCTCTCCT